>JARHVA010000146.1:6292500-6892500 GCA_037957365.1 Torreya grandis
TTTAGTGCATTTTAGTGATTTCGGAATAGATTGTGCATTATCATAGAATATTGTTTAGATTTGAAAATTGCATCACAATAGTGATAATAATTGGATGTTTACATTTTTAATCTATTTGAGAAGGTGTGGCAAGACATTCAGTCAAACCAACATCTTTTCAAAGAATGAAAAGGCCATTATAATCAAAAGAAATAAATTTTGTTCTCATTTTTCATTAAATTTTGCATGAGTTATTGTAAAATAGGGTTAAAAAAATGCCCCAAACATCATTTGGGTGACCCATGATGGCCCCTTGAGGGGAAGACAAAATATTTGATGAGTTGGGTCCTCAATTAGAAGAAATAATAATCATGTTAATTTCAGCAAAAGAGGCTTAAAATGGATCAATTAGAAGAAAGAGAGAGAAAAAATAGATAAGAGGGGCTAAAATAATAGCCCAAGAAAGATAAAATAGAGAAAATATAAGCCTAGGGGGTGAAAATTTTGAAAAATTGACTATATTTTGACCCTTGGGGGTAATAATAGTTCATTTTCACCCCTAGCTATAGGAAATTCATATTTCTAATATTTTCACATGAGAGAGCTCAAAATAATGGCCAACATCCCACACCATCATCACTTTGGAGAGTACATGAGAGAGTATCAACAACCATTGAGGAGTGGACTATTAGTAAGCAACTTTTTTATATTTAATTTTCGCATTTATGTCATTTAATAGGAAAAGGAAGTAAGAGATTGGGCGATCCCACCATTTTTTGAATTTGGAAATCGATGGGTTTGCCTGCAAAAATATTAGAATTTTCATGAGATTGGTAATTCATCAAAATTTCAATGAGATCATAGGTCATAATGTCTAGGTCAAAAATATATTGGCAAATTCACATAGTCAAGTAGAAATTGCCATAACAAATAGCAATTTTACAAAGTTTAGTGGGATCGACTTGTCGAGTGGCAGGAATGACCTGTCAAACAATGGGTTAGTCGATGTTAGTGGGAATGACATAAAAAATTATAGTGTCACCAAAATAATGATGAGAACACCAAAATAAGATATAATAGGGCCCATAGGAGATTAATTTAGGCCCAAAATTAAAAGAAGAGGGAGTGAGATCCATAAATGATTAGCCTAAGGATTAAAATTAAAAGAATTATGGGAATGAAAGGAAAAATAATTGACGTAATTCTTATGTTTTATTTGCAAGAGTGAGTTGGAATCATCACCTAATATGAATGATGCTCTTGGGTTTTTTGATGATAAGGGATCATGACGGATGAGCTCATAGGCATCCTGGTAGCAGTAGACCTATATTACCTAACACAATTGCCAATGATTTATATAGACATGGCTTATTTATCAACACTCATGGAGAGGTGTGATAGGTTAGCTTTATACCTCTCATTTAACCAATCAATGGATTGGTGTTATTTTATACCAGGGCTAGTGTTTGATCACTGTATATAATGAGACCATTTGATATTAGAATTGTACAGTTCACTATTTGGGGGGTTGTACTTCTGTTGTGATTTCTAAATCCTAAAAATAATAAATAAAACTCTAACTCTAATTTTCAAGAAAGTAAATCTAAAAATATTTGCTAATTTAAGATCTCTTATTTCATCCACACCATGAACATTTAGAATTTAAACATCTGGCATAAGACATTTGATATCCTTACTCGACTTTCTTGGCTAAGTAGGACAATGTGATATTATAGAATTTGAGAATGTTATCTATTATCACTTAAAAAAAATTTAATAAATTTTGAATATGGAGATAGGTTAACAAACTTAATTTCTATGAAATTGAAAGACACACTCTTTGCATAAAAGAATCCTACTTGCATTCAATTGAAATAACTCTTGAATGTAAAAGAAACACACTTGTATTAAAGAAAATTCACACTTGATTTTAAAAAGGAAATCACACTTGCATTTAAAAGGAATCACTCTTTGATTTGAAAGGAAATCACTCTTGTATTTAAAATTAAATTAAAATATGTAGTAAATGAAATATACCTAAACTAAGAAATACTTCTAAACTATAAACTAAAAAATACCAATTTATCCTATTCTTTGGAGAGAAGTGGGCCCTTATTCCTTCCTCAGAATAGGAACTGCTTTACTCAGTAATAATTTTTTTTTTTGAAATTTATTTCATTTAAAGGAACATATACAGATATGAAATACTTTTTCTAATTTCTAACTTTAATATCTTTATAATTCACCAACTGATAATTTTTTCTAACTATTTGGAATGAGAAGGAGATATGTATTTAAGCACATCTCAACATATATTCATAGAGTATAAATCTTGGAAATCTAAATGCCCAAATGTGCTTATTCAAAATATAAACAATCTAAGATTTATATCCCATGCTTCTAGGAAGATGTTAGAGCTAACTCAACTAACAATAGACAAAAAATAACTAACATAGATCCTAAGAGATTTATCCAGTTTTACAAAATAGAAGTACAAATATATCTGGACTATTTTAATCCATTACCATGAATTGTAATATCTAAAATAAGATATCTAATTATATCAAGTTTATTTATATACAATAGATATCTTTAGAATCACTATCTCCATTAGTAGGATCCAACTAGATGTCTTCGGAGCATGCGTGGGTGTCTTTGATACATTCTATAGAGGGTCTTTAGAGTATTATGTATAGGTCTTAAAAGCATGCCTAGACATCTTTAGAGCATCTTGTATAGGTATTTTGAACACCCTTGGAGCATATTTAGAGCACTTTCAGAGTTTCTTCAGATCATCTTCAGAGCATCAGGTCTTTGGAGCTCATTCATCAAATCCTCAAAATTATAGCCAAAAAGAGTTTCCAAAATTGTTTGATGTTTTTTCAAAATTATCCTGCCATTGGAATGTGTTTTTGTATGTAAAACTATGCTCATTTCATCCAAATTATACATAATAATAAGATAAAGAATAAAAAATGTATTACATACAAATAAAAGACAAATTGCATTCATTTCCTACTTAGATAAGACCTTAACTATTAAATGCAATGAAATATAAAACCAAAGGCAACACTTATGGATAATTTATATTAGATATAATGAGATATATTAATTTCTCATCATTTCTCCCTCACACTTTATCTTTTGCAAGTCCTCTTGTAAATAAGTGGGATAACTGGTCTTCAATCCAAAATTCTTGATTCTAACAACTAACTAAGATAAAAAAAATCTGAAAATAGTGGCCCCAATCATGGTGACCTCTAGGCAAGAATCCAAAATCCCTCACTATTGTGTGTAGCCAAGCTTGGAACTCAACTTCTACTTGATTGTGAAAACCCTTCCATGGAGATAGAGGAAAAAGAATTATTAGATACCTGAATCTCATTTTAATCCATACATCTAAACCTCCTTCATTTAAGAGTTGAGTGATAATCTATGAAATTGCTCAAGCTTTCCTAAGACTCCATCTGATGGTGGTGGGGCTCAGGACTTCCCTATGTTTCAAAGCAATAGGTAAAGTCTCCCACCTACCTATGCTGGCATTGGTAGAATGTTGGTTCATAAAAGTTTGAAAAACTACAATTCTGGATCTCAATAATTCATGGTATTTATTCTTCATATGCATGTGGTACATTGGTGGAAAATTAGCAAGAAGCTTCCTTGCCTATAAAAATTGGGTTCTCATACATAGCCCAATGATGTTTTGCAATTCCAAAAATTTATTATTGGATTGTTTCCATGCTATTTGATTTCTTAGACTAGAGAGAAAGGCACACAATTATGTTTCTCCTATAAATAATTTTACTAGAAAACTAGACTGATAACCTAACAACATATTAAATATATAAAACTCATAAATTTCATCTTATTTTATACAATACTTTTGAGAAAGATGTCCATAAACATGTGCTCATCTTCAATAATGTAGGAAATCCAAGAAAATATCATTTGTATATGCCACTTGTAGAATTTATCATGGAGAAAAAGAACATAAATAGAGGAAGGTTTCCTACATGCTAACAATTTTTCAAAAATAGTACAAATATTCTAGATGGAGTCCTGAGATTTTTGCAATTACTATTGAGACTCTGCCAATTTCTACAAAGATTCCTCTTTAATCTTAACATTTTATTCCTTTAACTTTTGAATTTTATGTTGGGTTCTACTCCAAACTAAAATCATTTCATGGAGTGCAATAGGGAAGGAGGGAACAACTCTTGTATGTCCCTCAATCTAGACTATTATTTCTCTCATCTCTCTTTGCATTGATTATAAAGAGGCTTATAATTCAATAGTCGAAGTGGTTATCAAGCATATTATATCAGTTTGTTGAATAATCAATACATTTATATCAAAAATAATCTATCAGATTATTAATTTGATTATTTTTATCAACATTAGCATTTTACAAATCAATAATTTGGGTGTCCTTAATGGCAAGAGAATTCTGTAAAGTACTCAATTCTTGAGTTTGAGAAAACATCAAATTATGTACTTTTGTCTATTAAACATTCATCACTATAAGGATTACCTCTTATTCTCTGGTTCTAGCAACAAATTCTTCACATCTTTTTTCCAAATTGGAAATAATCTGGTTCTTACCTTGTAAGGTTGAATGAAGAAAATCTAATTTTGCTTGTTGTTGCTAGATTATTTCTTTATGTCAAGATAGAGACATTACATGATTCAAATCTTATTCTTCATTAATAGGTTGGGGGAAGATGTACCTTCTTCTATCAATGGTGCTTTACCCTTATCATCTACAAAGGGTAAAGGTCTCTACTTCTTGAATCATAATTTCTTCTACAAGGGTTTCTCTTCAAATACAATTTATCTTTTATGGGGTTCTTTTTCAGTAACCTATTTAGCATCTCTAATGTCTATGGGAGAGATTAATATTCCCAAATTCTCAATGGCATGTACATATTCTTCTTCTTCCTCTTGCAGAATAAGCTGACGATTGCATCAGAACTTGGCTAGAGGATTAGGGTTATCTAAGAAAATTCCCATTTATCTTTTTGATCCTTGGTGTAGCATCTTTAGAGCTGAGGGTGCCAAATATGGGCCTTATTTAATATGTACTATGGTAGAAGGAGGAGAGATATGGCATGTTGTTTTCTTGATAGAAATTTATGAGAATTTATGGAGAAAGGAGGACCAGGGCTTTCTACCCTTAGGCTTTTAAAAGAAATAATGTCAAAAAATGAGGGTAACTAACCCATGGTGTCAGATAGACCCAGTACTTCTTAATTTTAGAGAAATATTGATGAGGGAATTGTGAAGGAAAGATGGAAGATTTACCTAGTATTATTCTTGGAGGGCTCCTTTCTTTAGGTGAAGAAGAAGTCACATGGCATATCCACCGACCACTATAAATTGACCATCACATTTCATAATATAGAATATAACATTATGTCATGGATATGGAAGGTTGTCTCTCATAATCTCCCTAGACACACCTTATGAGAATTTGGCCAATCTAGGATAGGGCTCATTTACTTTAATGAACATGTGAATTAAGTCAATAAAAATTATCTTATCAAAAACAACTACACCCTCCTTAGTAATTCTAGAGAGTGCACTGATCCCAGTAGGATCCACTAGAATGTGTTTATCATTGCTAATAAAATGGTCTTCATCAAAGTTTTTAAAGAATTCCTACACAATCTCTTCATGAAAACCCTAAAGTTTTTTCAAGATATTTAACCACCCTACTGAATTAAAGATATCACTCGCTACTTCATCCTAAAGCAATGTATCTGAGGATTTTTGTTCATTTTTCTTATTCCTTCCACCCATATTCAGATCTATCACTATTTGCTTTAAAATATGACTGTATTGTGAAAAATGGAGCTTAAAATTGCATAGGGTATAGGGTAAGGCAAGAAATTAGGGATATGATGCAACAATAGCTAATGATGATAATATAATAATGAATAACAAATCAAGGTATATCATGGAATTATGGAAACACTCATGAAAATAATTATTGTGATCACTTCAGAGCATGCAATATTTAATGGGAAGGCACTTTATCTGATCATAATCAATGATGTGGTGTAAAGGCCATAATGGCAGAACTTGGAGTAATAATCGCAATGATTTTTGCATCACATCAAATCTTTTTTTGAAAAGTTTCATTAAAATGATGTCTCATCAAATATATTTAAAAAGGTCTTTTAAAAACACTGTCACATCAAATATTTGAATGTGGTGATGATGTTATTGACTTCATCATATCCACGTGATATAACCAAAATTTGTCTATTGAAAAAGTGCTAACTTTCTAATGATTACAAATGAACGAGATGAAATAAAAAATTCCTAATCTTTTAGGAAAATAAATAAAATTTTACCTTTGTCGTACAAATCCATACTTATCTTCAATAGGTGCCATGTGTATACACATGATATTTTCAAACTTTTATTGATTACTAACACTTTATATCTTGCAGGTTCCCGTCGAGTCTTGATCTCTTTGAGTGCAAACCTTAAGGGGTGCATTGGGAAAGGGGTGGGCAGACCATTGGTGCTTTTCAAGATTGTTGTCCTTTTTCCACTTATTATCTACATACTTGTCTCCTAAAAACCTTATCCCTAAGCTTATTCTTCTCTATTACACACTCTCCATCCATTTTCTAACTTTTGTCCCCTTTTTCCTAGCCTTAGCCCCTTTTTCACTGTTTACTGTACTATGTTAACCCTATACTATTTTGGGTGAAATTAACTTAGGGTCTAAGTTGGATCTTGGCCAAACTAGCCTATGACCTAGTGAATTCTTGTCAAAAATTGTGCTAAGTCAACTAGGTCAACCTTATTATCCAAAACTTTTGGAAGGGATTAGGGTTAAATTTGATTACATTTACAAGTTTATTTTTCCATTATTTAGAGAAGAGAAGAATAAGTAAGATCTATTTCACATCTACTTATCCACCATTCTACTTAAGAAGCAAAATTAGGATTTCATACTTTCTTTGGAGATATAGATCTTGTCTTATGGAGAAGTCTATTGGATGCATTGATAGGTTGTGTATCCTAAAGCATATTTATCCTTATCATCCTTACATACCATAACAACCTCTTGTGAATCACCTTGGCCAAGGGAGAGATTGAGGCTCGACGGGTTCATCTTCAAAGGTAAGTATTTATATTTTTATTTCTCCTTTATAAGAATAGATATATATGCATTTATACTTATCTTCCATGCATTAGGATTACATATACATTGACATGAGTATATGTCTCTTATGCATGTTTATTTTTTATTATTTCTAACCCAACTTTGTGCCACAATATTTGGTGAGCACTAGATTAGATTTTACTTTACTTATTATTATTTTAGTGAGATCTATGAAAATATAGGACTCCCTTAGGGTTATTTAATGATTGTGCTTGACTGGAGGCTTTGGAACCCTCTCTAGCATTGTGTATTATGATAAGAGATCCACTAATCAGGTCTAGTAGATCCTAATATTGGTTATGTTCTTGATTATCTAATGTGTCCCCAATCGAAAGTGTATGGTATTTTCTATCTTCTTTGGTTATGATTGATTTATAGACATGATATATTTCTAACTGTATATATTTTGGTGAAGCCAATGTGAATGTAACCCTTGTAGGTTTTAACTCACATTTTTCATCATTTTATCATTTTATTTCTCTATATTTATGATACTGAGTCGATAGTGTTGATATAGCTCAAACTTCTATGTGTAGGTTTAACACATAATCACATCAATATGATTTTATTCTATTTGTGTAGGTTTTTCATTAGGTACAAGCTACTAGGTCAACTTTTTTGACATAATACACTTTCAGACTTCCAAATTAGGCTAGTAGATTTACCTTGTTGACCATGTACATTTCCAACTTTCCAAAAAACATACTAGGTCAACTCTATCGATATAATACATTTTATAGGTTTTCAATAAATAGGGAACTATAGAACTAGGTTGACTCAGTTGACACAGTTAGCATAATTTACAAGTATAAATTAGGGTACTTCAACAACAATCTCATTTTCCTCTACATCCTCCAACCCACCAAGGTTATTTTCTATTCTTATCTATCATTTCTATTATTCATTATAGTTCTATTTTTCATAGTTTAAAATATTTAAAAGTACCCCTGTACAGTTAACTAGGTTGACCATGTCGATGTAGTTCTGTATTTTGTATTCTATCTAGAAAACTAGGTCGACACTATTAATGTAGTTATTTTTTAGACCCTTGCTTTTGTAGTAAAATCATGACACTATCAATTCTATTCTATAATATCTTCATACACTATCATTTGAAATGACACTCTACTATGTTTCAAAGTTGGAATTAACACATATATATTATTAATTAACTCACACTTTCATTTCTTGTTACTTGCATGATAATAATAGATCACATAATATAATTATGTGATTTTTCAATATACCATTTAGTTACACTATTTTTCTCTTTTATGCACATACTACCAAATCACAAAATCTTAAAACACATTTTAACAATTGTCTACCCAAGGCTTACCTACTTGGATTTCATCACCAAAGGGGAAGCATACTTGGTTTTCTAGCCAAATATAAACACATAGTTAATGGTATATATTGCCTAAGTGCCTTACACCATTACCACTATAGTGTGTGAAGTGAGGGGTTAGGCCCCAATATCAAGCTAGTACCATTGCCAATACATATCCTTTTTAGCTTAAACGTCCTAAAACCATCCCTAGATTGCTTTCTAGTTTTTTTTTACAACCAACTTCGTATCACATCTAAAATCATATTCTAATAACCTAACAACATTTAGGTTGACCACTTAGATTTTAATTTCCAAATTAATTGTTTACACTTTGCTCAATTGTATATTCTATTATAAAAACTTCATTAGCCAAAATTGGTGCAAGGTTTTGTGCATCAATTGGATCAACCTCATTGACCAAATTGATTTTGTGTTTCCTTTCATTTCTTTATTTCAAAAGTACTTGTAAATTTTTTCTTATTTAAATACATAATCATGCTACTCGATATAGTATCTTACAGACTATCTATTTTTCCCCTGCATGTATTAATAGGTTGACCCTATCAACTCTATATACTTTTTTAGCCCCTATTTCTAGTACTAGGTTGACCCTATCAACTCTGTACACTTTTTAAGCTCTTATTTTTATTACTATGTTGACCCTATCAACTCTATATAGTTTTTAGACCTTGTTTTCTATACTAGGTCAACCTAGTAAACTTTGTACAAATTTCTCTCACTTCTTATCTCCTTTATTTTTCATCACTCTTGCCTTGTTTAGTCCTTCTCCTTCATCAAGAACTTCCTATTTGAAGACAACACTGAGTTGAATTCAATGGATATAATGAGTCTTACCAAACCTCATAGGGTCTCTTATAAGCAACTTAGGGATCCTATCCTAGATCAGAGTAATTTTCATATCACCACTCACACAATGAATTATGGGACCCCTCCTCATTCCTATTTATTATGTAATCCTCTCTTCTCACTTGAAGATCAATATAAATTAGAGTATACACTTGAAATGATTTTCTTTATCTCTAAATTTCTTCAACATCAAGGGAAAGATCCTTCTACCATTCACCATCTCATGATCAGTGGTCAAGCTGAAGAGCCTCATTCACCTTCTCTGACATTATCACATGGATTTGGGGGTACTATTTTATTTGATTATCAGCCTCTTCCCTCTATTTTGACCCTTTCTCATACCATGACTTCTTATTTAACTTATTCCACCTCCATTCCTAGTATCTCCAATAACATGGTAGGTTTCACATCTAGTGGGCCTCTTCTAAGACCCACTCTCCTCAAATCTTCCACTAGTAAAACATTTTATACATATGGTAATCATGTTTCTAGTGCTTCCTCTTCTCATCCCTTCACTAGTCCATCTTTTGCCACACAAGGAAATTTTGCCAGTAGTGCCTCACATTCTAGCATTTCCTCTCAAGATCCTACCAATACCAATAGTGGTACCCAAGCTACTACTTCTAATTCTAGTACTTTAAAAAATGCCAATAATGTAACTCAAACCCATCATCTTTTATTACAAATTCTCAATCAAATGAATACTTTTCAAGCTCATAATATAAATCAAATATTGTGAATGTAAAACCACCTTATCCATCTCCAAACCAACCCTCAATAGATGCCATGGGTCAAGCATAATCAAAATATTCCCCCACCTCCTCTTCTATATTCCCATGGTAATCTCATCCCTCAACCTTTTTTCAAAAAGACAATTAATCATATTTAAAATGAGCCTCTTACATCTCAAATTGTTGATATCGATATAAAAGGTATCACCCCTACCATTTCTTACAATGGGTCAACTGATCTTACTTTTATCTAAAAACATTTGGAAATCTATATAAAGATTGGGTCAAATTAAATACCTTTCTTGCTACTAAGATATTATCCAAAACCCTCATAGGTGATGCTTTATATTGGTACAACCAACTTAAAACTCATTTTATTACTAGTTTGGAAGATTTAGTAAATGCTCTAGTCTAAGAGTTTCAAACTACTAATCTTCCTGAGAATACATTGGCCCATTTTATCAATTATAAGTATCTTAAAAATGAAATTGCTCAAGATTTTGTTAAAAGGTGGAAAACATTTTCCAATAAATGTGAACATAGCATGGCTGATGATAACCTTTTCCATCTCTTTACCAATGCTATTTTTCCCAAGTTGCAATATCGAGTCCACAATCTCTCTCCACATACCTTGGAGGAGGCCATTAACCAGGAAAAACATCAAGGTTTCCTTATGCATCAATTCAAGCCACCCCAACCTTCTATGGTTACTCAAGAACAAGAATAGTCATGATACTAATGATGGTGTCATAGACTCTTATGACACCATCCACACTATTCAAGTTATTGTTCCTAACCAATCTTCAAAACCAACACCCTCTTATCAATAATTCACCAATCCTCATTTATCTTCACCTAATAATATCAATTTTCAAAAACCTTTATGCTCAGCCAAATTAATAAAACATCTACCAAGGCCTCTACCATGAGAACTTGATCCTACTCATCCTATGAAATCTTGGTATGATCCTAATAAGTTTTGTTGGTTTCATGCTAGTTGGGGTCATTCTCATGAAACTTGTAAGTAGTTTCATAATTTGACTATGAATTTTATTTTTGGTCCTAATTTTGACCATGATTCTATCATTAGGAAATTCCAACAAGCCTATGACATTGATTTCAAAGTCCATGAAACTAATACTAAATCTCAAGCTTTGAATCAAGATAATGATCATTTGGCCATCTATAAAGACCCTTTTCTAAACTACCAAGATAATCAAGACAATCCCACCCCTTCTACCAAAAATGTATAAAGTTTTATTGACCTAACTCATGAAAATATTGTGGTTAATATGACTAATATACGATGGGTGGTTTCTTTTATTGATCCTCAGCCCATCTACACCCCTTTATTATCTCACACATTTTGTGTTATCCAAGATTCCTCCCAAACTCACTTAAATGAGTTGGGGCAAGATGACCTTATAAATTTTGATGAACTAATTCTAACTCCTCCCTTAGATAACACTTCCCATTCTATTTATACCATTCCTCCAAATTATTCACCTATCACCAATGATACCCAAGATTTTATCAACATTTTTCCTAATGATTCTCAAAACCAACATGCACCAATTGCTTCAATGTCTCAACATAATTTACAACCTTATTATAAAACTTCTTCCTCTTATCAACATAAATTCTAATGTACTTCAGATCTTGCTTCTGAGGACCTATTTTAATGTTATGCACCTATTTCTAACAATCTTATTATGGAGCATGATGAATGGGATCCTATCATGGAACTCACTAATCTCCCATCCCAAATTCTAATTCTTGAGATTATTAGGACCTCTCTTCATCATCAAAACCATCGTATGCACCTTTTGATTGAAATGAACATCCTTCATCCTCCCCTAGCAGGATGTAAAGCACCCTTATCTAGATCTAAGGATGGCATATTACAATAATGTGAAGAGATGTCCATCCATGTTGATAAAATAGACACTTATCTTTCCTTAAATATTCCCATCACTTCTATGATTCCCAATGAGATTATGCTTCATGTGGATGATCTTGATTTATTCATTGGTGTCTAAATTGGCAATATCCAAGTCAAGCATGCCTTGATTGATAAGGGTCATGGTGCTTGTGTTGCCTCTTTAAATTTTATCAAAACCCTTAGATATTCTGAATGTAATCTCAAGTCCACACACAACACATGTCAAGGATATGATCAAAGACAAATACCTCCTTTAGGTTGTGTGTGGCTTCCTATTACCATCCCACCTATCATTGTTCATGTGAAGGTGATGATATTTAATTTTCATCTATCTTACAACATCCAATTTGGTAGGCCATGGACTCCCCATATGAGATCAGTTGCTTCTTCTACTTGTCAATGCATTAAAATCCCTCATAATAGAGCCATCTATAGGATTTATGGTGACACTAACCCTTGTAATTTTTAATAATTCCAAAACTATGGTGTCTTCAAGATTCCTACTCTTGAACCTTAGCCCAGTGTTCCATATCATGAGTCTCAATGGTTTAACTTTCCCATCAATTCCACTCGAGGTTACAATGGTCATCCTAAACTCATTGGGAATATTCCCCCTAACCTACTCAATTTTGATGATGATGAGCCTAATGAGATCAATCTCAAGATTAAAACTTCTAATCTCTCACCTCATCTCATCTCTCAGTTTCTTGCTTCTCTATAGTCACATTCTTTCAAACCACGTTGTGATGACATCCCTGTTATCTTGATAAAGACTTGGCATTCCATTCCTCACACCTCATTGGATGACAATGTAATCCCTACTTGCATCATTGATCTTTATACACTTGATTATGATTATGGTTATACCTTAGATGATCTAATATTAGGATGTCTTGTCCATGGTTGTGATGTTGAGATTATCCATTGTCATTCTTCTTTGCTTCAGTATTTTAGTTATTCTTCCCATATTCCATCATATATAGTTCCTAATTTTAGCATTTTTCCTATTTATAATATTGTAGAGATGGTGTGCATACCTCTAGTTTCTAAAGAACCACATAGGAGTATGCTTATGGATCATGTTATGATTGGGACCTATCACTTTGTTGAGTAATAAGACCCCTATAGCTTGTTTATTCCCAAGATGTGTGAAACTCTCCTTTAACCTTCTGTAAACCTTGACCCTCCTTTAATATAGCCTTCTTCAAATCCCATTCTTACACGTACTTTAAATGAGTCTATTCCCTCTTTTGATCCCATTACTCCCTCTATTGAGCCTAATCTAGTCCCTTCACTAGCACCACCGTTTATTGGTGATGGTTTTCTTAATTTACCATAGATGGCTCCATTTTACACCAAATGGGATGACAAGACTTACCAAACTCCTTCCATTTCTATTACACTTCCTCTTATGAGTACCTCTACTAAGCCTACTCATAGGTGTATCTGCTACTTTCATGACACAAATAATCATTCATCCATGTATTATCATAAACTAAATTAATATATTGACACTTTGCATCATTCTACCTCTCAATCCTTAGATAAGGTCATACCTCCCCAAAAATTACTACCTGAGTATATTCCTAGGAATGGAGAGGTGTATTGTCTTTGGTACAAATGTGGCACCCATAACATTGATCATTACCACATCCTTTAATAGTACTTTAAATATCATATCTTAACTATTTTTGAAAATTCTACTATTCCTCCCATAGGTCATTCCCAAAATAAGGCTACTCCTTATTCCCCCATGGTTCATCCTCCTATGGTTCCATCCCATCCTATGGTCCTTGCTTCACCTCCTATTCCTTCACCCATGGGTATTCACTCACATGTGTATCCTTCTCCACCTTTGAGTCCCTTACCCTTGGATCCTTCCTCACCGATGATTCCTTCAACTCCCATAGAGTCCAATATCATGCATTCTTCTAAGCATCCCTTGCCTAATATCCTTCTTTAGCACTATCCATCAAGCATTCCTACCTTTTATGTTGAGGAGATTAGATGTGAAGTATCTTCCCAGTTTTTGCTAAAGATAGATGAGACATTAGTTGTAGTTGCATCCAACATCATAGAGACTTATTAGATGTTCTGGACAATGTGTGTGGAAAAATCTATCAATACATTATGTCAAATTCCTATTTATCTTACATGATGACTTTTATTTTGCACTTTATATTGCTTATAATGTCATTTATGTTTGCCTATGGATGTCTTATTTATCATTGCTTTCTTTTTCTTCTTGAGTTTCTTTCTTAAAAACTCCCTTATTTTATTTTCATTATTGTTTGCTTTCTTATCTCTATATACATAGATAATTATCATTGTGACTTGGTTATACAAACCTTATTTCCTTTAGTCATTGCTTCTTTACCATTTGATTAGTTAACAAACAATTAAATATCATTATAATCTCCTTTTACCGTTCCACTTTGGATCTCCTTTCTTCCCTTTATTCTTTTTCACAAACTAAACATAAACATGGTTGATACCTGAGATCACATGATGGTTCATTATTAAGCCTAAGTGTTCTAGTCAGTGTTGTCTTTGGTCATTTTTTTTCTTTATCCCAAGCCTACCGCTCATTCATGTGTATCACTCTATCTCTCATGTTTGGTCATTGAAAGTCTATATGTGGGATTAATCTTTAAAAAATCCTTAAAACATTTAAAATCCAAATCATTTAACAGAAGGCAATGATCTAAAAGGCAAAAACATTCAAATTCTTAAAAAGTCCAATCACACTAAAAGACAGATTCAAAGCACATCTCCTTCTTCTAGTTAAGGCTCAAACTCCAAATTTGGGCTCATGATAGAGTTGAGGTCCATTGGGATGTGGTAGGATAGTATATTAGAAAAGGAGAATCAAAAAAATCTTTTGGTACTACCTACTTTTTCATGCAAGTATCCAATCTTCATAGTAGATCAATGAATCTATAAGGGGTCCTAAAGATCAGGGAACATGTAATGGAAAAGTAGGTCCATTTTAATTTTCTTATACCAATATACCTTCATGATTTGATCTTAGTATCACACTTATTTTCCTACATAGCTTTGTGTCTATAGTGAATAGGTTTCCTTTGTACATTAATGGTCACTAGTCACTTAGTGTCTTCTCATATCCTTATTATGCCTCCTATTTCCTAAGGTCTTCTCATAAGATGCCTAACTTATGATTTTTACATTCCTTATTTCATGCCATACATTCCTCATATTTACTCTTGAGAAATATTTTTTTGTTCACTGATCACTCCCTTAGGGATTCCATTTGTGAGTTGTATTAAAATACCATGGATAGGACCTAATCTTCCTCACAAATTACCACAATTTCAAATTCATATTACCTACATTCCTTTTTACCAAATTTTTACATTTATTCCACCTCATTGGTGTTCCCTTTATGAGTTTCAATGTAAGACCATGAATAAGACCTAGCCTTCCTCACAAAATTTTCTAATAATCCAAGTCACAATCCAAAATTACAGGTGTCAAATATGAGATAAGATGAGATTGTTCATGAAGTTACACATCATTGACATGCTTCCCATCCTGATTTAATATTTTTTATGATTACTTCATTACTCTTTCACTCTTATCTTCTTATTTTTTGATTTCATGTAAGAATCCAACCATTTCTTGAATTTTTCATACTTCTCATCTTGAATTTATGTGATAAATTTAAGACCATTTTTTTCTTTTATACTTCCCAACATGATTTGGTATGATTGAATAACTTAATTGATTTGTTTTTATACCATTTTTTCTTTCACATGTTTTCCGCTTTATTACATTATTTTCATACTTCCAAACATGATTTAGTATGATCTTACTTGTTTTAATTTGGTGCCAATTTTTCTCTTAGTTTTAAAAAAAAATTACCATCTTCTTTACCACCCTTTGGTTATTTATAATTAGTTATTTCTTGTTATACATTTTCCAACATGAAATAGTGTGTAATACATTTTTGATTGATTATATTTTACCAAGTCTTTTAGTCTATTTCTTTTTAACCATGCATGTGTCTTATATAATACTAGAAAAGAAACCATAACTCATATATTTACTACAACATATATAATAAAAGATAAATACATGTTCTATAAACAAATATATCCAAGCATACATAACCATAACCATAATGAAAACACATAAAGATCAACACCCAACTACCAAAATGAGAAATCTATATATATCACCATCCACCTCCCACCTAAATGTATTAGTCAACCATTACTAGGCTCCCAAGAACATTACTATCAAATCCAAACTCAATAGGATCCTACACATATCTACAATCCATCCTAGTCATAATGCAATCAATCTCGCTTGATCCTTAGCTAACAATCACTCCAAGAGGTATGGGATCCATGTTACATCCACCAACCTCTAGAACCTCATATGCCCCTACAACCATAAAACAATAAAAGATGTATTAGATCCTCAATATCATTTATAACCAAAATACATTATTTTCAAATATTAATAAAAACAAGTCTAATTTGCTTTAAATTATCCATTTTTAATCCATTTAAACTATTTCTAGTCTACTCAACCCTTTTATCCCTTAGTCAGCCATTTTGGACCTTTCTAGCATTCTTTTAGCATATTTCATGCATTTTTTACTATTTTAATCACTTAGTCAAACACTAGGTTGACCAAAATTTCCTTATTTTAACTAGGTTGACTTAACAAACTAAGTTGACCCTTTACTTTTCCCCCCCTTAGTACTAAGTCATCACAGTGGATTTTTTTACTAGGTTGGCAGTTATTTACTAAGTCAGCAATCTAGAAAACAAACTAAGTCAACACATACCTACTAGGTCGACAATATGGATTTAGCAAAATTTCAGCCTACTAGGTCAACTAGGTCAACCTAGTTGTTTCTACCTACTAACCCCTTTCATTTTTAGTAATAAATTCCTTCCGGTAGTTATTTTTCCAATCCCTTCAAACCCATTTCCTTACCTAGTTTTTCTACAACTAGCAACTTTTTTGGGTTCATTTTGATTCTTAAAATTGCTCTAAATTATAAATTTATTAAAAAACACCTAAATTTAATAAAATATTCAAAAACTAGTTTGAAATTCTTAGTTGCCTACCTGTGTTGCACCTATTGCCACTGTTGGGGGTCCCTCTCATATCGGTTATCATCTCCTCACCATCCTAGCTCGTTTGGTCTTTCAGATCTCTTTTTCTCTCACCCACAAGTTAAAAATAACAAATAACTTCCCTTTCACCCTATTTAAACTTATTTTTCACAATTCTTTACCTCTCAAATATATTTCGTCAGATTCCTTGTTTTGATCATATCTTTATTTTTACTAATCCATTTTTCAAACCATAAAATGTTATAGAATCATGATGATGTAGAGAATATTTTACACTACTATATGCATGTCTTCTAATTTTTTTGATTTTTGGCTATTTTTTGCACTAATCTCTACAGGTGTACCTAATATTTTTCACATTAAACACCTTCATATCTCTTATAGTCTACTTCTTTATATATAGCACTAAGGTAAGTAAAGGTATGTGTTTTTAAATTCTATTATTTCATTTATCTTATTTTATCGTTATTGCAATTTACTTAGTATCAACATTATGTGTTATCATGTTCTATTTTTGAAGCACCATCTCATGTTGTACTCATGTGACACATGATGAGCTTCAAGTGGGGCATATATATACACATAATATTTTCAAACTTTTATCAATTACTAACACTTTATATCTTTTAGGAACCCATTGAGTCTCAATCTCTCTGAGTGCACACCTTAAGGGGTGTACTGGGAAAGGGGTGGATAGACCATTGGTGCTTTGTAAGATTTTTATCCTTTTTACCACATGTTATCTACACACTTATCTCTTGAAAACCTTATCCATAAGTTTATTCTTCTCTATTGCATACTCTCCAAAAAATTTCTACATTTTGTCCCCCTTTTCTTATCCTTAGCCCCTTTTTGACTGTTTACTATACTAGGTCGACTGGGTCAACATTGTACATTTTTGGGTGAAATTCATTTAGGGTTTAGGTTGGCTCTTGGCCGACCTAGCCTATGACCTAGTGAATTCTTATCCAAAATTGTGTTAGGTCTACTAGATTGACTCTGTTAGCCAAAACTTTTGGAAGGGCTTAAGGTTAAATCTACCTATATATACAAGTTTATTTCACTATAAT
The DNA here is from genome assembly GCA_037957365.1 of Torreya grandis. Lineage (NCBI taxonomy): Eukaryota > Viridiplantae > Streptophyta > Pinopsida > Cupressales > Taxaceae > Torreya > Torreya grandis. Next base: position 6,310,711 of record JARHVA010000146.1, read on the forward strand.
TTAGAGAAAAGAATAAAAAGTAAGAGCTATTGTGCATCTACTTATCCACCATTCTACTTGAGAAGCAAGCTTAGGGTTTCATAATTTTTTTAAATATCCAGATCTTGTCTTATGGATAAGTCTTTTGGATGCATTGATAGGTTGTGTATCCTAGAGATGATTTATTCTTATCATCCTTACATACCATAACAAGCTCTTGTGAATCACCTTAGCTAAGGGAGATATTGAGGCTCGGTGGGTTCATCTTCAAAGGTAATTATTCCTAACTTTGTTTTTCCTTTATAAGAGTAAATAGATATGCATTTGTACTTATCTTCTATGCATTAGGATTCCATATACATTGACTTGAGTATCTGTCTCTTATGCCTGATTTTTTTATTCTAACCCCAAATTTGTGTCACTTAGGGTTATTTCATTATTATTCTTGATTGGAGGCTTTGGAACCCTCCCTAGTATTGTGTATTGTGATAAGAGATCCCCTAATCGGATCTAGCAAATCCCCATATTGGTCATGTTCTCGATTATAATGTATCCCCAATCATAAGTGTATTATATGATCTATCTTATCAGAGTTATTGATTTATAGACATGATGCATTTTTGATTGCATACACCATGTGTCCTACAAGGATAAATAATTCTGAGAAGATAAGTTAGTTGATAACAATTTTATTTTATTATAGAAATTTTCTCCTAAAAAGTGTCATTTACTTGTTTTCACCTTTTAGTATTTTTATATTTTCTCATTTTTATAAATTTTTTTTACTTTTTTTAATGTTGAAGGAAGGAGAACCACCATTTACTAGTTTTTAACACTCCTTATTTATTGTATGTTTGCAGCAAAGATCATTTGGCCTTAGTGGAAGAACCATGGTCTTCCACAAGGTCAAATTGGTCTTGATTTTATTCAATAAACTCCTCCTTGTTAAGAGGTCTTTTATACACCTTAAGCCTATGATCATTGACCAAAAGTGTCCTTTGGTTACCATCAATTGGTTGAAGCTGGACATATCCATTGCTGAAAATAGTTTTGATTAGGTATAGTCACAACCATCTTGTCCTTAACTTACCCTTTAAATTTTGGAATTTAGAATCAAATAGAAGTGCCCAATATCCCTCTTGAAACTGTATTTCTCTAATGTCATTATCATGCCACTACTTTATTTGCTTTTGTATCATCTAGCTTGAGTGAGTGCATCCATTCTCAGTTCATCTAGCCCATTTAGCTACATGATTCTTTATTTCTGTGCTTCATCAAGATCAATTCCCATATCATTTGTTGTCTTTAATGTCTACAATTCAAATTTTATTGGTAATAAAGGTTTCTTTCCATACATAAGTTCATATGATGAGAATCCTATAATTGTCTTCCATATTGTAATGTATGCCCACACTACTTTAGGTACTTTTTTTGCCAAATACTTTCTACAATTGTTCACTATTTTGGTTAGGATGTTTTCTAGTTCTCAGTTAGTGACTTCCACTTGCCCATTAGCTTGGGGATGATATGGTGAATATTTCCTATGATTGATATGGTATAACTCTATAAAATATTTGATCATGTTGGACATGAATTAGAGTCCTTGATTTGAAACAATAGATCTAGGAGCTCTAAATATCAACATGATCTTATGGTATAATAAATTAGCAACCATTTCTTCCCTAGCAAAGGCATGTACTTGCACTTCAACCCATTTAGTAACATAATTAGTACATACTAATAAATATTATTTTCCTTAAAGTGGTTTTTAATTGGTCTAACAAAGTCCAAACCTCATTTTTCAAATGGTTTTAAACTTATTTGATGATTAAGAGGCATTTCAGAGGATAAAGTAGGTTTACCTATCCTTGGGCAAGGATCACATTACTATACAAACCTATTGACAGTCTTGTAAAGATATGGTTAATAGTAACCTGCACCAAGGATATTATGAATGGTATTTTTTATTAAATAATGTCCTTCCCCTGGTTCACTATGGCATGCTATGATGATGTAATACACTTCATCTTCTTTGACACACCTATGAAGTATATGATCAGGTCCAGTTTTAAACAACATGCCTTTAAACCATTTAAAATGAGAACTAGATCTAACCAAACATTTTCATTCTTTAGAGGTAAAAGAATGAGAAAACTTCCCTATTTCTAAGTAATTTTCCATGTATGCAAACCATGGAGAGTATGTGGATATGAAAAATAATTTTTCATCTGGAAAAGATTCTTTCACAGGTTCATTTTCACCTGTAGTGATCAATCTAGATAAAAAATTAGAAACAACATTATACTTCCCTAGTTTGTCTATGACAGTTATGTCAAATTATTTCAAGAATAGTAGACACCTAATTATTCTCTTACCAACTATTATTTTACTCATTAAGTACTCAATTATTGAATGATTTGTATAGGTGAATACTTGATAACCAGTAATACAATACCTAAACTTATTTATATCATATACACCAACAAGAAATTCTTTTTCTATGGTACTGTAGTTCTTCTCTATGGGAGTAAGATTCTTGTTGATATAATAAATGGCATACATCTTTCCATCCTCATCTCTTTGACCTAAGACTAATGCTAATGTATTATTAGAAGCATCAATATAGATATGAAAAGGTTTTTCTCAATTAAGTCCTTTCAAGACAAGAGAATTCATGAGTTTGTTCTTTAATGTTTCAAAAGATTATTGACATTTTTCATTCCATACAAATTCACTATCTTTTGATAACAAAGAAAACATAGGGGTAGCTATCTTACTTAAGTCTTCAATGAATCTTCTATAATATCCTACATGACCAAGAAAAATTTTAACATCAATATATGTTTATGGAATGGGAAGATTATAAATTACCTCAATCTTTTTGGGATATAATATTATGCCTTGAGAAGAGATATGATGTCCTAAGACTATCCCTTCATCAACCATTATGATGCATTTCTCATTATTCAAATATCCTTGGTGATCTTCACTCTAGTAAGCACTTTATCCAAATTGTTCAAAGATTCATCAAATGTAGTACCATGGATAGTGAAATCATCCATATACACTTCCACACAATCATTTTTAAGATCAGATAAGATGGCTAACACTATTCTCTGAAAGGTAGAAGGTGCATTACATAATCCAAAAGGAAGGACTATATAAGTATATGTTCCCCAAGGGAAGGTAAATGTGGTCTTATCTTGATCTTTAGGGGCTATTTTGATTTATTTGTATATATTGAATCCATCTAAGAAAGAAAAATATTGGTTTCTTTCCAAATTGTCCAAAACTTGAATAATAAAAGTCAAGGGAAAGTAGTCTCTCATAGTGGTTTTTTTAGTTCTCTATAGTCTATACAAACTATCATTTTCTCATTATTTTTAGGCATAATAACTAGAGATAAAACCTATTTTCTATCAGCTATAATATAAATAAAACCAAATTCTAATAGTTTTTTCATTTCCTTCTTGATAATTTATTTTAAGGCTGGGTTAATTCTTTGGTGTGGTTATCTGACTAGTCTAACATTTTCAATGTAGATGTGATGTGTACAAACACTATGATGTATTATTTTCATGTCACTATAATCCCAAGAAAAATATTTTATGTTTTATACCAAGACATCAAATACTTTTCTTTATTGTTGGTCAATTAACCAATTATTGATAGTTAATAATTTATTTGGTTGGATTGCAATCTATCTAGTGCCTAGAATAATGGAATTTTATTGTTTATGTTTACTCATTAAGTCATTCAATGGACATGTGTGTGGTAGTAACATGTGAAGTTTGGATACATCCTTGTAAAATATTTCACTTATGGAAAGCATATTGGTCAATGGACAATGAAAATCATGTAAAAATGAATTTTGGCCACTTTGAGCCCAGTCAACTATGGCTTGTTGAATATCTTGTGGACTAGATAATATATTTGGTAGTCTAATGGCATTGTCATGATTTTCAATAATGGAGATGGATTTCCCATTCATGATTTTTCATCTTCAAATCATAGCTATCAATTCTTGGAGCTGAGACACTAGTCTTTGGAACCTAGCTACTAGTCTTTGAAGCTAAGCTACTAGTGTTTGGAACTAAGCTTTCAGACTTTAAAGAAAAATTGTCAATATTTGAAGAAAAATTATTAGAATTCATAGAAATTTTTTTAGAATCTACTTTTATTTATTCCTCAGACTCTTGAGCATGTTCTTTGATGGGAACCATGGCCAAGGAAGACACACTAGTCTAGTTTTGTTTAGGTTGATCCACCCATATATATTTAGAAAGACCTAGTGAAGGTCTAGCAGGCAGATAGAGAGATATCTATTTAGCATGAATTCCATTAAAAATGGTCATGTTTCCAAATCTCTAGTCAATTCATGATGTAATTGTATCTAACCATGGTCTACTAAGAATGATTGGATATACCACCCTCTTTGGTTTAGGTTTAAGGATCATGAAATCCATAGGATATTATTAGAGTTCTATGGTGATTAGTATATTATCTATGGTTCCTTTAGGGTTAGAAGTGGATTGATATGTCATTTACAAGATTGTTGTGGTGGTTGAAGCCCTGTGAGAGATTAAGAATCTATTATGTTGAAAATCATTATGTCTATGTCAACACCTAGATCTATAAGCAAATTTAGAATATAATTATTCCAAATTATCATAGTCATCATAGTATTTCCAGGATCTCCATATTTAGGAACAAGTATGTTTCTTGCTAGTAAATTAATAATTTTACTAGTTACTTGAATTGTTTTAGGATACTACTTCTTTCTTCTTGGTGATTTGATGCACAATCCCTTAATGATTTGATTTAGATCAAGAATATATTTAATGGCTCATAACATTGGAATTTTTATCATTTATTTTAATCCATGCATCAATTCAAAATCTTCCCTAGGTTTTTCTTCCGTAAATCTCTCAAGAAATGGGACATTATGATGATCTTGAATTGTGGTTGGTGTGGTTGTGACTTCTACCTTTTCTTTAGTTGGTTCTTGGACTATAGGTGGTTTAGGAGTGTTATCATCATTTAGAAATTCACTTATGGTAATGGGTGAATCTCCTAATACCTTCCTTAATTTTAGTTGAATATTATTACATTTAGCTAAACTATTTACAACATTACTTTCTTGATCAACTCCATAAATAGGTGTATTTTACCTATTCTTTGTTAAGCACGGAATATACTGAGAGGGGGGGTGAATCAATATATTATATATCTTATAAAACTTTCCCTTTATCAAATTCCACTTAATCAAACATTCAAGATATGCAATAAAACTCAAACAATAAAAATCACACAAGATAGAGAGAGACACCAAATATAACGTGGAAACCCAATGTGGGAAAAAACCACAGAGAATCAATCTCAAATATATTCGTGAGAACAAACCCACAGGAGCACCATACCCCTTTGCCAAGTACAAACCTAAGCTACAATTCGTGAGCACCAACCCACAAGATCTTCAAACCCCTTTGCCGAGCACCAACCTAGCTACTATTCATGAGCACCAACCCACAGGAGCACCAACCCACAGGAGCACTAACCCCTTTGTGTATACCACACACCTATCTCTCAATGTTGCTATCTCAACAAATGATAGATCAATACAACATCTCCTTCCTCTTTCTCACCTTTTCTCTTCTAAGCTAGATATAGCAAATACAATGTTGGGACCTTACAGTACAATTGATTACTTTTGTATAAGCAACTAAACACGGAATTAAACCAGAAGTAATAAGTAACTAGAAATTAGAAACAAAAAAGAATAGGAGAAACAATATAATCTTGTATTAAACTCTTCTAGAAGGAAATACAATGAAGAAATCTCTTTTCTTCTCACACCTCTCAGAACTACAGTAATTCTCCCTCAATATTTCTCTCTCTCTCTCACAATTACAACTAACTCAATTACTGAGTTGTTCCCTCTTCTCTTCTTTTTCTTTTTCTTAGTTACAATACTGCCCCATGGATCTCTTAAATAGGATCCAAAGCAAACAATAATTATAAAAATAGACTCAAGACTAAAATTAGTCTTTACATGCAAACCAACTATTCTCCTAAAATTAGAACAAATCTAATTCTAGAAACGCATGCAAACGCATAGGTGACCGATGCCGGTCGATATCAATCTGAAGATGACCGATGTCGACCGATGCCTGACTGATGTTGGCAGATGCTAGTTGACCCTTGACCAATGTCAAATACTATGTAACCTAGCAACCTCTGCATTTGCTCATCTGGTGAAGCTTTTAGCTCCACAACTCAATAATCTCCCACTTAGAGATAAACAGCTGCACCTATACCTATACAACAACATCCTCTAGCTTGTTTCTCCATCTTCAAGTTCAATCTTAAAGACCATCAAAAGTTGAATGAAGATTCAAATTCTCCTTTTTTATCGGCTTTGTTAACATATCAGCAGGGTTCTTATTCATATGGATCTTTTCCAACTTCAACTGTCCATCCTCCAATACCTGTCTAATGAAGTGGTACTAAAGCTGTATATGTTTGGTTCTTGAATGAAAGGCTAAATTCTTTGCCAAATGAATTTCACTTTGACTATCACTATACAATCTAAAAATCTCTTGCTCCTTTCCCAACTCTTCCATGAACCGAGTCATCCAAATCATTTCCTTTCTAGCCTCTGTGACTGCAATGTATTCTTCCTCTGTAGTAGACAAGGCAACAACCTTCTGAAACTTTGAAATCCAGCTAACCGCCATTCCACCAATAGTGAACACATATCTTGTGGTGTTTTTCCTGCCATCCAAGTCACCTGCCATATTCGAATCTACATACCCATGTAGAGAAGTGTTTGACCCTTCATAGCATAAATGTCTATTGCTGGTCCCTCTCAGATATCTGAGAATCCATTGAATTGCTTTCCAGTGTTCTTTTCCTGGATTGGCCATAAACTTGCTGACAACTCTCACTGCTTGGGCAATATCAGTTCTAGTACATACCATTGCATACATCAAGCTCCTAACTACTGAAGCATATGGAACTTTGCTCATGTACTCGACCTCATCATGTGATTTAGGACACTATTCTTTGCTCAACTTGAATTGTCCAGCCATAGGTGTGCTTACCGGTTTTGCATCCTGCATATTGAACCTCTCCAACACCTTATTCACATAATCCTCTTGAGACAAAATCAAATTGTGATTTTTCCTGTCTCTCTTAATACTCATGCCAAGGATTTTCTTTGTTGCTCCTAAATCCTTCATGGAAAATGTGTGAGCTAATTTTACCTTAAGCTCAGTAATATCCTGTATGTGTGAACCTACAACAAGCATACCATCTACATATAGTAAAAAGATAATATAATTACCATTATCCAATCTGTTAAAATAAACACAATGGTTAGATTGACATTTATTAAAGCCATGCTCTGTCATAAACCTGTCAAACCTCAAATACCATTGTCTTGGAGCTTGCTTAAGACCATATAAGCTTTTCTTCAACCTGCACACAAGTTTCTCCTCACCTTTGACCTCAAAACCTTCTGACTGATCCATATATATCTCTTCATCCAAATCTCCATGAAGAAATGTTGTCTTAACATCAAGCTGCTCAAGGTGCAAATCCTCAATAGCAACTAAAGACAATACAGTCTGAATAGAAGTCATCTTTACTATAGGAGAAAAAAATTCACCAAAATCAATACCTGGTTTTTGTGCAAATCCCTTTACTACCAACCTAGCCTTATGTCTCATTTGTCCATTCTCTCCTTCCTTTAACCTGTAAACCCATCCATTTTTTAGTGTTTTCTTTCCGACTGGCAACTCAACCAAATCCTATATTTGGTTCTCTTTCAAGGAATCAATTTCCTCATTCATGCCATGCTCCCACTATTTCCTCGATTCTACCTGCATCGCCTCATCAAAACTTTCTAGTTCTCCACCATCAGTGAGCAACAAGTAGTGTAAAGAAGGGGAATAATGAATTAGAGGCTTACTTACCCTTTCAGACCTCCTTTTGGGAGTTTGAGACTCATTTACAGCTTGCTGTTCATCCAAATTTCTTTTTGACAGTGATCGATCCTGGTCATCTCTGACCAACATCATTTTGCACCCGACCGATGTTGATTCCTCTTGGTCATCGATGTCAATTTCTTGATCGACATTGGTTTCAACCTGACTAAACATCAATTTCTACCTGACCGATGTCAGTTTCTGTGTTTTCCTGTGAGTGATGATTTTTGCCCACGAACTCATTTTGGATCATAACCTTGTCCAAATCAAGATTGCCCTGCTCATAATTATTCAGCCTCTTGAGCTGATCACTGTACATCACCTTCTCATTGAAAACTATATCATGGCTTCTAATAATTTTGTTAGTTTCTAAATTCCACAACCAGAATTTGAAATCCCCAAAACTATAACCAATGAAAGTGCACCGCATAGATTTAGCATCCAGCTTCTTTCTATTTTCTTTATCAATGTACACAAAAGCTTCAGAACCAAAAACTCTGAGAAATGAAAGATCTACCTTTTTACTTGTCCACACCTCTTTTAGAATTCCACCATCCAGTGCAGAAAAGGTCCTCTGTTAATCAGGTAAACTGTAGTATCTACAGCTTCTGCCTAAAACTGTAAGGGCAAACCAACATGCAACCTCATACTCCGTGCATGCTCCATTATTGTTCTATTCATCCTTTCAGCAACTCTATTTTGCTGATGTGTCCTTGGAACTATCCTTTCCCTATGTATTCCACTCATAGAATAGTAACTATTGAATTTATTGATGCAGTACTCACCACCATTATCAGATCTAAGGCACTTCAATCTCAAACTTGTTTCATTATCAACCAAAGCTTTCCATTTCTTAAATGTGTCAAAAACATCAGATTTCCTCTTTATGCAATAAACGCATACCTTTCTTGTAGCATCATCAATGAAAAAAACATAATACTGTGATCCTCCAATAGAAGCTACCTGAGCTGGTCCCCACACATCTGTGTGAACAAGCTCTAACTTATGCTTCTTCTTTGTTGACCCAGTTTTGAGAAACCTCACTTTCTTCTATTTCCCAAAAATACAATGCTCACAAAAATCTAGATCTATGCTTTTCAAATATGAAAGCTTACCTTTTGACTTAAGAACATCCATTCCCTTCTCACTCATGTGACCAAGCCTACAGTGCCACAACTTTACATCTACATCTGAAGTAGATAAAATAGAAGGAGAATAATCAGTAATACAAGTAGATAGATAAAGTGTACCTACTCTCTTACCTCTAGCTAATACAAGTGCACCCTTGGAAACTTTCCAAAATTTAGCTGTGAGAGTTACTGTGCAACCCTCATCACCCAACTTTTTTGTAGAAATTAGATTCCTCTTCAGGATGGGTACATGCATGACATCCTTCAACACCCATGTGTTTCCATTATGTAATTTCAGCTACACTTTTTCTTTGCCAACAATTTGACAAGGCTCATCATCCCCTAAATAAACTTTTCCAAAGTCTCCATGGACATAATCATTGAAAAATTCTCTATTTGGGGTTGCATGGAAAGAGGGAGGTTATGACCATGTTAGTATCTCTAAATGTAAGAGGAAGCTCCACTCCATGAACCATGTCTAGTTGGACTGAAATCAACATGTGAAAATTTTATTTCATGGTGCAATGGTGATACCAATAGCTTCACATTTGATCCTAGAGGAAGAATATATGTTAAGGTTAGTTGTGCATAGTATATTTTTGTACTTTGTTTTCCATAAGTGCCTTGGCACAAATGTGTGTTGTTTAGTCTAATTTCCTTTGCTTTGTGTGTTATTCTTATCTTATGTGTGTGTTTTTAGTCAAGTCAATTGTCTTGTCTTGGTCAAAGTCATTTCAGGTATAAGTTTGAGTATTAATGACTCCATTGCCCAATGAATGGACTAGGCAATCAATCTAATATGCTTAGAAAGCAAACATCTCTAGGAGACCATCAAATATGTTAGCCAAATTTTGGCTATCATAAACTAGGTTAAAAAAAACATTGCTTTGTCATGTCCTCTAACCTTGTTTATAGCCCATTCCATGCCCTATGAGGTCTTAAAATGGTCTTTTTGAGGTCTTGTTAGCAAAAGTTAAGGTTAATTTTTAAAAATTAAGGTAAATATTTATGTTAGTTTTCTGTTAGTCCATGAATAAAGTGATATGAGAAGTTTGGTCAAATTATGTCAAAGGTTTATAGGTTTCCCCTCAAGTCATCATACCCCTTCATCACCTTGCACAAACATTTTGTATATATTTAGAGAGGCTAAGGTTAATTTACAAAGTGTAAGGTAAATGAAATTGAGGATAGCCAAATCCAATGTATGTATAAGCCAAAAAAGGTAAAATATTTGTACAACACATTTATCCAAGATTTTTAAGGAGTTATATAACTTGAAAATATGTTAGGAATGTCATATTATGGCATTTTTGTAGGTTTAGCATTTGAATGAGAGAGAATCACACTTTGCAGGAAGTTATAAGCACTTTTATGGATTTGGAGGATCCTCTATTAGGTGAAAATGTCTTCAAAGTGTTTATTCACCTTCTCTAGGTTTTATCCATGGATATCAAGCTTGTACAGGTCCTAAAATTCCAAAACTTACATCAGAACCTCCATTGGCCTCTTGGAAGACTAGCAAAGGATAATTTCATGTACTTGGTATGGATAGAGGAGAGATAATCATGGCATGATCTTGTGGTCAAAGGAAGGGGTATAATGGACTTCAATTTTTTGGCATTGGTTCTCATATAGGTTCCCTCATCTTTATGAACAATCATTAATACCATCAGGTGGTCTTAAACCCTTGCAAAAGCCCAAGGTCTCATTTTTTAGCATGTTTCATGCATGAATGAGATATTTAAGGTAATTTGAGTGATTTAAAGGACTCTTCATTCCCCAAAAAACCTTCTCACACTTTCATCTTCCATCATTTTGACATGTGTGGCATTGGAAATTGAGCAAAATACCTTCATAGGGTGAAATTATAGGTTTGCTCTTAAGGTTTTGAATTTATTGCAAGGTTAAATGTGTAAAATTTATACTCAATTTTTTTTCATCATCTTATCCACTTCATTAATATACCTCCAACCATATAGCTACTCTAACACTAGCCCTCCAAGTTGCACTCATGGTTATAGCCTTGAGGAATGTATGTAGGTTGTCAACACAAATATAGTTTGAAAGGTCCAATACTACATAGCCAAAGGTATTTGGAGGTCATGACCTCATAATAAGTGTAATTAAGAAATTGAGTTTGATATTATGGTTTTAAAATATTAAGACAAGCCTCATTTAAGGCTTACAGCATCACAATGTGGACCTATAGGTCTATAGACTTGTAGGTCTCCATTCATGTAAGATGCATACTTAAAAAGTGATATTAGTGTAGGAGATAGTATTGAAGTGAAGGGATAAAGTAATGAAATATATGTATAGTATTGTTATAGGTTTATACAGGAATAAAGAGACCCTTGGAGAGGCTCAAGACTTAGTCAAGACTCTATACAGGCCTAGAAGGATACCTACAAGTCAACCCAAGCCTAAGTGAGAATAACACTATTTGTATGGTTTGAATAAATGTTAAGAAATTTTTAAAGGTTTAATGGATATTTATATAAGTTATATGATTAACAATTTCACTGAAAGACTTCATTTTTAGGACTTAACATTCAAAAAACTCATCCCATCATCCACAGGCATGTTTCAAGGCAATAAGAAGAAAGAGGCATATAAGGAAACAAAATGAAGATGGGAGTCATGGAGATAATCCATTAGAGTTATAATAAATATCATTAATCATTAAAAATACCCAATATATTGATAAAATAAAATCATGAGATGACTGATAAAAGTATCCCATTCAAGCCTAGTAGGCCTAATCTTATACCCTACAGGATTGTGCATAAATAGATGAAGAAGATTTGTTTGTTGAAGGAAAAATATATCATGAATGCCCTAAAATAATATTTTAAGAGTTTAAAGAAGTTTAAAAATGATAAATCCATGAAAAATAGAGGTCATAGAGATCAGGTCATTCAAGATAGTAAACTCAGTCAAGCACCTAGTAGGCATACTTAGCATTGTGTGTGTAAAACAAAAAAGTCCTAACTATGTGGATATAAAAGAAGATACAAAGGTTAATAGGTAAATTTAGTAGGTTTTCATAGTTTATTAAACCAATAATTTTTTTCTCATGGTTTAATTAAATTCCAAATGTGGACCTACAAATCTACAAACTTGTAGGTCCACACTCATGAGCAAAATAATGAAAACCTCATGTTGGAAGGGATTTACCTAGCCTTGGGTAGTCATAATACCATAAAATTATTATAGGAGTACCTAGAAACATTTTAATCAAGATCCTAAAGGTGACACAATCTTGTCTCAAACCTCAAAGTAGAGAAAAAAGGGGCAAACACAGTAGCTAGGGTCAAGAGTGCATGTATGCTCACAAACCCTAAAATTAACCAATGATGTTTCAAGATGTCTAATGAATATAATGGATAATAAAACCATGGTAATAGGTAAATATATATTATACATACCTTTATTAGGTTTCCAAAACTCAAAATAAATATTTTTTCTTCTTTTTTCAAACTCATCTCTCTCTTGACCTCACAAATGAAGACTTTCTAGCCTGAGAAGCACCTTCTCAAGCTTAGAATATTTAAAAGTTTTTTCATGGGATCCAAATCTCATTTGGGATGTTATATGGCCTTTAATAATTTAAATTTTTTGGATTTTTTCATTTATTAAGGCCCCAAGCTTTATGAATCATCTTTAAGATGATACGCCTGTCATAGGCAGCCAAGAAGGCTAGAAATGACCCCATTGGATAAATTATATTATTAAGTGAATAAATGAATTTTATTTATATTGAAACCAATTGAACACAATTCCTCACTCAAATAATACTTTCAATGTGATACTTTATTATAATTGCACATGTACAGATGCATTAAATGTTGTGTTTTTATGAGGTTTTAGGCTCAAAATAGGGTGTTTGATCTCATGGATAGATGAAAACTATTGGAAAACTTAGGTTGATGTGTTATATATATATATATATAAAGTTTAAAAATCAATAAATTTTACCTTGGAAGTGCTCCTAAAAATCTATTTCTTGAAGGTAATATGAGAAGGCTTGTGAAACACTAGGTTTTTTGGCCATTTCTTGGTTTATCCACTTATACAAAGTTTCGAAAGCCCAAATTTGGCATGGAACATGGTATTTTGGTATTCAATGTGAATAAGAAACTTATTTGTATTTTCACACATGTGGGAGAAGTATAGATCCAAAACTCAATTCTAGGCCTAGAGACCTAATTGAGGCCTAATCGGAGAGAGAAATAGGTACTAAATGTCTAGTTATGAAATTTGGTATAGAGATTTAATGGAATACTAGGTACTAAAAAAATATGCCTATTTTCCAAATATCATATGTATATTCTTCTAAATAAAGATTTTTGTATGTTTTGATGGCTAAAAGGAATTAAAGACAAATCAAGCTTTGGGTTCAAGATGAAGTCTTGGAGAGTGATTGAGGATTATAAAGGAGTTGATTCAGGTTTTTTAAGATATATATATATATATATATATATATGTGTGTGTGTGTGTGTGTGTGTGTGTGTGTGTGTGTGTGTGTGTGTGTGTGTGCCTTATATATATAGAGTACATTTTTAAATATGATATCAAGATTTGATTCATTTGGGAAAGAGATGCATAGTGAGACCAAATGGATTTTAAGACACCTAAGAAAGAGTGATCATCATTGTCTTAGGGTAAAAAGGTAACTCAAGATGACTTGATGACCAAGGAGTTCCACTTGTCACTTTCAAAGCAAAGAAAAGGCTAGTTTGAAGAAGAAGGCAAAGGTGTCAAACAACTAGAGAAACTCCTACACCATTTGGGAGAGGAAACATCATCAAGAAGGCAACACATGTCCTTAGAGATATTATGAGACTATGTCATAACTCCATTCTTGATTTTAACTCTTGCTTGACACTTGTCAATCTCTCTCTTATATGCCCCTCTCTCTTCTACTCGTATTCTCTATAAATTGATTTTTTTTTGGCTTTATATTCATCTTCCACCTAAGTATGACAAAGCCATGCCCATTTTTATTCCTTTAATCAATGATAAACTACTATTTTTAGCTACTTCTATGGCTATACTTAATATGTGTACATGAATAGTTGATCTTGTCAAGTGATTTGACTAGTCTTCCTTGGCATCTTGTCCTTTTTTAACACCTATATGTGGTTTGAAAGCCTCTTTTTTAGGTCATATGAAGTGTGATGGTTGAGTGAGTTTATATACTCTTTAGTTTCATTATATGACCTCTTGATTAGTCCTCCTAGCCTAAGCATCTATCACAACCTCCACATTGAAGTGCTAATGTGAGAGATTCAGACTAGGAGTAGTGTATATTAAGGTTAGTCTCTTGGTCTACATATGCAAATGTAGTTGATTGGTAGTGATCAACTTATTTGGTGTATCACACCCTTAGTTAATTTGCTTTCATGTTATCATTTCCCTTTTTCTTATAAGTTAGTAGTGTAGTAGAGCCTAATTAATACATCAAGGGTAGATATCTTTATAACCTAGAGGTTTTATCCATCTAAAGGTCACCCATAGCCTAGGATCAATCTCATTATATAGCTCAAGTTTAGAGGGATTGAATCACTCCATCAAGAGTGAAAATTTGATCTATAACAAGTCTTATGATAAAGATGCTAATAACCATTAACAGAACTCCTTCAATCATAGTCAACTCATAGTCTATATTAAAACACTATGCACACCACAAATGGCTAATCAGACTACCACAATCTTAATATCAATACACACTAGCCATTTTTTAATTTTATGGATAGGCCAACTAAATAATATTATTCGAATGATCATATGTCATAAGCTAAATTTTTTAAGGAAGGTCAGGGCTACCTCGAATCTCACACATACATGAATGCCCACAAGGGTAAGGATAATTTTGATATCCTCATAATGCCACTGCATAATAGGTGGGGCATTGAAATATAATCCATATCTATCTAGTACAATACCTGATGCTTTTTGAGATATAATTTAAAAGCTACATCATATCCCCATGATCATAATAAGTGATCATGATCCTATATTTAATAGTAATTTTTGGATTGATTTATTCTCATACGTGTGTACAAAGGTGGTCAAAAAACACCTAGAGTGTTATCTTCATTGTTTTGTAGACAAATAGGAAAGATGGGTTCATTGGTTGCCACTAGCATAATGGTGATATAACACTTCCTTTTGTATATCATCAAAAATATTTCCATTTGTGGAACTATATGGATATCAACCACCATCCATCACCTCATCCTTGAGAATATAACCAAGGGTTCCATCTATTGAGGAACACCTTCAATATTAACGAAAGGTATTATCTAGTCTAAGAGAAAATTTAGCAATGGCACATAAATGAATGAAGCAGCAAGGGGATCAACATTATAATGAAGCATTTTGAAGTGAGAAATTGGGTCTTTGTGTTCCTATAACTATAAAAAAAAAATTAAAGTAAAAAAAAAGTTAACAATTTTTTTCTTAAGTATTATCCTTGTCAAATCTTGCATAAAATTGATGATGTTGCATATAAGTTGGAACTACCTCAATCTACACACATACATCCAAAATTTCATCTATCCTACTTAAATAATATAATTAGATGGTAAATATCTACCCAAACTGAGTTCCCAAAGTTGGATGAGGAAGGCAAAGTCATTTTGGAACTTGAGAAGATCCTTTAGACAAACATTAAGAGGTTGTGAACAAGGGAGATCAAGGAGTATTTGATCAATTGGAAGAATCTGATGAGTGAGAATGTAACATAGGAGGACTAATCATTCTTGTAGAAACATCCATATTTATTAAATCTTAAGTTCGATTTTGTTTTAAATGGGATGGGCATCCTACGCCCTTAACCTATAATATTTCTATAGATATATGTGTGGATAATTTGTGGCCTACATAAACTTTAATCTTATTTTATTACATTTATCTATGTTTTCATATTGTTGGTAGGGTCAACCTATTAAGTAATCATAACCTTAGTAGTGAATATATAGGAGGTAGTGGTTATTACTTGATTATCATATTATAAATTTTATTCTTATTGCATAGTTATGGAGGTTGCCCCTCAGAGTGGCTCTGTCTTATTTACCATGTATTATGCTATATTATCAATTAGTATTGCGGATATCTTTTTCCTTCTCAATATCACACTATATTTTAATGAATCTTCTTGTGAATGTTTACATGTATATACATTGTTATGCATTATTTTATTTATCAAAAAATAAAAATAATTGCATTAATTCCTTAAAAATAGCAAATGTTGTAATGTAAAAAAGGAATAGAGATACAAGGTGTAATTTTTTTATGTAAATTTATTAATTAAATGAAAATAAATAAATAAATAATTCCCATATCTTATGTGAATAATCAATAATAAAACACAATACTTTTTGGAGTGTATTTTTTTCAAAAAAAAAGGAATATGTTAATTACAATGCACATTGTAATAAACTAAAACAATTGCATAAGGAAGATAAATAATATGATAGTCAAATGCAGTCCTTCATCTACTTATGACTACTAAAATTAACTATAAGAAGGCATGAAGAAGCTAAAATATTAAAAGTAAGTATAAATATTAATGAATTGTCATACTTGATATGAAATCTAAATTTTTGAATGCAATTTTGGACTGTGGATGCCTATAGGAACATGTCTATGAAATTTGGAGCTTTAAAACAATATCAACATTGAAGAAAGGATCGATAGGGGCATCATCAGTAGAAACAAGATCGATAGGTAGAGGATAGGATTCATGGGTCGGATTCAATACCTAAACTTTCAGGGGTAGGTGCTTTATTTTTTGCATACCATGATTCTACCTGTATTTTTATAATTTTATGGACATAATATTCAATTTTTCCTCTTATTATTTTATTTTTGACTTAGCTTGTGATCAAATCATATTAAAAAAAGTGTTATGTTTTAGGTAACCTCAACGTATTTACAACTACTTATCCCCCATGTTGGAATCAAACCTTAACATAGTTCGATGCAGTGTGAACAAAATTTTGAGCAAGAGCTTTGACTTCTTCTTTCCTAGATGTGAAGATACAAATATATGAGAATTATCCTAAACTTATTTTGGTACAAGTTGGTGATGGAACAATACTTTAATAAGATGTATAAATAATGTTGGCTCAATGTGCAAGATACATGGTAATAATGGTGATGTCTTCTTGATGAAAATTGACAGAATAAGGCTTGAGAGACTCAGCTTATGATAGGCTTGAATGTGCATATTATATTATCAAATGAATAAGGGTACATTTGTATATATGGACTCCTCTAAGGCACACTAACACATGGGTTGACCCTATAATATAAGATAGTGTGAACCTATAGGTATATAAAACTAATTAGTTAAGGAAATAGTTTGCATGGGCTGATTAGGACATAGGAGGATACATTGAAATAGTATTTTAGATAGCCTAAGAGCATCTAGGATCATATGAAGGAAAAATAATAGTTGATTCTTAGGTTATCAAACATTTATAATCAAATGGATATTTTTTCATTGGCTAAAATTGAATAAAAAGTCAAGATATGAGGAAGACCCAACCCAAGGGGAGGATATACCAAAAATGTAATATCATGTGTACAAGGACTAAGAATGATAAAATAGTGGAAATATACTATGAAAAAGGGTCTTGTACCAAAATTATTTGTCTCTATAATTCCCCTACTTTGGTTTGTGTATCTAAGTGAATGCATGTATGCATTAAATTATTAAAATATAAAAAATGCAAGCACATACCTTTACTTACTTAGGGAAGGGTGGAGGGAGAATGATGTTCTATATAGGCTCCATTTACATTGATTTTATACTTTTAAAACTCTAATATACCTGTTAAACAATCACCAATTGATAAGAAGTAATCAATGTTATATCATGCCCCTTGCAAGTAGTAAAATTTTAAATTGGAAATTAAAATTTAAAATTAGGATTAGAATAAATACACTTGGTTTGTATTTTCCCCAAATGTTGTTATAAGCATCTTATTCAATGTATTCTGTAATAAAACTTTTATGAATAATATTGAATTGAATAGCTAATACTTTTTTGGAAGTTTTCAAGAACCCAATCCTTTTTTTGATCAAGGAATTAGATAAAACTATTTCTTAAAAACTTTCACATTGTGGTGGTCTGGAAAAATGTTCATGTCTAAATTTATATTTATAATACTCTGAAAATGCTTTGATATAATGCATCTTTTTGAGATGATGGATTGGTAGACATGTTTTCACAATCGATCTTCATAAAATAAATAATTAATTATAACTATCAAAATAATATATTCAAAACTATCAAGATCCTAAGAACATATGTATGTAACAATCGTGTATGCCCAATAGTAAAGTAAAATGACTCTAGGTGAGTCCCTTATGAGGAAAACTATTATGACTTTCATAAGGAGTGATGGGAATCGGTGACATTTTGTTTTGGTGCCAAAATAATTTTAGTGAGTAATCATGTCATATAGAAGTGTCATATGGCTTAGGAAAAGATAAAATCATGTCAAGCTTAACATAAAAAATTCAATAGGCACAACCTAGAATTTCATGAAATAATAATATTTATTGATTCTTCATGAATGAATTAAAATATTTACATAAAAGTATTTAAATAAATTTATATTCGTAAAATTAAAAAATATAAATAAATCAAAAAAGTTACCTAGAGTTAACTAATCTTGTTATTTTTAGTAACTTTTACAAGTGAGTTTAGATGAGCCTAAAAATATCCACTTATCCTCTATAAACTAACTAAAATGAATGGACTAATTTTAACTCAAGTCTATGTTCAATTAAAAAAATATCCTATTTTTAAAATTATTAAATTCTCAAAAAATATATTAAATGCATTTCCAGACCCTTATATGGTAACATATGGCCTCTGAAATGTTTTTAAAATGGCCCTAACTAGATAGAGTGGGTTATGATTGAATTATTATTTTTGATATATTATTTTTGGGATGAACGATATCTCAAATGGACTTACAAATCAAAATTTATGGCCTTTACAAGATAGGATCTGCATGATTCTCCTCTAGTTGAAAAAAACTTAGTTCATGTGAATTGCTCTAATTGTACTCCTACCATTTATTATTGTCAAAATTATTCAGTTTATATTATGTTGTCTTCTTGTTATAATCCTTTCCATTGTACCAAATACCTATTATAGTTGCTTTATCTTATGTTCACTATCTTCTTATCCATAACCTATGGTATCTTTTCTTTCTTTTTCCTTAGTACATATTGCTTCTAATCCACTTCTTCATCTTCTTCCCCTTCATCAACTTCATTAAAATCATAAAAATTAAAAACATTAAATACTTGGTAAATATCAAAATTTTGTGGTAAACTCACCTCACAAGCATTGTCATTGATATTCTTTAAAATTATGCACAGACCAATATTCTTATACTTTAGCTTGTTGTATGTTCCTCAGGAAATATCTCTTTTATTAAATATACCGTCACCAAATATCTTTCTTCAAATATATTTGAATTTATTTTTACATATGTTGTTACCTTATACTTTTCATTACTTTTCTATAGATTTATTCTTACATCTTCTTGTAATTATTGTATGTGATCTACAAATGTTTCTCCATCGTCACTAACCAATTCTACAATTGGTTACTACAACAAATATAAAACACCCTTAGGATTTGTGTCATAAACAATTTGAAATGGTGATTTCTTTATTTATCTATTCACATAATTATTATATGCAAACTCATCTTGTGGTAAAGTTAGGTCCCATTGTTTGGGCTTCTCCCCAAATATACATCTCAACAAATTTCTCAAACTCATGTTTACTACTTATGTCTATCCTACTATTAGTCTATCTTACTATTTTTTGGTGATACTCACTACTAAATTATAATTTAATTCCCATTTTCTTCCATATATTATTCAAAAATGACTTAGGACTTATTTTTTATCTATGTCTAAAGTAAAAGTTTTTAACACCATGGAATCTCACAACATCTTTAAAAAATGCATATGATACTCTAGTGGCATCATTTGTTTACTTTCATGCAATAAAATCAAACATCTTAAAAACCTTGTCTACAATTAAAAAAATTGAATCATTACCTCTTCATGTATTTGGTATCCCCAATACAAAGTGCATACTTAGATCTATCCATGGTCTTCTTAGAATTGTAATGTCAAGTACAACCCTAGAATTTGTGCATGTCTTTTAGCCACTTGGCATATCCTACATATTGAAACATATCTTGTCAAATCTCTATTCATCTTTGGCCCAAAATACTTCACCTCCACCAAATTTTTTATCTTATTCTTACCAAAGTGTCCACCCAAACCACCATTATGTAATTATCTTATACTATTATCTCTCATAGGCCCAACTGGAGTAATTGATTATTTTTCCTTGAATATATAACCATCTTGTATAAGATAATCATCATGAATAGTACCTATCTCACCTAATAATATATTTTTGCATTGTTCAAAAATATTCCCAAAAACTAGATCAGTATCATATAATTCCTTAACAACTTTAAGTCCAACTACATCACTCACCATGGTATTTAATAGTGTCACTCCCCTGCTCAAATAATCATCTACCTGATTCTACTTTCTTGATTTATGTTTCAAAACAAAAGTGTATTTCTTCAAGAAAAATAACCACTTTGCATGTCTAATATTTAAATTATTTTGAATGTGTATATACTTAAACATTGTAATGAAATTACTTAGATGATTCACAATAATAGAATAATATATCACAGAATTAAGAATAGAATAAGCAGATCCATAACAACAATTGGTGACATAGTAGAATACTTGAATATTGTGACTGAACTATTCCAAGGGGGAAACTTCCACAACAATGCAATAAGAACAAAAATCACAATATTATGATAAAATACTAACCACTACCTCTTATGTATACTCTACTTAGCCATGGTTATTCCATAGGCTGACCATACTAAGAACATTAAGAAATGAAATAATATAATATGAAGGTATGTAAACCACAAGCCGGCCACATATATTCCTATATGCACTATAGGTTAAGGGTGTATCATTACCTTCCCCTTTAAAATAACATTTTATTCAACATTGAATCAAACTATCATGTTTTTGTAGGAATGATTCATCCTACCATGTTGCATCTTTAGATTTTAGGTTCTTCCATTTGATCAAATACTCCTTAATATCTCTAGTTCGTAATTGCTTAGTGTACATGTGAAGGACATATTCAGGCTATAGAATGACTTAGTCCTCTTCATCCAATTGTGATAACTCAATCTTAGTTGAAATTATGTGTCCAATTACCTTATTTAGGAAAGATACATGGAAAACCAAATATAAGCTAGTGGATAGGGGTAGTTCCAGTTTGTAAGCCACACTCCCAATTTTCTATAAGATCTGATAAGGGTCATAATTCTTAGGTGATAAATTGTTATCCTTTTTTTTTACTTCAGAGACATCTAATTATATGGTTGTAAATGCACAAAGACCCAATCACCTATGTTAAAATTCCTCTCACTATAGTGTTGATTTGTTTGTTGTTTCATTATATTTTATGCTTGTTAAATTCTCTCTCAAACTCACTAGTACCTCCTATTGATGTTGAATGTGTTATCTAATAGCTCAAACCTTAGGATATATCACCAATGAGGAAGTTATGGATGGGGATTGATACCCATACAATACCACAAATGGATATATTTTGGAAGAAGTGTGAATATAAGTGTATACCACCATTTAGCAAGTGGCAGCCAATGAACCCATTTGTCATGTTTGTCAAGAAAAAAATAATGAAGATAACATTATAGACATTTTTTGACTACCTTTATTTTTACATCAGATGAGGATGATAGGATGAGTTATGAGCCAACTAGGTGCCCTAAACATGTAAATAATTTAGTCTAAAAATTACTAATAAATATGGGATCTCGGTCATTTATAATAATCTTTGGAGTATCATGAGATTTCTAAACTATATTAATAAAATTAAAAGATATTGCATTGGTAAAAAATGGTTGTGATAAGGAACAAAAATGAGCATACTTGGTGAGTCAGTCCACAACTACCATGATAATATTTTTACCCTCAGACTATGGTAATCCAATAATGAATCCATAAAATATTCCCCCAATGCTAGCTAGGGATAGATAAAAGATGCAAAAGACCTAGGATATTAATGGTTTCACCTTTGTTCTATTGGCACATCATGCATTTAGCCATATATTTATAGACATCTCCCTTGAGTCCTTCCCAAAAAAATCTTGTTTGATTCTATGATATGTTTTCAAAAATTCTAAGCAACCTCTTAGTGGAGATGCATGAAGTTCCTAGAGGATTTCATTTTTTAGGAGAGAATTTTTACAAAGGTATAATATGTCTTTATATCATGATGTGTTCTCCTTCAATGTAAATGTTTTAGCTCCCCTAAAACCCTGATGAAGATTTTAAATCAAATCATGGGTATCAATATCATTCTTCCATTATTATCTTGCTTCTTCTAGCCAATCTACCTACCAAATAGTCATTGCACATAACAATGCCTCAACTAATTTATCCCTTTGGTATAGTGCATTTGCCACCACATTCTCTTTTCATTTCTTATAGACTATTTCAAAATCATAGTCTAACATTTTAGTAACCCATTTTTGTTGTTCTTCAAATGACAATTATTGTTCCAAAAAATATTTGAGGCTATGATGATCAGTCTTTATTTGAAAGAGACAACCCATTAGATAAGGTATCCATTATTTGATTGCATTCAAAATAGCCATCATATCTTTGTCATATATTGGTTTTATCTTATTTTTTTCATTCAATTGAAAAAATTTAAATGCCAGTGGTCTGACTTCTTGCATGAGTGCAACTCCCATGCCATATTCTAATGCGTCACACTCTACAATAAAAGTTTTTGAAAAATCTAAAGTAGCCAAAACTAGAGTTGTGCACATAGCCATTTTCAATTGTTTAAACACCTTGGTAGTTGAATTAGTCCACTAGAAAGAGTCTATATTCAACAAAGAGGTGACTGGGGCTGAAATGCTACCATAATTTTTGACAAACTTATGATAGTAACCAGTTAGCCCTAGAAATCCTTAGAGGTTCATGAGGGTCTTGGGAACCTACCACTCCATCATCCCTTATTTTTTTAGGATCAACTTTCACTACTTCATGTGAAAAATATGACCTAATTACTCCACCTCTTGGACACCAAAAGAACATTTTGAAGGCTTGGCATAAATTTGATGTTATTCTAGAATTTGAAAATACTTTTTTCACATGCTTCAAATGGTCATCCTAATTTTTATTGTAGATGAGGATATCATCAAAAAACATCAATACAATTACTCTAAAAAATGGCCTAAAAATAGTATTCATCAAACTATAAAATGTAGATGGTGTATTTGTGAGGCCAAGAGGTATGACCATAAATTCATAATGGCCTTCATGAGTTCTAAAAGTTGTTTTAGGTATGTCTTGATTATAGATTCAAATCTAATGATACCCAAAATGAATATCTAACTTGGTAGAATAAACAACACCATGTAATTTATCTAGAAAATCATTAATTACTAGAATAGGAAACTTATATTTGATTTTTTACTTGTTGAGTTCTTTATAGTATGAGCACATCCTCCAAGTGTCATCCTTAATCTACACCATGACCATAGGGGATTAATATTCACTTTGGATATCTCAGATGATTCCTACCTCCAACATCTCATGTACCATATTTTCAATTTTAATCTTATAGGCATAGGGATACCTATAGGGTATGATGTTGGGTGGTGTACTTCCCAAAATGATCTTGATGGCACGATCATGTACATGGCTTATAGGAAGTCCTTTTGCATGTCACCAAAAATAATAGAAAGGTAATCTAACACCCTTTGTAAATTAGGATGTGTAGACTCCTTAGTTGGTTGAACCTCTATGGAAAATAAGTGTGCCATAAATCCCTCAACACTTTTTTTTGAGAATTTTTGTCATCTACTGGTAGTTAACCAGTTGTGGAGATTTAGCCTATAATCCATGCAATTCAAAGGTCATGCCTTTTGAATGGAACCTCATAAATAGCTCTTGTAAATTCATCTTAGTAGTTACCAAAGTGGTGAGCCACTATACTCCCAAAACAATGTTAGCTCCTCCCATGGTAATAACAAACATCAGGGAATCTAACAAGTAGTCTTCTATAGTAAGCTTAATGTAATGACATTTTCCAAAATAGTTGGCATTACCACCATCTACAATCATGTCTTGAAATTATAGAGTTGGGTAAATGAAATAGTTCAAATAAGTATCCAACTTACTATTGATGAAGTTATGTGTACTCCTAGATTCAATTAACATAAACACCTTTTATTTCTTCGACAAACCCATAATGTTAAGAGTTTGATAAGTATTAATGCCTGAAAGTACATGGTAAGAAATAGTAGGTTGAGAATCTTACGATTCATCCTCAGGTTCTTCTAAACCTTCCCCTAAATCCTCATCATATTCTTCCTCTTCATTGGTACCTTCAATGTAAAATAGCTTCTTTTCAATGCACTTTATTCCATTTTTTATCTTAGCCAAAACATAAACATTTTTCATGATTTTATTTAATTTATCAAGGTTTCAATTAGGTGGGATATGAAAATGATGGTGCTAGGAAGGTGTGTTCACAAATATTAGTGAAAGGTCTTAGTTTGATCAACTCTTTTTCCTTAGTCAGGTGTGCTATTGGTATGGATTTAGATACATTACTGGGATGAAACATGAAAACCTCCAGTTGATGTTATCTTTGAGGCCAACCAAAAATAAGTCAGTCAAAAATTTATCAATGATGTCTACCGCACATGAGAGATTTTGAAATTGATGAATGAAATCCTTTACAATCCTAGTTTGGCACAACTTGGCTAGTTGACTGAAGTAGTTTTTTGAGACATTATTATGATAGTGGAGTTGTAACTCTTAAAAAAATATTGACCATGAAACTGGGACACCCTTCTTTTTATTTTGAACACACAACCAATGATACCAAATGAAATACTCAAGTTATAGATACAGAGAGGCCATGACCACCTTTTGTGAATACGGAGTCAGATGTATATCAAATAAATTTTCAATTTTAGTAATCCATGTGAGTAGATCATTACCATCAAACTTGCATATGTCCACTTTTGATAATAACAAATTCATACCATGGTTAGCATTATGATTGTTTAGAGAAGGAGAACCAAACTAGAGTGGTGGATTATTGAGTTGAAAAGTTATCCAATTATCCAATTATTTATTATAATTGATCTTGTAAGCTATTCAGTACCCCTCTTAGCCCCATGAGGTCCCTTTTAACCACATCAAGATCATCTTTTTGCACCATGCCATATAACTCTATCTTAAGTTGAATTTTATCTGAAATATTTGGATCAAAAGTTTTTTTATTCCATGTTGTCTTTGTGAGGATTTTTAGGCATTTCTTGCCCTTTCCCATGACCATGATTGTAAGGCCTTGCCATTCACTAACCCTAGGAATTTTTGACCCATAAAATGTATCGATAGATGATATTGTTGTGATCACCTCATCAAGACAAATCCAAAAATTACTAATGTGCACAAAGGTGAAAATTTTCAGCTCAAAAAAGTGTACCAGTAGAATATGCCATTGTGATCATCTCATATAGATGAGTTCAATAACTACCAATTTGCACAAGGTAAAAAAATTATAGACTTTTTTTACTGATAGTTTTTTTCTTTTTTGTAAAAATATATCATGAACAATATTGTGATGACAAAAAAATCAATTCATCCTTGATCACAAGTTTTTTTTGGCCTTCTAGTGTTCAAGATGCCAGATCTGAAAAAAATGCACTGCAAAAACTTACCCAAATCAAAGCTTTGATACCACTTGTAATAATATTAATTAGATAATTTGCAATAATAAAATTATATATCATAAAATTAAGAATACAATAAGCAGGTTCATAAAAAAAAAATAGTGAAAGAGTAGAATACTTGAATATTATGACTGAGCCACTTTGAAGGGGCAACCTCTACAATAATGAAATAAGAATAGAATTTTTAGTATGATGATAAAATACTAACCACTACCTCCTATATATATTCTACTTAGCCATGGTTATTCCATAGGTTGACCATACTAAGAACATTGATAAATGTAATAAAATAATATGAATGTATGTAAGTCATAATTCAACCTCACATATCCCTAGACACACTATAGATTAAGAGTGTAGCAAAGGTCTCATGGTATGTAATGCCTCTAATGTCTTAATGCTTGTACAATAGCATAAAATTCAACGTCATGTATAGCATACTTATTTATTACCTCATTCAATTTCTCATTGAAATAAGTTATTGGCCTTCCTTCTTAACTCGAAACAACACCAATACCCACATGTGAAACATCATAATCTATTTCAAACACTTTTTTAAAATTTGGTAATGCTAAAATAATTTTTTTCATCACTATTTTCTTTAATAATTTAAAGCTTTTAGTTATTGCTTTTGTCCACACTAATTATTTTCCCCTCATGAAATATTTTATTCGTGCAATAATACCATAAAAATTATTAATAAACTTTCTATAAAAAGTTATTAAACCATAAAAAACTCTTACCTCTAATATACTTATTGGAATAGGCCACTCAATAATTTCCTTTACCTTTTCTTCATCTATTCTTACACCATCTTTTGAAACTACAAATCCTAAAAAGACCAAAATATGCTACATAAACTTGTACTTCTTCATATTTGCATAGAGTTTTTCCTTTCTTAATAATTTTAATATCATTCTCATATGATTTAAGTACTCCTCTTTACTCTTACTAAATATCAAAATAAACCACCACAAACTTATCTACATAATCTCATAGCATTATGTTCATCACCCTCATAAATGTTTTGGGTACATTGGGCAATCTGAATGGCATCATTATCACTCATATAAGTCATCTCTAGTTTTGAATGTTGTTTTTCATTCATCTCCTTCACAAATATAAATTTAATAGTTGCAACTCCTTAAATAAATATTAGTAAAGTATATTGCTCCTATAGACACATCCATCATATCATCTAAGCAAGGTATAAGAAATATCTATTTCATGGTAATTTTATTAATTGTTCTACTCTCCACACACTTCCTCCATGTTCCATATTTCTTTAGAGTTATTAATGTTGGTATTACACATGGACTCATACTCTCCCTTACTACACACTTTCTCACCAATTCAATAACATATTTATTCAACATATCATATTTTGTTGGACTCATCCTATAATTTGTTTGATTGGGTAGAGTTGTTATTGGAATCAAATCAATATAATATTGAATATCCCTCTTTGGTGGTAAACTATCTGGTAACTCATAAAGGATAACATCTGCATATTATTTCAACACTTCTGCTAATTTTACTAGTATTTTCACCACTTTTGTGTCTTCTTTCTTTACTATTAATGCATAAACAAAAACTTATCATCTTTATGTCTTTGATAAAAAAAATCATGGACAACATGTTTTCTACATACCTTTCTTATTTACAAAGTAATAAAATTACCTTTGTACCACCTTAACAAAAAGTATATGTATTCTTTGCTTAATCATGAACTATTTTTTTTGGGATATGGCCATGGCCTTTTTAAAAACACATGGCATGTATCCATTGGTATAATATCATACCATATTTCATCTACGTAAGTTTTTCTTATAGAAAACTTGATTAGATATTTTTATCTACTATAACTTCATTCCCTTTAATAAGATATGAAACTCGGTAAGGATAATGATGTTTTTCATATTGTAGACCTAATTTATCTACCATTTCTTTAGAAACCATACTTTTACAACTACCACCATCTATAATTACTTTAAATATCTTACCTCCTATAGTGAACCTTGTTCAAAAAATATTTGTATGCAACAATGAATCACCACCTTCTTTATTTTACACATATTCTTTCCTTGGAGTTATCATTGTTCTCCTCATCATGATATTTTATCCCATGTCAGTTGTTGCAACTTCTATATTTTTCTCTTCTATTTTAACCTCAACCAGTATCACTCTTGGGTGATCCTGTTACTTTTTTTCTTGTTCACGATAGTGCATACACTCAAAAAAATTGTGTCTTTCTTCTCCACATATGTAACAAACATAAGATTTGTGGGGACCATTTCATTCTCTACCACCACCATAGTCTTTGCCTCTCTGAAATACTCTTCCTCTTTGTTGATATTTAAACCTTTGTCTATTATCCTCTCTTTTTTGTATCAAAAGTTGATTCTCTTCTAGTGGGATTAAATTCATCTCTAATGGAATTAAACTCACCTCATCCTCTTACTAGAGATTATTGTTCTCTTTTTGGCCTAGATGATCTTCTAAAAGCTTGTCTATTTTAATTTTCTTTTGCCTTCTAAGCTAATTAATAAGCCTTTTCCATGTTATTTATTCTATGCAACTCAATTCATCTTGAATAGAAAACTTTAAACAATTTACATACCTTGTAGCCATTTGTTCTTCTATTTCAGCATGTTCCACTCATACAGATAGCTCGTAAAACTCATCTATATAGTCTTGTACATTGTGATCTTTTTGTCTTAACTTATGAAATCTTCTATAAAAGGGTTTGTGGATAATCTACTAGAAAAAAATCTCACTCAGCTTCTTTTTCATCTTGATCCAAGTCTTGATCTTTTCTTTACCCTTTCTCTATCTCTCTTACTGCACATGTCCCACCAAATCATTGCATGACCCTTTAATTTTATGCATGCAAAATTTACTTTATTTTCTTCTTTCATATTTTTCCATTCGAAAAACTTTTCCATAACATTTAACTAATCAATAAACTCATCTTGTTTTAAAATACCTCCATACTCTGAAACTTCCACCTCAATTACTTTGTTATTTCCCTCTAAGGCCCTAACCAATTTTCTTCAATTGATGGGGTTGTTCTTGCTTTTCGTCTTCTTGTTGAATTTCCTATTCACAATCTGTTTATTCCTATGTTTCATTTCCCTCTTGCCTTTGTCTTTGGCATGTGACAATTACAATCAATTCTTCCACTTACCTCTGCAGTTGTTGCATAATTTTATTCATCCATGCAATTCCTCTTCGTCCTCTTTCCATATTTTAAATTTGTTATTTAAACTTAAGAATTTTCTTCCAAAATATAATTTCAAAACCCAATAAAAATTCACAAGGATATTACTCTAAGAGTCAAACTTGCTTTGATACTAGATGATGAAACCAAGAACTAAAAAAGCAAAAAAACCAATAGGCACAACCCAAAATTTCGTAAAACAATAATCTTTATTGATTTTTCGTGAATGAATTAAAATAATTATATAAGAGTCATTCAATAAAGTTTATTTTGAAATTGGAGTTGACATACAAATTAAAAATATATAAATAAATTCAAAAAGCACTAGAGTTAACTCACCATGCTATTTTAAGCTTTTTTTTTTTTTTTGCATGCAAGCTCGGATGGGCCTAAAAATATCCATTTATCCTCTACACACTAAACTCAAATGAATTAATAAATCTCAACTCAAGTTCACGTTCGGTTACAAAAATATCATATTTATAAACTTAAAAAATTACTAAAAAATATATTAAAAAATATTTTTAGACCTTTAGACAGTCACATATAACCTCGAAAATATTTTCAAAACAGCCCTAACCAGATAGAGCAAGTTATGCCTATATTATATTTTTTGAAATCTTTGTTTTAGTGTGAACGAAAGGTCAACAACTTACAGATCAAATTTTATAACCTCTATAAAATATGTGTACACATAAAAAAGACACAATACTTAAGATGGGATAATAAGATGGGGAAAACTAGGATATCCCAATGTAAGTAGTGTGCCCTATATAGGACTTAATATAGAAATAAGAAACACACATAAGCAAATGCCTTTATATATGCATAGTAAGTAACATGACAATATAAACACCATGCAAGATAGGGACCACAATATGCTTTAATGTAACAAATACGCCCCTTAGATGTTGCAATGAAAAACATATAAATAACATGCCACCATAAATACATGATATGTATCACGACAACACAAATATACCAAAATACATGTGTATTAAATATTATTTTTCGTAAAATTTTTATCTATGTATATTTTAATCATTTATAAATAATATAAATTATAACACCAGAAATAATATACATAATATAAATCATAATAACAAACATTTAAATAGTCATCAACTTTATTTTTATTTATATTAATATTACTTATAAAAAGTCTCTAAATTGTTTAACTATCTAATTACACTCACCACCTAACAAATAATTTATCATTTCTAATTTATTAATGATATCCAAATGATCAATTCTATCAATTATTTAAAATTTATATAAAATGTATCCCTTCAAACCGAAAAAAAATAGGTCACGTCATGTTTAAAGAATGAACGTAAAAAAGTAAATATATATTTGTTATAGTATTCCATAGAAATTAAAGTAATACACTTCCTCTGTTTATTTTATTTTTTTAATTATAATAAATTACTTTGAATTAAAATAATTGAATTGAATTTGTTTATTTTAAATATTTTTTAAATTTTATATATTTTATAAAATTTATAATATAATAATTAAAGATTTCAAGTTTTTGTAATTCATATTAATAAAGAGAAGAAATTTAAAATTTATTATATATATTATTTGAAAAATAAATATTTTAGACTATTTAATATAAATAATAAAATAATCAAAAATAAATAACCTCATTTAAAATGATAGAGAAAAATATTAATATTATATTATGTTTAATTAATATATTTATATAATATTAATAAAATTTAAATCTTAATTAATTATAATATTTTATGAATTTTAAATATATACGATAATTTTTTTATGAATCAATTAATTTTCGTTTAATTAAAAAATGTTTAAATATTTAAAATTTTTAATAACTTCTCCAGTTTTCATTTTATATATAATTATTATCATGGTCCTTTCCATATATATATAATCATTATCATGGTCTTTTCAAGGAGGGTCTTTCTCGTGGTCGTATATAATGAATTATATATATAATTCATTATATACGACCACGTGAAGGACCCTCCTTGAAAGGACCATGATAATGATTATATATATATATGGGTCCCAAATTTTTTTTCATTTAGAATAATTGTGACCCCATCCTCACCCAAATTTTTTATTTAAAAGAAAGCAATAATTGATTCCCAATAATTTGTAAAGTGCGGGGCCCATTAAAAAGCAATAATTGATATGTGGCTTTGTTGTATATGACGAGAATTGCTAAGGTTTTAAGCGGGGCCGTCAATTGACGGTGTTATAAGTTGAACGAATGATAAGGGGTAAAGGTGATTGTTTAACGGTTAAGCTAACAACTCGGGTATGGTGATCTTTCATTTTAGGTTTTATGGTCTTTACCATACGACCATGATGAGGACCCTCCTTGATATATATTTCAGCATGCTTTTATATTTTTTGATTGTATTTTTTAAGCTATTATTTTGTTAGTGATATCATAATTTGATTCGGATCATGTTTAGTTAGTTATTGTTGACATTGGATTAAATATTATAGTTGTAGTTTATTTTATAAATATGTTGTTTTAGTTACAGTGTTACATCTCGATTTCTTCGTTAAACTTGATTTGCTTATTGAACAAATATCAATAGGATTAATGTTGTTTAATTACTATTGTAGCAAACTGTTTTCATTTATGTTGATGTATGTACAAACATATAATGATTATTTTGTGTGACTCATGACTTGTTGATTAGTTGTACATAGATTTCATAATTATGTAGATTATGCTCATTCAGTATTATTGTACTTTAACAACATTTTTATTGAATATCATTGTTATGGGCTAACTACCGTTTACAGTTGGGAGGTGGATGCAGGGAAAACTCCACTCTCCATACAAATATCAAGGGAGAGTATCATCAGGGAGGGTGTTGCAGATGATTATGTTGGAGGTAAAGAGATTCGATGGAGAACTCTACACACACCACGTAGTACAAATAAATGCATGATTGTTTGTTAGTGAATAGTTATGTGATTGCTTTAATTTCAATTATGTTTGGTTATTTCATGCTTAATCATGTTGATTTGGTTTTGTTCCACGGTTAGATGTTGTTTTGGTCTTGGTTGTAGTTGTTAAGGGTTTCTATGATAAAAATTTGGTTGCCATTACAGAATGTTATAGTTATATATGTTCTTTAGATAACTTTATTTATTGTTGGTTGCATAACTCCATATAGGGATGTACTTACAAGTATTCAACAAAAAAATATCGTTATAACACACATATATACAACACGAAAATAAATTACATTTAAGGTCATTTTATAAATTGAATTTTAAACAAATACTATCTAACCTAGATCCTTGGTGAAGGTGTCTATTGAGGTACTTACGGTGACATAGTTTTGAATACCTAAGGGGTTAAACGAGGTATCAAACTTTGTTGTTTAAATATTTAAAAATTGTGATATGCATTGAAATTTTTATTAAACATAATTATTAGGTTTATTGATATAACACATTGTCAACCCTAATTGGGATTCATCATTTGGTTTTGTCTTTGCTCAATTGAGCCATGTAACTTGGGAGGGTAGGGTTTGACTACAAGTTAAGTTGGGGATAGTAACTGACTGAGTATTGTTTTGGCAATCAAGCTCTGAGTTGTTGAAGCATGTCGAGAATTTTTTGTATTATGGTGAGTCATTCTTGAGAATTAATGGATGGAAAAAGGGTCGTTATGAAATTAGAGGTTTCGTGTGGCATGCAGATGATTAGAAAAATAATAAGAGATGATGGGGTTTTGGAATGCAAAGGTCATGGTTGACAGATGGAAGATAGAAGGAAAAAGGACTTTTTCTCATAGTCAAGGAGGAAAAACTTCAACAAGGGCACTCAAGAGGTAGGGTTTGTTCTTTGGTTTACCCTAAAATTTTGTATTGATGTTATACAGTTTATAGATGAAATGGTTACGGGGTTTTTAAAACAATTATTTTAGAATTCTAAAACCCTTGTGAGAATCAAGGATTTGACCCTGTAGGAGGAGGAATCCCCTCAAAAAATTGAATCAATGATTTGATTAAGGTATAACATGAGTATGGAAGGTTAGGGTAACTGGTGAAAATGATATCCTTGTGTGGTTTTATTTACATGGCTATGTGTATATTTTATTCATATGATGCAAACGATTGTGTGTGTCAAATGACTGAGTGTTCGTAAATAGCGAATGGTTTAGAGACATTATTTGGATATGGGGTTCGAAACTAGGTTTACCGAAGATTTTTAACTTGATTGTGTTTTCTTTATTTCATTTATAAATTGAAATGACTGTGTATTACCATTTAGCTAAATGGATGTGATAAGTGGTTGAAAGAGGATGACTGGGGGTTAACATTTGTCACTCAGATAGTTAGGGCAATACATAATAATTATGGGTTTTAGTTTGATTCGGTTATATAAATGATTGTGTGTAAAATGTATTGGTTGATCACTGTGTATTAGCAAGAGAATGGTTTAGGGATATTAATATAGTTAATTGGATCATAACTGTGTTGAAATGAGAATAGCATTTTCAAGGATGTTTACATGGTTGTTGTTATCTTATTTTGAGTGAGGTAATCATTGTGTATAAAATTAATTTGATAAAACAAGTAAATGGAAAATCTGAGTATAACATTCAGCTAAGAATAGTTATTGTGAACATAAACTACAATAGTATGTGTTACTTAGTTTTAGACTAATGGGTTTTGATTAGATAAATGGTTTAGTTAAATGGTATGAAACTAAGTTGTTATTTAATGTATTGTTAAAATGGTTGTGGATGTATAAGCAATTGAGTGTGGGTTGTTTAAAAAAATTAAAGAATGACCTAGCCATATAGTATACATTAACACCTATATGTTTTTCTATTTATTCATGAGCATATATATGTTTAGTACTATATTAAAACAAGTGTATAAGTAATAGATAAACTTACCCTATTACTAAACATCTGGATATGCAAGATAATTTGCATAAGATATGTGAGTTGTTAACTTGACAATGTTATATGGTACGAATAATGACTGATCCAAAACATTTAGAAATAATAGAGGAAGGTTGAACTGTATAGAGAACATAAATGTTTAATAAAAGGGGTGAATTTGTGTTGAATAATTTTCAGTAAGTTATGTACCATATGATACTATTGACGCTTAGATTTGCACACTTGAGAAGATGCTCAACTCTCCTCATCCAAGCAACAAAATGGAATCATCTCTCTTGCTGTGGGTGACAATTTCATTGAGATGAATATCTAGATTAGGGGCTAGCTCCCCTTGATGCACCTTTAAAGCTCGTATTCCTATTGTTAATAACTCAAGGTGGATGAAAAGGGTTAAAATAACTAGAATTTAAACCTATTCTATTGGGGGTGATGCACCAAAAGATTTGATCTACTCATACCTTGAACATACACTTGAAACAAGGACAAGTTACATATACACTTCATTCAATATCGACTATCTCTCTCTCACATCAGTGTTTTAACATGGGGTCCAGGAGATGGCATAGATTTAGGAAGACTTAAGCAACAAGCATTCCAAGACACTCTATTGATTTAGTTATTCATTGTATCTGCAATCTCTTTGGACACTTTTTGTTGACCTGTAAGAAGGAAATCATAATACACCAGACACTAATGGAATTAACATGTGAAGGTAAATGGAAATTACACTTGCACAAGATTAATACCAAGTATGTACACTTAATGCACTCTTTGAATGAGGTAAAACACTGGTCTTTATTGATTCAAGGTAAAATTTTGGCAAGGCTTTGCCATACCAGGCTGAGAGATGCTCAAATGAGCCCAGAGAATCCATATTTATAGCCTTTGGGAGGGAGGTCGAGCAAAGGGATTCCAAGAGTCACTTGGACATGTGTCATCTTGAAAGAATTAGTTACATTTGCATGTGGGAGAGAAGTGATCAAGTTATGTCATGTCACCAAATGGGTCAGTTACAACAAGTTATAACTGAACCAAAAGCATTAGTTACATTTGTTACAATTAAACCAAAGCCTCAGTTATATTTACCACTTGTTACCTTTATCCTCACCTTCTAGTTCCCATTGAGCCTTTCTTTTAAACTTTAATGGATAGTTTTTTTAGTTTCAAATTTATGTGTTGCGGGCCATCACTCCTCAAGCATTTCTATTAGACATTTATTTCCTTAGACTTCTTGTCTCGGCACGTTTCCTGAAAGAATTTATTCAAGTCTTTTGTTTCCTTTTTTCTTTTCCTTCGGCTTTTTTCTTGATCCTTTATGCCTTAAATAATTTTCACAGACAAAAAATTGAAGGAAATCGTGTTTTATTTATATTGGACAAAATGTCCGAAAGAATTGAGCTTTAGCACCTTTTCAATTTTTTCAAAAGAATTCCTTGGATAATTTATCCGAAAGAATTCCTTTGGACTTTTTGTTTGGCCATTTTTGGTTCTTTGAAATGATCCTTTAGAAAAGTGAAAAAGACCTTTTTTGAAAGGAAACATACCCTTTGGCTTCTTGCAAGTGACCCTTTGAAAAAGTTGTCTTTTCTGAAAGGAAAATACTCTTCGTATTTTTTGAAATAGTCCACTCTCCCGCAGAAACAATCTTTTGGGATTTTTGAAAACATCCCTTTGAAAAAGTTAAAATGCCCTTCAAAAATGTTGAAAGTGTGCACTTAGCCTGAAAAAGTCCTTCGAAAAAGTTGAAATGGACAATTTTCCGACAAAAGATACCCTTCAAAAAAATAGTAACATACCCTTTGAAAAAGTTACAAATGATCCTTCAAAAAAATTAAAGTGGACCTTTTCTTGAAAGGAAAGTGCCCTTTGAGAAAGTTGAAGTGTACCTTTTCCTAAAAAAAGATACCATTCGAAAAAATGGAACATACCCTTCAAAAAATTTGTAACATACCCTTCGAAAAAGTTGCCTCAGACAATTTTTCTTAAAGAATTTTGTCGAATGAAAAGATCAAAAGAAATACACTTAAGGAAAAGCTTCAGACAAAAAGTCTGAAAGAATTCAGCAAAGGCTTAGGAAAAAAACCCAAAAGAATTAGAGAAATCTTAGCAAAGACCAAAAATGAACTTTCTGAAAGGAATAGACTTGTATATTTATTGGGGCTTTGACAAAGAACACTTCTTTTGAAGAAAAGCTAAGTACTGGACCTGGCTAAAGATATAGACTTAGATGATTTTTTACAAATAGGGGTGCCCACTTTTGGCATGAAGGACCAAAATTTGGTCAACAAATTGGTGACTCACAGGGGTAGTATGCTTGCTATACTGACCAGACTAGTAGGCTAAATATTCCATTGGGCATGGAGTCAATTAAGGACTAAAATAAACTAGAAACCTTGACTATGATTCAGAACTTGATCAACAAGACAACCATTGACTACCTCCAACACACAAAGGAAAGAGACACACAACAAAGACCAAAGCAAACACACATGTGATACTTAACACTTAAGAAAATACAAGATAAAATAGAAAGAAAACTAATTATGTACATCTAACTAGATATGCTCTTCCCCCTTCTGGATCAAAGGAAAAACTTCTTAGGTCTTTTCCATGGCAAGAAACTTCATGATGCCAGTTAAGTGGTTGGTTGGAGTAAGAGCTTGGTGACTCATCCTTCTTACTTGCCACCTTGATTGGCATGTATCCAAGTGGATCAGGTTCTAACATGTCTCCAACATATATGTACTCATCTTGCTCTTTGAAGCATGTCTCATGCTAGTCCTTCATGCTAGTGTAGTCCATCAATGGATCAAGGGTTGTTATCTCATCATCATAGGGTTTATTTGGCACATGGCCCTCTTGGTATGCATCATGGACCAACTCATTATTTTCTATCTCTTTGAGAAGCTTTTCAAACTAATCTCTTACTTTATCATGGCCCTCTTGAAGAAGGGTGGCTGGTGTGATGTTTGAGCTGAGACAAAAAAATTCTAGCTCATTTCAGAAATCATCTTTTTCTCGCTCAAGAACTCCTTCTTCAAAGCCCCTATCAAAATAAAAATACCTCTCTCCTTCTTGCTCAAAAATAGAATTCTCTAGCTACTCAAAAATAAGGGTCTCTAATTTCTCAACAACATGCTTTTAAACCTCATTCAACTCAGGTCCCATGGCTCGATCATTATCTTCATCAAAACAACAAGAAGGTTCATCAAACAAAGGGAAAGAGAGATCACCATGCTTACATTCTCCATCCAATGTTGACAAGTGAAGTTTGTCAATCTCATCTTCATATTACTAGAAAATTTGCATGTATGTGTGACCTATATCTCCTCCTTGAATTATGTCACCTTCAAGAGTCACTTCTTCAACCTTATTTTCATGAAAACCTCCTAGAACAACCACCTCTTGAGATATGATTTGACCATGTTCTTCATCTTTGATAATACTTTCCACTTCATGCTCAAGATGGTAATCACCATGATGATGTTCATATGGAGTACTTATGATGATCTCATCTTCATTCTCACTCATGATAGTCTCTTGATCAGCCAAGAATTGCATTTTCTCTTACTCACTTTCCTCCCTTAAAATAGGTTCCTCTTTAGGATGGAATAAACTAAAGGATGAATGGATAGGTTCATGAGTTTGAAAAGTAGGAGTTGGAGTATGTAAGGTAATGGGAGGTGAAGGGAGTGAAAATGGAGTATGGGATGAAGGAGAGGACTTAGGAATGGACTTTGAAAAGAGGCAAGCACTAGTGAGCTCAAAATTAGATTGGGAATGAGAAGTGGGGTTTTTTTTTAGAAGCTCATGAGGAAGAGGAGATAAACCTTGGGATAAAATAAATTGATTCTCTTCCTTCCACTTGATCAACACTTCATCCACATCATATATAACTTGATAACTAGCTTGAAGGGGTGTAGATGGGGTGTGTTTAGACATGGGATCTTCTATTGGGTCTAAACCATCCATTACACCTTGACTAAGGAACCTTATTCTTGACTTTAATTCTTCAATTTGTTTATCTAGACTCTCTTGGAAGAGTCTTTCTTGGACATCATGCACATCATCATGATGAGGAGGAGTAGCTTCATTTTCCGCTTCATACTCTTGAACAATACTCTTCTCTTCTTGAGGATAGGTAACAACTTCATATTTCTCAAGGTCTTGAGCTAGTTCATGATAGACATTTTTTCAACTTGGAATACTAACATCACGTTGAGGGGCTTGATAAGATGAGAGGGACTAGGAAGAGTTTGCACATGCATAAAAATATTTGCTTGAGGATGGATGTATTTTTTTTCAAAATAAGTAGGATGATCTTCTTCAAAGGAGGGCTCACAATCTAAGGAATTAAAATAATTAGTTTCCATAGAAGGCCATTCCAATGTCCTTTGGTGTTGGATTGCTAGGTGAAAAGGATTAACAACAAGATTAGTCAATGCATTAGATGGGTTAGAAGGTTGGCTCATTTCATTTTGGTGAGCAAGTGCTATTTGATAAAAAGTATTTGGTGTATAGGGGGAGGGTTTCTTTTGTATAGGAGAAGGTTGTTTTGGGATGGAAGAAGGGGTACAAGGCTAACAATCTTGAGTGGATTGACTTCTCCACCTTACTAGTTTCTCTTCCATAGATTGCATGACTTGATCTTGCTTAAACAAGCATTCTTCCTTGTACATAAGCTCTTGTTGATATCTGTTTTACTCATTTAACCTATCGATTTCTAACATTTTCTTCTCAAACTCCAACATTATCTTCCTAGCACTCTTGGATTCGCTAGGAGATTGATAGTTAAGAGGGTTGCTTGAGGTGATTCCATGAACAACATGAGCTTGATCAAAACTATATGAAGGAACACAAGATCCATACTGCTCAACAATGGGATCATACATACCAAATATGATTTTTTGATGCTCTAGGGCTGCTTGAACAACTAATTCAACTTGAAGTCACCATTGGTGTTGATTGAAATGCCTTCAAAAGGCAGATTGATTGAAGAACACACCAATAATTTTTCAACTCCTTGGACAAATGGTCCCACTGGGTGTGCCAAAAACTATTGACACTTGGATTTGCACCCTTGAGAAGATGCTCAGCTCTTCTCATCCAAGCAGTAAAATGGAATCATCTCTCTTGTTGTGGGTGATAATTTCATTGAGATAAATCTCTATATTAGGGGCTAACTCCCCTTGATGCACCCTTAAAACTCATATTCCTACTATTAAAAACTTAGGGGGATGAAAATGGTTAAAATAACTAGAATTTAAACCTATTCTATTGGGGCTAATGCACCAAAAGATTTTCTCTATCCATACCTTGAATATACACTTGAAATAAGGACAAGTTACATATACACTTCATTCAATATCGACTCTCTCTCTCTCACATCAGTGTTTCAACATGGGGTCTAGGAGATGGCATAGATTTAGGAAGACTTAAGCAATAGATGTTCTAAGACACTCTATTGAATTAGCTATTCACTGTATCTGCAATCTCTTCAAACACTTCTTGTTGACTTGCAAAAAGGAAATCATAACACACTAGGCACTAATAGAATTAACATATGAAGGTAAACAAAAATTACACTTGCACAAAACTAATACCAAGCATGTACACTTAATGCACTCTTTGAATGAGGTAAAACACTTATATTTATTGATTCAAGGTAAAATTTTGGTAAGTCTTCACCATATCAGGCTGAGAGATGCTCAAATGAGCCAAAAGAATCCATATTTATAGCCTTTGGGAGGGAGGTCGAGCAAAGGGAGTCCAAGAGTCACTTGGACATGTGTCATCTCGAAAGAATCAATTACATTTGCATGTGGAAGAGAAGTGAGAAAGTTATGTCATGTCATCAAATGGGTCAGTTACAACGAGTTATAACTGAACCAAAAGTATTAGTTACATTTGTTACAACTGAACCAAAGCCTTAGTTATATTTTCCACTTGTTACCTTTATCCTTGCCTTTTGGTTTCCATCAAGCCTTTCTTTTAAACTCCAACGACTAGTTTTTGCAATTTGAAATTGATGTGTTGTGGGCCATCACTCTTCGGGTATTTCTTTCAAACATGCATTTCCTTAGACTTCTTATTTCAACACTTTTCTCAAAAGAATTTATTCAGGGCTTTTGTTTCCTTTGTTCTTTTCCTTCAATTTTCTCTTGGTCCTTTATTCCTTAAACAATTTCCACAGACAAAAAATTTGAAGGAAATCATGTTTTCTTTGTATCAAACAAAATGTCTGAAAGAATTGAGCTTTGGCACCTTTTCAAGTTTTTTGAAAGAATTCCTCGGACAATTTCTCTAAAAGAATTCCTTCAGAGTTTCTATTTGGCCCTTTTTAGTTCTTTGAAATGACCCTTCGAAAAATTGAAAAGACCTTTTTTGAAAGGAAACATACCCTTCAACTTCTTGCAAGTGAGCCTTCGAAAAAGTTATAAGTGTCTCTTTTGAAAGGAAAATACCCTTCAGATTTTTTGAAATGGTCCACTCTCCTGCGAAAACAATCTTTCAGGCTTTTTGAAAACGTCCCTTCAAGAAAGTTGAAATGCCCTTCGGGAAAGTTGAAAGTGTCCACTTAGCCCGAAAAGGTCATTCAGAAAAGTTGAAATGGAATTTTTTTTGACAAAAGATACCCTTCAAAAAAATTGTAACATACCCTTCGGAAAAGTTGTAAATGATCCTTTAGAAAAACTGAAGTGGACCTTTTCTTGAAAGGAAAGTGCCCTTTGGTAAAGCTGAAGTGTACCTTTTCTCGACAAAAGGTACCATTCGGAAAAATAGAACATACCCTTCAGAAAAGTTGTAACATACCCTTCGAAAAAGTTGTCTCGGATAATTTTTTTGAAAGAATTCCGCCGAATGAAAAGTTCGAAAGAAATACACTTAAGGAAAAGCTTCAGACAAAAAGTCTGAAAGAATTCGGCAAAGGCTTAGAACAAAAACTCGAAAGAATTAAGCAAAGGCTCATCAAAGACCAAAAATGAAATTTTTGAAAGGAATAGACTTGTACATTTGTTGGGGCTTTGACAAAGAACACTTCTTCTGAAGAAAAACTAAGTACTAGACTTGACTAAAGATATAAACTTAGATGATTTTTTGCTAACAAGGGTGCCTAATTTTTACTTGGGCCAAAATTTGGTCAACAGGTACACAACAGAATATTTTACGTTTATAATTTTGTATTTTGAAGTTTTTAATTAAGACATTAGGTGTTGTGTGGTTTTAAGGGGGAATTATATTTTGGTTTAAAATTGAGTTAATTTTTTTTAAGTTTTAAGCTTAAGATGAAAGATTAAACTCAAAAAAATAATTATATATATATATATATATATATATATATATATATATATATATATATATATATATATATATATATATATATATATATATATATATATATATACAT
Source organism: Torreya grandis (assembly GCA_037957365.1). Classification (NCBI taxonomy): domain Eukaryota; kingdom Viridiplantae; phylum Streptophyta; class Pinopsida; order Cupressales; family Taxaceae; genus Torreya; species Torreya grandis. Next base: position 6,352,221 of record JARHVA010000146.1, read on the forward strand.
CTATGTGTGTAATTTCTAAGTGTGTGTATGTATAATAAAATTAATACTTACAAATTATACGTATAGTATCTCTCTCACACACACACACATTTTGCCATGAAGAACAAAGTGGTTTAGAGTTTCAAATATATATAAATATAAGTGGATATATATGTGTGTGTGTGGGGATAAATTAGAAAGTACATAGATGATTGTATATAGTGAATAATGTGTTCATATACAAATTGAGATATATTTCATTGATTCATAAAGATTGAATCGGTTATTAATTGAATGGATGATAAGTAGATATTGATTAGAATAAATGAATTTTGTCAATATTATATTTGTTTAATATTTTGGAGATTTAATGTGAAATTTCTGAATTGTATTTACTTATATTTTAATACCTATGAAAAGGGGTGCTTCATATAAAATTTGATAAATACTTAAATATATGAATATCGTTAGTAACTAATTTAATTGAAATATTGTGTTATTTGAAATAGATAATAGACTATATTGACATTTAGAAAATATAATTTTACGTTGTTATTATATAGCATGTAATTATTTCATGTTGTTTCTTTGTATTTAAATATTATAATATTGTTAATAAATCTATATGAGAATTTTGTGGAATCTTGTATGACTTATTTAATAAATTATGGTATTAATGACACCAAGGAAATAAGTTTGTGAGAAGGTTCTCATAAATTTATTTAGAGTCATTAATACAAGGAATAAATGAAATTTGATTATGTATATGAATATGATTGATTTATGTGATCATTAAAATTATATGAAAACTTTAGCCAAAGTAATATTTATAGTTAAATGATATTATTTTACCTGTTTGATTAATATGCATGTATACGCGATGTCATGTTAGAACAAAATTATTTATGATATGCTACATGTAGTGAAAATATTTTAACACATGAGTTCTAGTTGACTTTTCGATACCTACACCATTATTATTTGTTCATCCATGAAGGGAGGGTCATTCTCTAATTGGACAATTATGCGAGAGATTTATAGTCTGTGATTGGTGTGAAAAAGCACTTTGATGATGCTCTCTCCCTCCTCCAACAATCATCTAAAAGAAAATTTTATTCATGATTATATATATATATATATGATGAGGTTGTGGATACTCTTTTGTTTTCTAGAAAAATATATTTATTTATATTCACCCTTATATAAAAAATTTGTATTATTGTAATTTGATAACCAACAATTGACTTCTTTTATTATATAATTTTACTGTATAAACTTTCAATAGATGGTTGAGTTATTATTCAGTAGATATACATTTTGTGATGGATAGAATTTATAATTCTGTTGAATGTGTTAATTTGATCATTATCTAAATAAATCATAACTATTTAATTAAATAAGATTTATTTAGTTAAATATCAATAACATATCTTAATTGAGAATAATTTGGTAAAGATTATTAAAGTAAAATTTAAAACAAATACCTTGGGTTAAACCCAGTGGAGTTTTAACATTATGATATCTATTTTTGGGTTAAACCCAGTGGATTTCTAACACACAACATTCAATTTCTACTCTTGTATTATTCAGTTCAGCTATATTGTCATATTGTATAGGTGTTGTTGATTCCCATTTATAGGTGCAAGTGTAGGTACATGAGCTACATTGTTGGTGGACTCTACTGGTCAGGGGATAATGGACAAGGGTAAAGAGTAGTCAGATAGCCACTAAGCAATAACTTGACCATTTTATTATTTTGTCACTTTTAATCATCTTTTGTTATTATTCTTATTTTTTATTATTTTTCTCGACCCCTTTTATCGTTATATGGTCTTGCATACCTTGATTATTTTATCATATTGCATTTGATCACTTGGCATTAGTAGTTTGATTGAGTTCGTTATCTTATTTTATTGTTTAAGCTATTGCTAGGCCTTTGATATTATTATCTTATTGTTTTGTGCATAATCGTTATCTTTATTTATTCGTAGGTCATCATTGGCTTATAATCAATTGTTTTCATAATATTTGTTTGAATGTTTAATAAATGGAAGCAAGCCCATTGAGTTATGAGCTTGAAAAACACAAGCCCACAATTGTTGAAAATTTATAAGCTTGCATTAGACGATTATAAAAGCATATAAATCTAATAATGTTTGACATTTATAAATAAGGGATTTTGATTTTATTTTAAAAACTTAATGACTTAGGCATGGTGGTAAAAGGGATTAATGTTTATGTTTTGATTATGTTTTCTTTGACCTATGATGGGGCCACAAATTTATCGTGGTATGGGAATTAATTTAAAATCAAATATTTGATTTTTTGTCATAATAGCATTTAAATGGGGGTCATGGAATTTTAACTCCTCACCAAACAAGAATTATGACCTAATTTTATTTACTTAAGGGTTAATCATTCATTTTCAGAAGCTTGGTATAATAGGGGAAAAGATCGGTTGAGGAAAGGTGTGAGAGAGATAGAAGAGAGATTTTGAGAAGATGGAAGAAGATCCTAGGAGTAATGGAGGAAGGAGAATAACATGCTTAGGCTACATCTACAAGAATTTGGGCATGGCACTTGGATATAAAAAGAGAAGCTTGCAAGTAAGCAAGTTTGAATAATTTTTTTTTCTTCTTGTATGGGCAACAAACCAAGTAAGTACTCTTGAGTTTATTTTGTGGAAAAATGAAAGATTTGATTTAATTTTTGATGAAAATAATATGATAAATGTTTGTAGGCTCATAAAGAAGTCAATAGACTTCCTGATGAGCCTTCAAAAGTTCTAAATTAGTCTAAAATCGATATTTAACTCTCATTTAGTATTAAGTCACTTTAATTAGAATTTTAGTTAATTATAAATTTAAATTTTTAAATTTGAAAGTGAAATCTTATTTTAAAACCACTAAAATCTCTCATTTGGATTTTGTTGCTTAGCCATAATAAAAATGCTCAGATTAATTTTGATTGGCTTCATTTATTTAGTCATATGGTTTAAGATGATGTGTAACCATTTATCTCACTTTTCCCTTTAAATAATTCATCTTTTTTGAAGAGGCCACACTTTTTTACATGGCTGAGTGTGTTTTGGGTTATAGTGTATTACGAAAATATGAAAAGAGATTGTCTTATTTAAGTGGTTGGTTTTTTATTTTTCTTTACCTATTGAAACAACCAGTTAGAATAGCATTGTTGTCTTGAATAAAATATTTATTTTGGTTAGGTTTTCATTTTTTTATTTACTAGTTTGAAAAGCCAATTAAAATGACATTTTAAGATTATTTTATTAAATAATATTTTTTTATGATGGGTAATCATCATCAATAAAATGTTTTGGGGTTTTCATTATTTTTATTTCTCTGACAGAGTGGTTGGGCTAATTAGGGTTTCATTAACCTACTAATTTGCTATTTTTGAGTGTGATTCATTTACATTTTGATGTACAAAGATTAATTGGTATTATGAGTTTCAAAATAAATTTATTGTTATAATATTAAAATCTGGGTGATATTATTTGATATTAATTTAAAATAGTGCTTTTTATTGACCCAACCATATAAGGGTTAGGTAAAATGATTTCATCACTTGTTGTGGATGGTAAAATCATTATACCTAAATGATTGGAAAATGGATAAGGTATTTAAAATTCTCGGTGTTGTGTTTATTTGGTTTCAAATGCATTCTTGTGTGAATGTTTCTTATTTATTGTTGGATGTAAGAGATGATTTTATATCATTTGAAGTGATGGAGTTTTTATATTGATACTTTGGTACACCTGTAATCCATGATGAAGGTTGACTGGTTCAACTAAAATTGTAATTGAAACCTATAAACTTTTGAAGGTAAAATAAAGGGTGCCAATCCTTGAATATTCCTTATTTATTGTACTTGATATTTTTATTGTGAAATGATTATTTGAACTACTAAAAATTTAGTAATAGATTTTATCCCTTATTCCTCACACTCTTGTCTCAAAGATCCAAAAATTAGACTCCACCTCTCAACTGATAGTTGAAGGTGGTAAGGACCACCAATTAGGGGGCTCATAAGATGGGTTAGGTTAAGATAGATCATGTAGAGAAGTTATATTGCTCAATTGGTTATTTTGTAATCTAATGATTCATTGTATTGTATAGTTTATTGTATCATATATTATTGTTGTAACATGTTTTATAAATTCAAAATGACACTTGGGGTTGATGTACAAATAGAAACATGGTTAAATTGATATTGTTTTCTATAATTTATTTTGGCACATTTTATGTTGTTGATTAATTCAGTTGGTTGTATACTGCCATTTAAATGGAAAAGTTAACTAATTACAAGTTTGAGTTGTTATATACACTCAAATAAATGTAATTAATTTAGTTTTAGCAATTCATTGTAAATTAATTATTAATGGTTAAAAACTTGATTTTATAGTTCATGAGTTAATTAATAAGCTTGAGTTATTTGTTTAAAATGTTAAGTTGAAAGTACAAGAATTATAATGGCTGCACTCACATACTAAATCCAAGGTTTTATATGTAAATATTTATGAATTTTATACTTTAGTACCAACATTATTACAACACAAATTTTGAATTATTTTTTAGTTCAACAAATGCATTATGTATGTGAGTAGTTTCTAGCTATTAAATTCATTTTATGGCATGATAAGAAATTGTTGATAAGTAAATGTCCTTGATTTATTTTGACACACTACAACCATACAAATAGGTTTGTAAATTATCCATATTCTAATTAGTTAAGGCATTTGAGTTTACAAATAGGTTTGTAAATTATCCATATTTAAATTAGTTAAGGTATTTGAATTGTAGAAGTTGTTGTCTATCCTAATCTTCATCATTATAAGATTTTAAAATTTTTATGAGAACACAATTGTTATTTCATTTGTTAAATATGTTTCATCTAGGATCAAAGGATTGTAAGTTTTTATTGGATTTAATCTAAATATTGAACTAGTTCCTAAAATTATATTATCTTTGATTGGTATTCTATTTGTTAAAACAAATAATGTCAGTATACTTTGAAATCTCGCTAGTTTGCATAATCCATTCTATACATTAAAATCATGTTAACTTGAATAGTCCATTCTATACATTGAAATGAAGTTCATGAGCTTTATAATGAATGAAATGTTTTTAAATATTGGAAGTCATTTTATAAATGTTGTTCTTATTTTAATGAAGCAATGCAAGATTCTAAAATGACATTAGAGAGTGTCAATATACACTCAAGCTACTTTCATCTTATATTGAGTAGATGTTATTAATTCATATATATTAAATTGTAGAATATTATAATCTCCAAAATAATTTAAATGAGTATAATAAATTAAATGATCCTCTCATGAAAAATAAAAACCATGCTCGGGCCTAAAGTATAATGAGTCTTTTTAGTGTCTTAAATGTCACTTAATAATAGTTGTTGAATTTTTAAATTTGTAGTATAAATAACTTGATGTTCCTAAAGGAAAAAATCATGGAAGCTAAGATGAAGCAAAAAAAATTTATAAATCATATAAACTATGATTGAGTTACATACATTTCTTACATCAAGGACTAGTTGACAAGTAATTAACACCTGAGAGATATAAGTCTCTAAGTGGCTTGTTACAGGATGGTCTAGTAAGAATAAGTAACCACTATAATCAGAAGGATAATAGTCATTTATGACCTTGATGAAAATTATAACCATTTAATTTGATTTTGGTAATCTATTTTTACGCATTGAACAAAGACACATAGTATGATAAGCCCCATAACTATAGATCATGGTATAATGATCTCATAGGGATAGTAATACAATGGACTCTTCATTTACATGGAACTTATTAAATGCATATCCCTATTACAATTTCATGGATTTATAAATGTATAATTAAATTATTAGACTTGTTAGACTACATCATTGATTAAGTTAGTTAAATCAATAAGTTGTCTTCTTTATGAACCTTGACGCATAATAGGGCATTGTATGAGCAAGAAATAAACTCTTTTTAGTATGATTCTTCCATAAAATTTTAAGGGAAGAATAATCTACCCTAACCTTTATCAAACTTACATAGATGTAAATTTATTAGATAGGATAATGACACCTAGGTGGTCCTATTGGGAAGATGTTTATCACCATACAGTTTTGAGCTTATCGCTATAGATCACATATCAATATGCCTCGAACTACTTGTAGAATCTTTAGGGAAATAATCTTCTCCATATAATCTTCTAGGGATAATTATCCTGGATAAGATTTGCATGTACATAAATGTGGTTATGGGGATTGTGTTAGGTCATGTAAAACCAAGCACATGTAATAATCTTGATTCATTAATTCTATTGTGAAATCTGAAAGAAGGGACGCTCAATTTTTTTTAATCATTTCAATGTCAAGAAATTTAGAACAAAATTGAATAAACTAAAAAATTAGTTTATTATTTATAACTTCAAATATATATATACAACTACCTACCTCAAATCAAGAATCATGTACATGCAATACATAATAAACAATTTGTAATTAAGTGTTCAATTAAATATGTAATGGAATAGGAAGAGTATAAGGCTCTCATATTGTTTATGTGCTTTCACTAAATCTGTCACCATAATCTAGACATAAAAATGTGCATCCAAAGTTTTCATTCATATCATATTAAAATTTGCATTTGATATGAGACTATAGTGATGACTATGCAAATACTCTTGGTCAATAGTTATCACCTGCAAATTGATTTCTTTACTCCCCTAATTATGTTATTTCTTCTTTCCCTAATATTTTATGCTTCACCTATTGGCCATTATTTAATGATTTCACATAAATGTAATCATGATTTGAAAATACTCTTGTTATCATCTAAATTACATAACCTATGCATGATATGGGTTCCATATTACCATATAAGTCTCAAAACTATTTACAAACATAAAATAAACTACCTAATCTAAGTTTTCTAGTGTTTTGGCATAAACATGATAATGGTTCAATAACCCTCCGATTTTAATGCTTATTAAGTTGGATATGAATTACAAATGTCTACATATGACTTATTATTAAATTAGAAATGAAATTATATTTTGAAGAGAAGTTTTGTTTTTTAATGTTAGATTTTTTGTAAGAGCCTTAACAAGGATTTGAGCCGCAACTTGACCTCAAGATAACTACCATTGGGATATTTCTTTGTATTATCTTCAACACTTAGCACTTAAAGCCTGTAACAAAAAAAATGCTACCACCATTCTAAGAAATCATGGAAAATAATACATGACATTATCCAATAATCTCCCCCCAATAAAGAATAAAGCATGGGCTAATTAGGAATATAAGTTATTAGGATAGCTTGCATATACAAGAGGTAATGTAAAATCTTCATTGTAAAAGTTGATAAAGTTTGAAAAAAGGTAAAATTATATTATTTTATTTTCAAAGAGTGAAAGATTTTAATAAACTTTATCAAAATGGTTACTCTACGAGACACCCAAACAGTTTCAACCATCCAAACCAAATTAACATGATTACTAATAATATTATTAACCCACTAAGTAATTAATTAACAACTAAAACATAAAGTAAATGTGACATTGGATCAATAGACCCAACAAACTTGCCTTGATACATAAAGGGGTATAGAACATGATCTGGAGTTATAACTATGAAATCATCAAAGTATTTACTGCACTTATAATAGACACATTATACATCATGGTATTGATCACCCAATGTCACTCCATACAAAAGCCTACCCCATGAGTTATGGCATGAATGATGAAAATAATCAAGGTCTGATCATCCCCTCTAGCCATTATGTGTTGTACTATAATAAAATATGATCAAAGTTTATTCAACCACATCGATCCACATAAGGTCTCTCATAAAAACCTATCCAAGTTACTATTCAATACTCTGTAAGACACATCTCTCTATTTCCCAACAAATAGTAACATAACTTTACTCAACACTATGGTGATAACAAATCCTATTCCAACTTGTACAATCATTGATAACTGATCGAAGGCCATGAAATATCTTCTCCCTATTAGGTGAGAGGTGAGAAGCTCTTGTAGCAAAAAATCAAATCAAAACTACTTTGTCTTCTCTTCATCATGAATGTCATTAAACTGAACAAAATCAAAATTGAAACTAAAATAAATATATTATTGCTATCAATAAATTTATTCAAACATTTGATCCAAACTCTGAGTGAATAGCTAACTAGAGAAGGGGAATAGTCTTCTAGCCTCCAACAGATCATTTAACCTCTATTTTTACACTTACACTTTGTCAATTAGAAATATCATAATGGACATATAATACATGTCATCAAAATTCTAGTGATGACTCTAATAGCATAAGCATGAGATGACACTATAAAATATTTTATTTTGAAGGTGTCAGTTTCAATTACAAATGCACCTGTATACACCATTTTCAATAAATTAGCTTTAAAAATAAAAAAAATAATCTCAAATAATAAACTTGACCATTTGAATAAGTCTATAATGTCCAAAAAATAGTTGGTCACATGACCACCTTCAGACAAAATAGTGACTAGATATAAGAGTTGTAAAAAATCATAAAATTATCACAAATTATGCAAAAATTACACCTTTATGTCACCCTTTTCTCTTTACAAAGCCTTTTAAAATATAATATTCCCTTTTCAAAAAATCATATTCTAAAAAGCAAATTCAATTTTGAACATAAATAAATTTGACCGAAAGAATATCTTTGTGGGGTGTTGAACTTGAGACTTCTCCTTAGCAAGTGTTGTACAAAATAAGATTGACCAACTCCACTACAAGAATTCTTAAGATTAGTAATGAAGATTTTGTATTTAAAATGTATTTTCCCCATCTTTTAAAAATAAAAATAAAAATTGTTGCATGTAAAATTTTGTTTCCAAAATTTCACCCTTGAATTAATCCAAGTTGAAAATTATGTTTCTCTTTTACTGGTGGGGCCCACTAAGATATCAATATAGAAAAATGAAAATATTCATGTAGTGTTGCACCATACTGATACTTGGAATGCCATTCTACCATATATGGGCATTCAACGTGAGATTTAATACTTCAAAAAATATGTACTACTTTCCAAAACCCTTTTACAGAGCTTTAAAGTTGTAAAAATGTTTATTTGTGATCAATTTTCAAGATGAATAACCAATGAGAGATAGATTTCATACAAAATCAAGTTTCTATGCCAACACATTGTAAAACGATTACAGGAAAGTTTGCATGCAAATATTTACTTGTATGGGTTGTACAAGGCCATACAAATGGATTGTTTTTTACTACAAACAATAATAAACATGTTTAAATAGATCTTAGGACATATTTTTTTTATTGTAGGTAATACATAACGAAACTAGAATGATTTTTAACTATGTAAAATAATTTATAGGTTGCACAATAGTAAAAACAATATCAATTTTTTGATTACATGTTATACAACTCAATGTTAGATTGGAACTATGGGTGATAGGCCACACAAAATGGTGTTTAGGGCATAAAAATTGAATTTTTAGAGCATTTGAGATCATATAATCTCTTTCAGGGATAAAAAACATAAACAATTAAAATTTTGAAATCTTAAAATATTCATACCATTGGCTAATTTTTTTTACTTAGACTTACATACTCCCAAACAAAAATCATCATGGTTGGGCTTCACATTCACCTAAAACTTCTTCACCGAGCTCGAGTAACCTTACTCTGAGACGATTATTAGGACCACTTACATTTATAGGAGGTAATGTAAAATATACATTTTAAAATTTGATAAAGTTTGAACAAGGGTAAAATTAGATTATTTTATTAACAAAAATTGAAAGCTTTTAATAAAATTTTTCAAGGTGGTTGCTCTATAAAACACCCCAACAGGTTCAACCACCTAAACCAGACTAACATGATTACTAATAATATTTTTAACCTACTAAAATTATTAACTAAAAACTAAAACATAAAATAAAAATGACATTAGATCAACTGACCCAACATAAGTGACTATGACATGAACCCTAGAAAAGACATAAGATCGGTGTAAAACCCATAGCCTTTAGAGAAAAAAGTAGAGCATAGAGAGATCCAAATTAAAATTAAATAAATATTAAAATAATTTTGAATAAGAAAAACTCAAGAATGAAATTAAATAGTAAAAATTCACTCTTTAAAAACTATTATTTAGAGAAATTCATTCATATATTATCATTTAAATTTTTAAAAGGGAATGGCCCTAAACTATAAAATTTGGGCATGTTGGTAACAACATTGTCTTATGTAATGAGTTAACTTTTAAAACCCATAATATTAATGGTTTTAGATTGAGGGTATATGTTTTAGATAAATCCACTAATTTATAAGAACCTTCAGATGTTGTCATATCCATTAGTTACTTTATTTAAATACTTTTTTAATTTTAATTTAAAACTTTCTAATGAGATTTTGGGATTATGTTTTGATAATGATAATAGAGATGATGTTATTCTAATGATATTTCAACATGTTTATGTGGATCATGTTTATCATTATTGATGCATTACTTCTTTATAAATTTATTTATTATATATGATTCAACATTTAATTTCCTACAAATTATTATTTATACTTTGTCCATCAAATACTATTGATGTTTGATGTTCTTTTGGATGCATGCATATATGGGGGAAGGTATTAAATTAGTTATATTAATACCTACATTGGTAACACCACCATGGAAAACATTCCAAACTAATAAAATAACATCTAGGCTTACATGTAATATTGCATCAACTAAAAATATGTATAGTTAGTTATAATAAAATACAATAACATTTTTAGCTATTTGGTGGTCTACAATATGGTCACAAGCATCAAGGTTTTTGTTTTAGTCACTATGCATTTTGTTTTATTTATAATTTTATTCTGGTTTATTTATGTTTCATGGGTTGCTAGTGTAATTCGAACCACATATGCTATGTGGTAATCTGTAGTGACTCCTTTTCTAGGGTTAGCTTCAATCAGTTACATAGTTTCAAAAAACTTAATTATGTACTTTGCCTTTGTATATATTTATTTTGCACTTACTAGAGCTTAATGTTGATCATTTAGATACCTTGCATTGATAAGTGGTAATATCTCTATGATGAGGCTTACAATAAAATTGAGAATAGATAAAGGGGTATGTGATGTGTTATGGTGAATTTATTATTTGATGCATTATTTGGGGATGTATTACCATTGGGACTTATGTGTATTGAATGATTATATTACATTTTGATGTGTCACAATCATTTAACATTTGTGGTATTATTAGGTTATTAAAAGTAATTAATTTAAATGGGTGGATTGTATACATATAAACACATCCCCTAAAATTGAGAAAGGCATTAAATTTTAAATTGGAGAAAGAGTCTAAACATGATTGTAAGGAGTGTTGCAAGCAGTTTTGTGTGCATATCTAAGGACTAGTGGAAATGAGTCATTTAGAACCACATTATGGTGTTGGGCTTATGTTTATAAGCCCATTGGATAAGTTTATGGTTGTGTATTTGAATCATTGTCAGGTTGTATTATTGGTGATTGGTTTGATGTTGTGTAATCTCTTTGAAGTAATAAAATTTTGTTACTATTGTGTGAATTTATATTGTACATTTGTGGACTACGTGGTAAAAGACAAATCTTAACTAATACCTATAATTACGACTAAATCATTTGGTAGTAGAGCAAGGAAATAAATCTATGATTGAGAGATTGAGGTTTGTGTTTTTCATTCTTTGTGAAAGTGGGTAGGGAACATTGGAGTGCACAAAATAGGTCCACATATGATTTCAAGTGGCATAGAATTAGATATGAAGGTTGTGAAAATTCAATATATCACCAAGAAGAGTGGGATGATCTAGTATAATACTTACTATTATGAATGGAAGACTAGATGAGATCATAGAAATGTTTCAAAATATGCATAAAAAGTTAGCTATAGTAGAGGAAGATAGAAGAAGAGGATTCATGCTGAGGGATGATGTGAGAGATGTAGAGGTTGAACCACAAGATGATGATGATGATAATAATAATAATAATAATAATAATAATAATAATAATAATAATAATAATATTAGTAGCATGAGAATCTAGATGAAGGAGAAGAGAGGATTATTAAATCCATATCTAAGAATGGAAGATAACATGAATTAAGGTTTATTGTTCTACTAGAACATTAAATCTAGAATAGATTGGTTAACAGAGATGGAAGAATAATTTGAATTTTATGAATTAAAAGATGTTCCCAAGATAAAGGTCACATATAAAATTTAAAGGGCATGTAGTTCTATGGTGGAAGGAGGTACAGATTGAGTGAAATTGCAAGGTTAAAGACAAAATCACCTATAGATAAATGACGGTTACAAAATTAAAATCCAAGTTTCTACTCAAAGATTATAAGTTGGATCTATTTAATAAGTTTTAAAATCTATGACAAAATGATCTAAGTGTGAAAGACTATACAACTAAATTTTAAAAAATCACTATTCAGGTTGGTCATAAGGAGATGCACTAAGAGAAGGTACCATAATATATTAATGAATTATGATGGGTCATCCAAGATGAGATCAACATAGTGATATTGTAGATATTAGAGGAATGTATCAGTATGAGATAAGAGTAGAAGATAAGTTGGTACATAGATAAAGTAATATAAGAATAAAATCAAAGGTGATAATTATAAATAGAAATTAATAAAGAAGAGCAATGAAGATGTAAATATTGTGCAAGCATCACAAGCAAGGGGAAGATCATATTTTACAAAATATGGTAGAGTAAGAGGTAGAGGTGGAATATTAAAAACATGATTATGATGTGGGGAAGTAAGACATTATGCATTTTAGTGCCCTCATGTAGTTTTGGATAGTGGCAAGATATGAAGTGGTGGTGCACAAGTCTTACAAATAAGTGCAAAATAGGAGGAGATGAATGTACATCATATAAAATAACTTGAGCAATAATAAATTTTATTAGCATCGAGGAGAAACTTGAAGGTCATAATAAAGAGTGAAGATGTGAGGCAAGAAAGACATTTTTTCTAAACCAAGTACATGACAAGAGGTAATTTGCATAATTTTGGTACATAGTGGAAGCATGAATAATTTAGTATTTGTAAAAATGTTGTAGAAGATGAGATTGGTATAAAAGATGTGTCTAGGAACATATAGAGCATTTTAGTTGATAGAGCATTAAGATAATGTTTTGAATGAAAAAGGCAAAGTGGAGATGATGATTACTAGTTATATAGACAACATTCTGTGTGATGTCCTAGAGATGGATCTATGTCATGTTTTATTAGGGAAGTCATGGAAATATGATTGTGATATATTATATGATGAGAGATCAAATAAATTTCAAGTGAGGAAGGATAAAAAATTCCATAGCCTAAATCCACTAAAGTCAAAGAATAGAGAAGATGCCCACCAAATTCATTTCCTCATGATCAATAACAAGGAACACATGTAGGATGTGGAGTTTAAAAATATGCAAAATAGTGTTGCATAGAGGAAAGAGAGTGATGATGTGAATATAAAATATAATACCATGTAAAGGAAGGTGAATGAGAATGTGAACCAAACATAATTTTTTTAGTGGGTAGTGTATGCAATCAGAAATGCATCATGTCTATAAATCAATCCTATCTTGGACAAGATAGAGTATATCAACACTTCTAATTGGGGATATATTTGTCAAGTGGGGGCATGACCAATATTGGGATCTACTAGACCCAATGAGGGGATCACTTGTCACAATACACCATGCTAGGAAAGGATCCAAAGCCTATAGTCTAACACAATCACACAACAATCCTAAAAGAGTCCTAGGTTTAATGTTTTATCTATTCTAATAATAAGAAAGTAAATCTAATCTAGTACACACCAAATATTGTGGCACAACATGAGAGGTTAGAAGCAATCAAAACATGTATAAAAGAATCTCAATTAAGCTAAGTATGAGTAAGACCCTAATACATGGAATATGAATATTAATATTATTTGAGCCAATACTTATGTTACTTATATCTACTAAAGAGAGGAGAACAAAGTTAGAATATACTTACCTGAATGTGAACACGTTGAGACTCAATGTCTCCCTTGGACAAAGGGGCTTCACAAGAGGTTGTTGTGGTTTGTAAAGATAACTAAGAAATGCCAAAGCATCCAAGACTTATTCACAAGACTAGATTCTCCAAGTAGAAATCCTAAGATAAGACTCCTCAAGTAGAATGGAGGAAGAGAAGATTGTAAAGAAGAATGAGTGAATAGTAACTCTTGATTTCATATTGAAATAATGATGAAATAATCTTGTATATATATGTGTATCTTGCCCTAAAACCTCCCAAAGATATTGGCTATACAGGGTCAACCCAGTTGACCTTGTATGTTTTCGAGGATAATTCACTAGGTCTAAGCTAAGTTGGCTGAAAGGATAACAAACCCAAAAAGTTGAAAATACCCCTAGATAGTACAGGGTCAACCTAGTACATTTGACTATCCAAAAGGAAATTAAGGTAAGAAAAAGAGGATGGAAAGAGGAAAAATACTGGAGAAGTGTGCCAGGGAAGAGTAATAGCTTAGGGAATGGTTTTAATAGCTAGTTGGATCAATAATAATGTGGTAATAAGGGACACCAATCCTATGAAGCACTAAAGGTCTTCTTACTCCTTTCCCAGTGCACCCCTTAGGACATGCACTTAGAGAGATTGAATCTTGATGGGTTCTTGCAAGATGTAAAGTGTTAGTCTTTGATAAAAGTTAAACATATTATGTGTATACATATGCTCCACTTGATGCTCATCATGTGTCACTAAGGTGCAATAGGGGATGGTGCTTTTAGAAAGAATAGAGTAACACACAATGCTAATGCTAAGAAATTTGTAGTATTTTATAGCAAAAAAAGGAAAGTAAAAGACTAAAAAATAAATAACTAAAAAGTAAATTTAATGTGTACCTTGACTTACCTTTATCACAAGATGGTTTCATGATATGTTAGTTTTTATTATAGAGGGTGCAAAGACTACTTTCGACAAACCCAAGAATACAAAACTAAAGAGAAAAAACAAATGCAAGAAAATCCAAGATATTTGATAGTATGAGGATGAGATGTACTTGGAAAATTTGGCAAGCTGGGGTGATAGGTGTTATGTTAGACCCAATGATCAAGTCAAAAGATAAGAGTAAATTGGATAATCAAAAATCTAGGGCTACTGAAGATCGAAAAACTCAAACAAGCTATCTTTAAGTAAGAAAGGAAAACTCACCAAGTTAAACCAAGGATACATGTCAAACAAGATGGTAATCAAACAAATCAATAGTAAAAGACTAAACAAAATGGTAAAACAACATTGATGAGTGGGTAGTAATAATCCTTATCTCACTCAACAATGGAAAAAAGTGCATAAAAAGAAAAAGAACATTGATGACTGAGAAGTAACAAGCCAACCACACTCAACAATAGAAAAAAGGTACAAACTTAGGTATCTATAATATCAAGATAGTACAACAAATGATAAATGGTAAAAGGAAAGTAAAACAAGTGTAGAAATGTAAAATCATGGTGGAAAATAAAGAAGAATCCATAGTTACTCAAACATGTTATTTAGCTTCTAAGGATAGATAAAACTGAAAAAAAGTAGTGCTAGCATGTTTTTAAGAGGTGAAGAAAAAAGAATTGAAGAAGGGAAAATAAATTTAGAATCACAATTTTCATATCAAGGGGGGAAAATAAATGTGTGGAGGGGATAATGAAGGAAAAACCAAGGTAGAGAAAAATTTTATCAAAGTTAAGACACTCAAATTAGGTTTGTCAAAACAAGAGGACTTTCGACCTTAAGGATTATGAAGAACATATCTTAGCCACACAAGTCATAGGTCAACAAATGAAGTATATATATCATCACATGAATGCTATATGCATGAAAATTAAAATAGACCTACCTTCCCACAACATGTTCCTCATCCCTCAAGACCCCTTATAGAGCCATCATTCTACTACAAAGATTAGGTACTTGCATGAGAAATTAGGTAACACCATAGATTTTTTTAAATTCCCCTATTCCAATCTACTAGCCTATCACACCCCAAAGGACCTCGACTCTATGTGAGGCTAATTGTGGAGTTTGAGCTTCAATCAGAGATAGGAGATGTGCTTGTAATCACATCTTTTAGTGTGATGCTGACTTTTGAAATTTTTATTTCAAATGGTTTGGCTTTTAAAATTTTTAATGGATTTTTCTATTCTTCCTTCATATGGATTTGGAAAACTAAATGTGGGTGCTAAAGATGACTTTAATTTGAATACTTGGGATAAGCTTGCTAAGAGAGAGAATTTCAAAGAGCATGGGGTCTAAGAGTCTCATAAATCTAGGTGAAATAAAAGTGTTATCTTGACTTCAATCTTATTTTATCCAATGTGGAGTGAAAGGAAGGGGAAATCAAGAGGAGTGACACATGGAACAATTTGAATTAATTCAAATTTAAAAAAAGTGATAAAGGGAAAAAAGGGATACAATGACAGTAAAGTGTGATTCCTTATCATAAGAATGAGGGAAATGGAGGAAAACATGCTAACATAGATTGTTTTCACAAATTTGATCTAACAAAATAAGTAAAAGCTAAATTTTGAGAATAGGGATGTAAAAAGATGAAAAGATGGTAATTTTATGAGGAGGGTCAGGTCCTATCCATGGTCTTACACTGCAAATCAAAAAATAAAAACCCAAGGGGTGCCAAAAAGCAAGTGAAATATAAAATGAGGTAATCAAAAAGATGGTGGTTTTATGAGGAATGTCAGGTCCTATCCATGGTCTTACAAAGAAACTCACAAAAAAAAAACCCAAAGGGTATCAAAAAGAGAAAATGCAAGAAGATAAAGAAGACTATGGTACATCAAGAAACAAAAAGACCAAAAAGGAGGATTAAAGGTTTGTGAAAGGAAGAAACTTACTATAGAGGGAGAGACCGATTTAAGTAACTTGTAAAAAGTGTTAGATAGATATAGATAGAAATCATGGAAAGAAGGAAATGTTTGGGCAAATTACTTTTTAAGAAATTGTGTGTTGGTGGGCTTTTTGAAAACATGGCCTTCATTGGTTTGAAGGTGGTAGGTACTTGGACGAAGAATGTCTTTGAATAATTATGGACGCCACCATTTTTGGGCATATTTACCTTCTTTTCCATGGGTGTAGTCTAATTTAAGGACAAGATCACCAACATTAAATGTGCAGATTTTAACTCATTTATTATGTTGTTAGGCAATGCGAGCCTTGTATTGGTGGTTATATTGTAAGGTGGAAAGATGACATTTATCAGGTAGATCAAGGGAATGAAGATGATTTTCACATAATTCTTGATTAATAAAAATACCATGAAGAGATATATGAAGGGAGAGAAGCTCAACTTCTAAAGGAAGAAATGACTCAGAACTATAGACTAGTGAGAATGGAGTTACCCCAGTGGCAGTATGTATACTAGTTTGATAAGCCCAAAGTATAGGGTAAAGATGAAGATGACAATCCATGCAAGTTTCATGAATTATTTTTTGGAGAATTTTGTTGATAATTTTATTAGTGGCCTTAGCTTGGCCATTGCATTATGGATGAAAAGGCATGGAGAATTTGTAATTGATTTTGAATTTAGCACAAAACTATTTAACATGTTTGTTTTTGAAGTTATCACCATTTCTAAAATGATGGTATGGGTAACACCAAAGAGGCAAATAATTTTATTATGAATAAATTTGGAAATGGTAGGACTGGTGACATTAACCAGGGGCATGCTTCTACCTACTTGGTAAAATATTTGATAGCAGTGATGATAAATACATGCCCATCTTGGAAGCGAGGTAGTTTACCAATGAGATTGAATCCCCATGTGGAAAATGGAAAAGGAGATTTGATGGTTTGAATTTATGATAGAGTTTAATGGATTAGATCATTGTGAAGCTAGTAATGATTACATTTTTTAGCATATTCAATTGCATCCTTTTCAAGAGTAGGCCAAAAATAATCCATACATAGGTTACAAGTTGTAACATGTCTGCTATAATGGCCACCATAAATGCCCCCATGTGCTTGTTCAAGAATATGAGGGACCTAATTTTGCATAACACAATGGATCAAGGTACCTTCAACATTACAAACATAAAGGATGTTGTGTCGAAATATGTAATTAAAAGTTTGTTTATGAATACATGTTTTTTCATGAGTCTAAGTTAGGAGGATAAGTTTGATGTTCCAAAAATTTAATGATGTCTTAGTACCATGGGCTTTGTCAAATGGTAACAACTTCAATATGACAGATAAGCAAATCCAGTCATTGAGTAGAGGATGGAGATTTTCTTATTTGCATAAGAAAATTAGGATCAAAAAAGACTTGGTGTGGATGAAAGAGATATTTTGAAGAGGTAAGAGAATCAGTAATAGAATTTTTATCTTTAGGAATAGGCTCAATAGTGAAAGAGATGAAATCCTTAGTGAGAGTGGTTTAAACTTGATGATATGTGATGAGGTTCTCACTTTTACATTGATAATCATAACTTATTTGGTGTCAAATAAGTTGAGAATCACCTAAAGCATGAAGGTATTGAATGTATAAGCCAAGAGCATCTCTCTTGCGTAAAATAAGAGCTCTGTACTTGGCCATATTATTGGTGACATTAAAGGTGAATCTAAAAGATAAATGAATGATCTTGCCAAGAGGACTTATGAGAATGCAACCTACCCTAGCTCCTTGAAGGCATTTAGCATCATCAAAGTGAAGGGTCCAAGTATCCTCATGTGATTTGACATTAATTTTAGGAAGCTCCTTGATAACTACTTTTGGTTTAGTAGTATCAAAGGGGGTAGTGGATTGATCAATATTATTGGCTTCAAGATCGATGGTAAATCTATGAAAATAATATTTGAGAGAAATATATTGATTAAGACCTTTGATGTAAAGGATATTGTCATCTAGAAGATTATCTTGAAGAGAAGAAGTGGTTGGAATGGGAGATATGAAAATTTGATCAACTATGATTTTTCCTTTGAAAACTTTTTAAGTGATGATATTGATATCAAATTCCATAAAGAGGACCATCCATTTGCTAATTCTATCTCTGAGAAGAAAAGCTTTGGAGAAAAAATGATGCAGGGGGTTAGAATGAACAATGACATAACTAGTTTGCTAAAGCATATAGTGGCAAAGTTTTTTAGCTGTGAAATAAATGGCAAGGTAATCATGCTAAAGTTTGGTATAACATGTCTCATAATCTATGAGGCCTTGGCTAATGTAGTAGATAGCATACTCTCTTCCCATATCATCTTGTTGGGTAAAAATTGCTCCAACTAAAAATAGGTGTGGAAGAAGTATAGAGAATCAAAGGCTTATCATTGAAAGGAGGACAAAGTGTAGGTGGATGAAGCAAAGATTATTTCATATTATCAAAGGCTTTTTGACATGGATCCATCCATTTTAAATTAGTACCTTTCTTAAGAATGGAATTGACAAAGTGAATTCGATATGCCATTTTGAGGGTGAATCATCTAATTACATCAAGCTTGCCTAAATAAGTACAAATGCCAGGAATAGAATTAGGGATGGGCATGTTGATGATAGCACTAAGTTTGGTATGATCAACATCAATGCCATAGAGAGAGACTAGGAATCCTAATAATTTACTAGATGTGACTCCAAATACACATTTGTAAGGATTAAGTCTAACTTTATATTTAAGGAGACGGCCAAATATGATAGCAAGATCAAAAAGATGATGCTTACGATGTTTATATTTAGCAATGAGATCATCCAAATAGGTTTCAATAATTTTATGAATGATATCATGAAAGATGTGAGTCATCGCTCATTGGTAAGTGGATCTAGCATTTTTAAGGCCAAAGGGAATTTTAACATAGCAATAGGTTCCCCATTCTATGGTAAAAGTAGCCTTATGTTGGTCCTTGGGGGTAATATGAATATTATTATATCCTGAGAACCCATCCATAAGAGATAACATTTTGTAACCAGTTGTGAAATCAACAATGGCATCTATTGCAGGTTTAGGGAAGTTTTCCTTAGGACAAGCAAGATTAAGATTTTGGAAATCAATACAAATGTAAATTACCATAATGACTTTCTTTCAAATGGGAACAATGTTGGAGATCCATTTAGAATAATCCACCGGATTGATAAATTTAGCATCAAGTAATTTGATGATTTCCTTATGACATAAAGTGAAAACTTTAGGCGAAAATTGTATTTATTTTTGACACACAAGCTTGGTATCAAGATAAGTAATAATGTTATGCACCACAATTCTAGAGTCAATGCTAGATATGTCCTCATAGGACCAAGCGAAAGCCTTATGATATTTGTCAAAGAATAATCTAAAATTATCATGTTTGGTAGTTAAAAGCTCTCAAGAAATTGTAATTAGTCAAGGAAAATATGGAGTATCATATTCAATGTGAGTGGTTTCTTCAATAAGCATGGCATTATCATCTTGAAAGTGGTATGGTGCATAATGTAAGGCAGAATTTAGATTTGTTTTAGGATCAATGCCAGTAAAAAAGTTATTAAAGCAAGGAGTTTTAGTCTTGGAATTTTCAAGTTTATGATTTTTTCAAGGAAGTTGAGGTTTTCAGGCATAAAGTAACTCAAGGACAGCTTCATCACTAGGCAAGGTAGGAAGAGGAAAATAATACTTGACATCTACTTTAAGATCTAGAATTTGATTACCATGGTGATCATACTCAGAATTTATCTGATGAACATCAGTTGCTTTGGCATCTAGTGTAATTTTAGGAGTAGAAGAAGTAGATGGATTATAAGGGGTTGGAATATCAATGGTTTCAAATATAGGAGAAGGATTAGATGCAATGAATTGATCAATAGGTGGTAAAGGAGATGTAGAGATTTTTAGAGGTTTAGAAGTTATAATTTATTCTACTACCCAAGGAGTATCGATGAGATGGGAATTGATTAGAGACACATGACCTTCAAGATCTAAGGTATCATCCACAAAAAATGTTATGAACATCTCTATTAAAATCATGAATTTGGGCTAAGGTTTTTTGATAGTGTTGGACATCCAAGTCTTGAGGTTGAGATTGGTCCATGATATAGTTATCATCATATGTTGGAGAAATTATACATGCTTGAGTATCAAGGGGAGTTTCAGAGGGTGAAATCTTGATATTATTAAATGTATGAGGAGACATGATGAGAGGATCTTTAAATAATTTGGCCTCTCCAAAATAATTACACGTGAAGGCATTTTCTGGTAAAGAAGGATTTTGATCATTGCATGGAGGGGGAAAATTAGTAATCTCATCAATAAGAGGAATAATATGGTCCCTAAGTAATAGAGGAAGAAGCCATTGCAAAATGTAGGGAGGTAACATGGTAGTATTATAAGTATGTTGTAAATCATTGGGTTCATCATCATCGAAATCCATAAGAGTAACTTGTAAATCAGGATTCATGTTGATGAACTGAGGTAAATGAGCACTATTGATCTTAGGAATGGTAGGAATATGATATTGTGATTTAGGATTAGGAATTTGGATGCTCCATGGGATGGGATCAGCTTCATGCTTATACCATTTTCCATTATGCAAGAATTTAATACATTGACTACCGGAAGAAGCAATGGCCCTCATTTGATGAGTTCATAGATGACCAAGGAGTATGTTATAAGATAAAGGAAGATCCAAGACCATAAGCTTGATTTAAACAGTCTTAGGTTAAATGGTTAATGGAATCAAAATAAAACCAAGTGGTTTTTGATTAGTCTTATCAAAACCATGATAAGTAAGATGGGTTTTCTTGAGATGATCCTTGTTATAACCAAGTTTTTAGATGAGCCATAAAGATTTTACATTAATACCAGAACTTTCATCAACTAGAAATTTTTAGATAAGAGTGATATTAATAGCTACTTTGATGAAGAGTGGTGGATCATCAACATGAAAGATAATTTCATCATTGATCATGTCCTCTTCAAGGAATTCAATAGAGCGCTTGGTAGAAGGACATAGTTTCAATGGTATTTACATTAGTAGATTAAGATTTAGTAAAAGGTGGTTCTTCATGTATGGAAGATGGATCTTCAATTTTTTTGAGTTGTTGCATAAGGAACTCACAATGATAAGGTGAAGTGCAAACCAACTCCATAAGTAGAATCTTACAAGGCATAAATTTGAGTTCTTCAAGAAAGTTTTAATGAAATTTAGAAGAACTAATATGAGGTTTATAAGGTAAATTATATTTTGGAGGAATAAATGTAGTTGGAGGATCAGAAGGAGGAGATGGTTCCTCTTGAACTTCTAAAGTAACATTAGTAGTGGTAGTATATTTAAGAAGGTTTTCCTCCAAAGATGGCTTCTTAGGTTTGGTAATGGGATCTTTGTGAGCTGATTTATGACAGTAAGTGACCTTAGAAGTACTAACATATTGAGAATTGTTAAATTATTGGTCATAATCAACATTAATGGCACAAACATCCTTGGTATGTGATTGATTATTGGAATAATATTTTGGTTATTTGAAGTAGAAGCTTTGTAAGTTTGTCATTTTTGAAAAGCAATGATGTGTTCTTGACGATGAAGATTGATCATAGCTTCATGATTGAATGAATCACCAAGCATATAAGAGACAAAAAATTTAGTGATCCCTCTATAAGATTCATGAGAATGCCCAATATCAGCATGGAACCAACAAAATAGATTGGGTTCATAACACTTAAAAGGTGTATTGGGATAGATGAAAGGTTTTGACGGTGATAAAAATTATTTCATTTACTAAACTGAAAGAGGAATATGAAAAGGTAAAGGAATATCAGTTTTGGCAAATCCTAGTTTGGTTTGCAAAGTATTACTAGTGATAGCATTAGATTTTTGGAAATATCCTTTAATATGTTTAGGATTAGGTTCAAATTTCTTCATAAGAAAGTCTTGACGATTAGCTTGGTCAAGAGCTTCATTAAGTGTTTGGGGAGCAAAGGTTCAAACCTTATATTGAAGATTAGGAGTCAAAGCCATGATAAAGATTTTAAATAAGTTATCATTAGTCATGTTATGGTTAGCATTATGGGCCAATGATTTCCATCTTTTGATAAAGTCATGATCTGATTTAATGGGAGATTGCTTGGCATTAATGAAGTGGCTAATATAATTTTTGGGAAGATCATTGTGTTGAAACTCTTTAACCAAAAGATTAAACAAATCTTTAAGTTACTAAATAGAATGCTGGAGAAGTTTATTATACCATTCTAATACATCATCAGTGAAAGTTTTCACTAAGATTTTAGTTGTGGCAAGGGTATTGGTTTGGATCCACACTTTGTAAAGGTTGTCAAAGGCTTTGAGAAATGAGGCAGGGTCTTTAGTCCCATCATACTTGATAGTTGGAGATATGTTACCAATATTAATGGATATAATGAATGGAGATAAAATCTCATTTTGAATGGTTTGAAGCATCTTTTTATTCATTATGGGTTGAGGAATAACATTACGTGAGGCATCTCGAATAGGTGGAGGAATGAAATTGGGATTAGCTTGAGGATGCATAGTTGGAGGTTGATTAGCCACATTGATTAAATGTTGTTGAAGTTGCATCATTTGGTTGGTGTTAGAATTTTTCATTGTGTTCATTTGTTGGATAACTTGGGCTAAGAGTTGAGTTGTATCAGGAGGTGGGTTAGTGTTGGTAGGATCACTCCCCAAATTGGCTTAGGGGGAGGAGTTTTAGAAAAAGGATTATTAGTGGGATTATTAAGTAAACTTACATCAATTAATCCCACAATAGTTTGAATATTTTGAAGATGAGAAGTTTTTTGGTAGGTATAGAAAGGATTAGATACGAAAAATTCATCTTGAGGTGTTATTTGCACCATATTGCAAGTTAAAGATGAAGAAGGAGAAGAGGTGCCCCAAGAATGATGGTGATATTGGGAAGAAAAGAGAGGAAGAAATGAATATCCCATATAGTATCTAAATGGATTCAAGTTATCCAAGAAGATTCTGATAGGAGACTTCATTTTGACTAAAAAAAGATCAATAGAATGCAAAGTAAAGATAGAGAACTAGAGTGATAAACAAGGAAGGAAAAAAATAGTACAGGGTCAACTAGGTTGACCTAGCACAAAAATATGTTCTAAAAACTATATAGGGTCGATTATGTCGATCTAGTACAATGAACAGAGGATAAAAAAGGAAAAATAGATTCTACAAATAGTACAAGGTTGACTGAGTCAATCTAGTATAGCGAATAGGGGCTAAAAAGATATAGGGTTGACTAGGTTAACCTAGTACAACATATAGGGAAAGTTAAGAGGCTTATAATAGGTTATGAACTGAAACAAGATAAAAAAATTTAAGCAATTTGAAAATAAATGATAGAAAAGAAACAAACAGTCAATTGGATTAACACTGACCAATCCAATTGAGGCACACAACATAAAACCTTGCACCAATGCTAGTTAATGCAAATTTTTGTAATACAAAATATAATTAAGAAAAGAGCAAGAAATCAACTTGGAAAGTAAAGACCTAACTAATTGGTTAACTTGAATATTTATTATATTATTAAGATATGTTTTTAAATGTGATGGGAAGTTGACTATAAATAAGGAACTAGAATGACAATCTAAAGATGGTTTTAGGTAGTTTGGGCCAAAAGGGATTATAGTGGCAATAGTACAGTCTTAGATTTGGGCCTACCCCCTCACTTCACACATCAAAATGATAAGGTTGTTAGGTACTTAGCCAAAATATACCATTAATCATGCTTTATACTTGACCAGAGTATCAAATCAGCTTCCCCCTTGGTGATGAAATCCAAGTAGGTTGGCTTTTGGTAGACAAATGTTAAAATGTTTATTTATATTATATGATTTGTTCTTGTGTGCATAAAATAAAAAATAGTGAACTAAATGATTACTTTAAAATCACTTAATTAAACTATGCGATCTATTCTAAGCATGTAAGCAACAAGAAAAGAAAGTGTGAACTAATTACTAGCATACAAGGTTAATTCCAAATTTAAAACAAGGTAAAATGTTGATATGTTTAATAATGTATGAAAAAATATAGAATAGGGTTGATAGGATTGAACCTATACTACAGAATTAAGGTCTGAAAATGAACAGTGTCATTAGAGTTGACCCATTTATTTAGACAACACACAGAATTGGGTTGACAATGTCGATCTAGTTGACTATGTAAGGGTAGTTTTCTAGACTACAAACTATGAAAGGAAACACTATAAATAAATAGAAAGTAACATTGGTGGATTAGAGATGCAAAGAATGAAGATTGTTGTTCACTAACCTTGACTTATGCTTACAAATTTCACTAACTGGGTTGATCAAGCCTTAAAAAAACTTACTCCTGAGTGCCTAAAATGTATAGGGTCAATTGAGATAACCTAATATGTTGAACATGATGCTTTAAAATGTACAGGGTCAACTGGGTCAACCTAGCAGTCTAGACTACATATCTAGAAATCTAAAAAATTGTATTAGGTCGATATGTTTGATCCAATATCCTGTACCTAAAAACATACACATAGAAATTAGAAACTAGGTTGATAGATTCAATCTAGTATGGAAAAATATATGATAAAAATAATGATGAAAGAATGAAAGAAATTAAATAAGATGAACAAATATTGTAAGGGTTAGTTCATGTCATGTTCACTAGAATGTATGCAATTGAAAATACATCATGTCTATAAATCAATCCTGGCTCAAAGAAGATAAAGCATACCTACACTTCTGATTGGAGATACATTTTTTAAGTGGGAGCATGACCAATATGGTTATACACTATACCCAATTAGGGGATCACTTGTCACAATACACCATGCTAGGAAGGGTTTCAAAGCCTACAATCTAACACAATCATGCAATAATCCTAAAAGAGTCATAGGTTTAATGTTCAATCTATTCTAATAACAATAAATTAAATCTAATCTAGTGCACACCAAAGCTTGTGGAACAACATGAGGGGTTAGAAGAAATCAGAACATGTATAAGGTAATCTCAATTAAGCTAAGTATGAGTAAGACCCTAATACATGGAATATGAAGATTAATATTAATTGAGCCAATACTTATGCTACTTCTATCTACTAAAGAGAGAAGAACAAAGTTAGAATATACTTACCTAATTATGAACCCATCGAGACTCAATATCTCCCTTGGCCAAAGGGGCTTCAAAGAGGTTGTTGTGGTTTTTAAGGATAACTAATAAACGCCAAAGTATCCAAGACTTATCCACAAGACTAGATTCTCCAAGTTGAAACCCTAAGCTAAGACTCTTCAAGTAGAATGGTGAAAGAGCAGATTGTAAAGAAGCATGATCGAATAATAACTCTCAATTACATATTGAAATAATGATGAAATGATCTTGTATTAATAAGCAAATCTTGCCCTAAATGCTCTTGAAAATGTTGGTTATACAGGGTCAACCCAGTCAACCTTGTATGTTTTCAAGGATAATTCACTAGGTCTAATCTAGGTTGATCAAAAGGCTAACAAACCCAAAAAGTGACAAATACCCCTAGATAGTACAAGGTTGACCCAGTTGACCTAGTATAGCTGACTATCTAAAAGGGAAATAAGGCAAGAAAAAGAGGATGGAAAGAGGAAAAACACTGGAGGAGTGTGCTAGGGAGGAGTAATAGCTTAAGGAATGGTTTTAAGAGCTCATTGGATTGGTAATAATGTGGCAATAAGGGACAACAATCTTAAAAACCACCAAAGGTCTACACACCCCTTTCTCAATGCACCCCTTAGGGTGTGCACTCAGAGAGATTGAGTCTTGAGGGGTTCCTACAATATGTAAAGCATCAGTATTTGATAAAATTTAAAAATATTATGTGTATACAGGTAGTAACTCAGCACAGGATTAGAAGATTATATTGCAAAGTGTAGAAATTGGAGAATGACTCAAATGGAAGGGAAACTAGTGTAATAGTGAAGTGAAATTATTCTATAAGAGGAGGTTAATTTTTTACTAGTTTCATCATCTAAGCAAGAATTGGAAGGCAAGTTTAATCTTGTAGAGCATAAAAGTGTACCAAAACCTTTGGATGTGGTCAAAATAGTGGGTTTCTCACTTAGTCTAAATGTTTAATCATCATTCTCACACATTGTATTACCCAGATGTATCATTTAGGAGCATTTGGGTCCACGTGTAATTATACATCAACTAAAAACATGTGTAGTTAGTGCAACTGTTAAAACTTTCACCTTAAACTAGAAACCAGTAACAAAATTGAGTTCCTACTTCAATTCTCAAATAAAACTTTAATTAGGCAGTGAGATCAAAAAATAAACTTTACCTTCTCTTACTGAATGTAATACTCTCTTTCGTAAACATAGATTTTCTCATGCTTTGTAGATGTTGGTTGCTCTTAATAACTTCTATGTAAGAATTTTAGCAACGTATACCCTCAATTAATTAATTGTTTGATGATAGGATTCTCTAAATTTTCACTTGAGTTCATGATCATTCGAATGGAAGAGGGAATGTCAATTTATAGATTTATTGAATGGAAAATAGATGGATATGATAAATCCATATTCAATTGATATTTTGATTTTTAAGTGGTTGTAATTTGTTATATGGGTCAAATACATTCAATGAGGAGGCTGAGGAAGTTGTGGGGTTGGCTATATGATTAATAATAGGTTTGAATGGATTAAATGATTTTGTTATGGATTTGGATGTCTTAAATAGGTTTGTTAATGGGTTCATATATTGAATAGGTTTGTTTGAATGTCTTAGTGAGGGTTTGAATGTCTTAAATGATTTTTTTAGAGGTTTGAATAAGTTTTTAATGATTAATGTGGAGGTTAAATAGATTAAATGAGGTGGTTGGCTAACTTTATTATTTTATTAATTGGAATTATGTGTACATGGAATTATTAGTGACTAATTAACTAATTAATATTGAATAATTAGTTATTTAGTCAAAGTGTAATGTAGGTGGGATTATATGGAATAAGATGGGGGTCATGTCATAATTAGGGTGATATTGATCCTATTTTTTCATGATGGATGGATGTGGTAGGATAAGTGATGAATGTCGATGATAGTATATTAGTGATGACACTAAGGTGGCATGAATAGAGTGTATACATTTTATCCTCTTTGAAAGGGCCTTGTGACTAGAATAAGTAGCGACATTTAAAATAATGTAGAAGAATAAGAGACATGCATAAAACGATGTCATTGGTGGCATTGGTTAGTTGGTGAGGTAGATGCCTCTTTAAGAGAGTATGTAGGGAGGAAAGATGTGAATAGGCTCACAAAATGAGAATAAGGGTGAAAAATGGATGAATTAGGGCTCAAATAGGGTTTGGGTATGCACTTGATGATTGAGTATGATAATTTTATATACATATACATACATACATACATACATACATACATACATATATATATATATATATATATATATATATATATATATATATATATAGAGAGAGAGAGAGAGAGAGAGGGAGAGAGAGAGAGTATATAGGGAGGACAGATGTGAATAGGCTCATGAAATGAGAATAAGGGTGAAAATGGATGAATTAGGGCTCAAATAGGGTTTGGGTATGCACTTGATGATTGAGTATGATGATTTTATATACATACATACATACATACATATATATATATGTATATATATATATATATATATACATACATACATACATATATATATATATATATATATATATATATATATATATGTTTATATGTACATATATATATCTCTCTGTGTGTGTGTGTGTGTGTGTGTGTGTGTGTGTGTGTGTGATGTTATGGTTAGATGCGATTAACACATTAGATCGAAGGCTTGTGTGCTTCAATTTGTTTGGTTTTTTCCCAAACAATAATATATGTAAGGGGGATGGATTTAGAATGATATATATAGATAAATCTATGACCTTTGATTTTCCCCAAATAATGATGTATGTGAAGGGGTTAGATTGAGAATGATATATCCTAATAAAGATACGAATTTGGATGTGATTGATTTTTTGGATGTGCAAGTATAAATCAAAGAGTTAATTGATTGCATGAATTGATGATGTGATGATGAAGGCTCATGTTTATGGATATCATGGATTTTATATGTTGTTGTCTATGTATGTGATGATGTGATGTAATGATTAGGTTGTCACTCCTAAGTTATTCATGTATGATGCACACTTAGTCATTATGGTGAATGTTTAGTTAGAAGTGAATGTTAATTATAAATATCTAGTATTCAATGGTTATGAATGATTTGTTTGTAGATGTATGTTTAGGAATGAATATGTGTAAATGTATTTAATATGATGACATAGATTTATATGAATGAATTGTTACAAATCTTGCATAGATTTTTGAATGTTTTAAGAAAAATAATTTTTGATATAGTATATGACAGGATGCACCATGATATGGAAAATCATATTGAAATTTGTTTCCAAATGTATTAGGACTAATATAGATGCAACAAATAATAAACAAGAAAAAAGAAATAACAAGCAACAAAAACACATAAAACAAGTTATGTTTTATCCTTTATCAAGTTAAACCCCCTAAGATTTAGTGATTAATGATACTAATAGGATTGGGAATGATGTATCCTGATAAAGCTACAATATTTGATTTGCCCCAAGTAGTGATATATGAAATTAGGTTGAACTGCGAGTGATATAACCTGAAAAAGTTGCATGCTTTGTTGTGGGAATGATACATCCCGATGAAGCTACAATGATTTGTTTAAAAGTGAATAAGGATTTTAACTAGACTTAGGGTAAGGCAAATTATTTTTAGGGGTTTTGGAATTGGATATTGTTTTGTATTTTCTTGATGTTTTGGAATTTTTAAGATTTTTTTTGGATTTTTTACATTTTTTGGACTTTTGACATTTTTTAGATTTTTTATGAGGCTACAAGTAAAATAAAAACCAATTATAGTACTAGGAATGGGGACGGTAATAGATGGAATGCTTAAGGTATTAAAGATGGGACCTCTAAATATTATGGTCATGTAGGAACCATGTGCCCACTAGTCTTCATGCCATGTTATGTCATGCTCTGAAGAAGCATGGATATAACAAGATTGTTCCAAAACATGTTTCAAGATTTTTTCCACTTCCTTATGAAGGTCAAAAGAGGGAAGGAGGATGGGTATGATGGAAATTATTGAATGGATAAGGATGATAAGTAAGGATTAAATGGATAAAGATGGTAAGGATAATAAGGATTGAATGGATAAGGATGGTAAGTATGGTAAGGATTGAATGGATAAGGATGGTAAAGATAATAAGGATGTTAAGGAATAAATGGATAAAGATGGTACAGATAGTTTATGATTGGTAAGAATGGTTTAGGATGGGTTTGAATGAAAAAAATGAGCCTACCCCCAAGTGTAGGGTACTTATAGACAATAGATTTAAACATGACCCTAGAAATTGGTTTTCATCATGATACTTTCCCAAGGCACCATAAGAATGGTTTTCACCTTTGGATCGATTTTTTTCAATTTTTTAATCTTTTCAATCTTTTTTTAATTATTATTATTTCATTTTTTTGAATTATTTTTATTTTTTTCATTTTTTTATTATTGACAGCAACATTAGAACCTTCATGGACTCAACAAGATCCAATAGTATCTTATTCTAAGTAACATCTTTGAAAGGACCATGCCACTAGTATGTGCTCCATAAATTATGTCATGTACTATTATTACTAAGTTATCTTCTTCTAAATATATTAACAAGGTTCCATCATAGCCCCTATGGTAGATGGTGATACCAAGGAGGATGAATTTGATACTCATGGGATGAAGGATTGTCATTAATTGTGCAAAATATTTGGAAGGATGGTGTGATCATGGAAGTAAGTATAAATGTCATGATAACAAGGGGGATCAAGACTAACAATCTCACACACCATTTATGCCCATGCAAAGACATCTAAAAATTCAGGTTGGTGGGTGAAAAAAGTTTCTTTTTTTTTATGACTAAGAGAATTCATAAGTTTAATGATCTTAGGATTGTCTATTGTTATGATATTGACATCAATAGTGTCCTTGATAAGTGATTTGGATCCATCCTAAAATTGTGTTAGTGTAGGGGGAAGGTTAAGCTCTTGATTTTGAGTTTTGTTGTCTGATAGCACCTTAAAGAGGTTTTCACTAGGGTAATTTAATTTTTTCTCTTTTTGTTTCTCTTAATTTTTTGATTTATTTTGACTAAGGAACTCTTTATGTTCCCTGAAATAAGTAGTCGAGTCAAGCTAGATTTTGAATCAATATTTTTGATTACTTGATGGGATGTTGTCTTAAAGTCCGAAAGAGTTTTTAATTGCCTCATCATTTTGAAAGAGGCCTAATGGTGCATGATCTTATTGGTCCTAATCAATGAATTCAAAATATTGGATGTCAAGGTTTTCAGTATAGATGGGCATGTCATTAAAAGGGTTGGTAGTAGTAAATCCTTGTAGATTTTATAGAAGGAACCTATTTTGATGTTGGGATAAGTTTCCTCAGGAATCATAGAAGTATCACTAAGTTACTCATATTTATTACTTAGAGGTTTATAACCAATGACATGATATTATTTGTTTGCACAAATTTGGATTAGTTCCTTGATTCCTTATTTATTAATGCCTAGTTTATTGCCTTTATAGTTCATGAATTTACAAAAAAATATATTGGATATTATTTTATTTAAAAACTAAAGGCTATGCCATCATTATATATCCATAAGAAATTTTAATCTATTCATTTTCAAGAAGGCCAACTTTGATAAATGAGGTTGAGCCAAACTAATAGGATGCTCATTATGTTTTCTTATTTATGTTGAGCCTATCATGGCTTCTAGAAGAGATATGAAGTGTAGCTACATGGAAAGCATTTTAGATTTTTTTGTATATAAATACCTTCTTCAATTTATGCTTGGTGTTGTAGGCATTGGTATGTGAGTGGAAATTGGGTGATGGGACAATGAGTGGTATGTCATATTGGTCAAAGGTGGGTTATTAACTTGAAGATAAGTGTCTAATAAGTGCTTGGAATTGGGAGGTTTTTTTACAGCTCACATGACTATTTAGGAATTTGTACCTTGATTTGGGTGTGGATTATTTTTATCATGATTTATAAAGGGACCTTGGGATATCCCCAATTATTTGTTTTCAGAGGTGGATGGCCTATGTTCTTGGGTAAATGACAATCCTTGGAATGGTGATTGTAGGACATAATGGGAGTTTGTGGCTCAAAGGTCATATTGGTGTTGTATTGTTAATGGTTTGATTGTTGAGGCTTATAGTTTGGATTGATGTTGTATTCTTGATGGTTGGTTTGTTATAGCTCAAGGGTTAGATTGGTGTTGTGTTTTTTATGGTTCAATTATTGAGGCTCATGGGTCGAATTGATGTTGTATTCTTGTGGCTTAGGAGTCAAGTTGATGTTGGATTTTTATGGTTGAACTTTTGAATCTTAAGGGCTAGACTAGATTTAAATTCTTGGTGATTCAATTGTTGAGGCTTAGTGGTTGAATTAATGTTAGATTCTTGATGATTAGATTATTTTGGTTCAGGGGATGGATTATTTGATTGTTGATAGTGTTGTGACCTATTGATATTTTTGAGCCAAAAATATCAAAACTATTATACCCTAAGTGAGACCCATTAATTTTGTAGGAAAAGAGCTTTAAAGTGACCAAGAAACCTTTTTCATATACATAGCAGAAACTAGAGATTTGGGTGTAGTTTACAACTTACAAAATTTCAAAGTGCACCCAAACCTCTGCTTCCTACTTTTCATATACTTACTAGAAACTAGATCTTTGAGTGTAGTTTTCAACTTACAAAGTTTCAAAGTGAACCCAAACATCTACTTCCCACTTACCCTATACCTTGAAAAAATTGGAACTCTAGTTGCAATTTGAAACTTTATAAGTTAAAAAATGCAACCAAAACCTCATCTTTCACTCTCACCTAGTACCCATGAAAATTGAAACTCTAGTTTCACATTACAACTTTTCAAAGTTTCAAAGTACAACTCAAGTTCCACTTTCCACTATGTTCACCTCAATTCACCAAGTTTTCATAGCTTGGAGGTGATCCCAGTGTGTCATTAGATTTTCCACATGTTTTTCATGCTACTGATAATACAACAAATAATAAATGGGTAAAAAAGCTAAGTGATAACAATTTTTAGCATGCCTAGTGGGACTTTAAGATCATATCTAAGGTATTGGTGCTATTCTTATCAAGCATTATATAAGCCTTATACATATTTCAAAATCACCTAGTGACTCCACTAACTTATGAATTCAAAAAATCCATGTTTATACATGCAAAAGATATAAACAAGATTGTATACTAAAGGTAAGAGGACTAACTTGAAAGAACTATCATTTCCATATAAAAAGAAATTAAGATCAATTATACCTTATACTATAATAAATCATACGAATATATTTGCATCTCCCATAAATACCCACAGTTGTTTCATACCTCCAATAATGGCCCTAAGAAATTACAATTTCATGGCATTCAATGGAGGCAACCCACTTATGTTAGCCCAATATGATGATATACCCACCTTGGCTCTAAAAATCTTTTCATGTTTTACTAGTGAAACTTCCATTGCTCCCGTTGAACATATACATGGTATTTATAACATTTTTTTAGTTCATAATATATCTCAAGAAAATGGTGCAATTCGACTTCGGGTAAAGCCTTACAATGGTATAAAAGTTTGCTTCCTAATTCCATTCATTTTTGGGATGATCTAGGGTATTCCCTATGCACGTAGTTTGAAGATAGAGTGACCACCTCTCACTATTTGAATAATTAACCACTATTAAATGGGATCCTCATGAGTTCATGAGTGAGTTCAATTTTTGACTTCAAAAGACGTGGAATAGAATCCCAGTGTTAGTCAAGAAAACCCCAAATAAAGCTTTCTTGTATTACTAGAGAGCCTTAAATAGTGATATAGATGATTCAGTAAATGGGTGGCACTGCACTCCCCAATGTTTATGACGTAGTAATAAGAGCATAAAATTACCTCATCCAAGCTATAAAAATTGGTCTTCTGCCTATAATGTTTTTATTTAAATAAGTGTCTCCCACACAACCCATTGCAGCCCCAATTTCTACCACAAGCAATGTATCAGCTATGACTCATTCCCCTTTTGATGATTTATATGAGGTTAAGTAATTGCTTAAAAGCTTTAGAAATGAGTTGGCAGTTATGAAAAGGCAGCAATCCCAAAACTATAGGTCTTATCAATAAGCTAACCAAACATACCAGCCTAATAAACAACCATACCAAGGCAAATCATAACCTAAAATTCAAATCATACAAGCAAATCCTCCAAATATTCATGCTCTACCCACACTAATTACTTCTAAAGCCATCATACCTATTCAGAACAAATTTGCTCAAGAATACGAGTGGTGTTATCCTTGTGCTCAACCACATAATTTAAATGCTTGTCCTAATGATGTCATCAGTCAAGCCTTGATGGTAAAAAGCATATCAAACACCCAAGGATAATATGAGGAATCTACTTCCCAATAGGAATATGCATAAGAGCCTGTACAAATTGAAGCCACTCTATTGAACTAGCAAGAGGAAGATTTTTGTGGTGTGAATCAGGAGGAAATAATAACCAATGGTGGTAGTTCAATAATAATTAATGCATGCTCTAATAAGAGGGAAATATAAAGTGATCAACACCCTAGGGTTGAGAAAGCTACAATTTATAAAGTTGTACAAGAGTTTGTAAAAGGTAACACAGTTTAGAGACCACCCAATGTGTCGATGGGCAGCCAAGGTCAAAATTATTGACCCCAAATCTCATGAAAGAATATATAGCTCCCATAAAGGCACTAATAAAGGTTGGTAACATTCCTTCTAGTATTGTATAAAAAATGAAGAAGGATGACTTGAATGTCACCATGTGAGAAACACTATTTATTCCAACATAGAGGGACTTCCTGTAGGAAGCTTTTAAAAACTTTCAAATAACAGATAAAGTCCCAACAAATGGACTCACTATTGCAGTTAACTTGTGTCAACCTAAAACAAATATAAAAACAAGTAAAAATGTTAAACCTCCCCCTTTTTACCTTTCAATCATAAATGGGAAAAATCTCATATATAATTGCATGGTATACTTTAGGGCTAGCAGTTTTATTATGCCCAATAAAATAATTGATGCCCTTGGTATTAAATACACATCTACCACAAAAGTCATAGTTCAATTAGATGGGACTTTATCTAAATAGTAGGAACTAGAAAAGGTTTAAATCCCCTATATCTCAGTTACTGACCTACCCCCTATTTTTTATCTACCTTTATCGAGACTTTATTGAAAAAATAAGAGGGTATCTATTTGCTGATCAGTCCCATATGTTGCTCAGGACAAGACATGGAACTAGAGTGACAATAAGAAATGAGATAATTGATAAAGACCACATTGAGCCATACACTCTTATCCCTATGGATATGAATTACACATTGTAAGATTAGGAGGAGCTTGACCATGAGGTTGCAACACTCATGGAAGAGATCTCAGACACTCATCTAGATGAATGGGGATTAGCTCTCTAGTTGGATCCTTATGATTATGTCAAATAAATAGGGTTGGGTATGTATTGCATTCATGAAAATGATGCAATCATCCCAAACCTTGTGAAACTAACCAAAGATATCAAGGGAATGTGGCAACTATTTTTTGATGACTTAAGAAGTATAAATGGTATAGGTACATGTATTATTTTGATCTCTCCCCAAAAGGAGAGTTATTTCTATTCTTTCAAACTTTAGTTCAGCTACAATAACAATGTGGCTAAATATGAAGCATTGATTCCAGGTCTCTAACTAGCCAAATAAAGGGGAATATAGTCACTAAAAGTGTTTGGTTATATTGAACTAATCATTTACCAAGTAAGATCTAAAAGTACAATAAAGAATAACTTGATAAGAACTTAAAAATATAGGGTTTGGGACCTGTTAGAAGATTTTATCACTTTAAACATTTAAGTGATACCAAGAGCATAGAACAAATCTATTGATAACATGTCTTTAGTGGGTTATCAATATAACCTACATGAAAAGATAAATAAGAACAACAACTAACATGTAAAACTAGTAGTGAGACCATCTATTCCTGACAATGTAACCAACTAGAAAGTTTTTTTATTGTAATCAACTAATTATTAACTTTTTGTGAGATAAGGTTGAATTTTTGAATAAAAATTAGTCAATAATCCAAGAACAATAGGGGGATCAAATCATTCAGTTGAAGACAAATAAATTACCCATGGGTCTTGTTACTTTGGAAAGTATCTTCAACTCTAATGATCAGCAGAAGGGTGAGAATAAAAATATTATGGTTAATGAAGAAGACTATGAGCCATTAGTCATCTTAGAAGGCAAAACACTGCAGATTAGAAAGGTATGCAATACTCCCAAAAAGCAATATTTTATTAGGTTGTGTTAATAATTTGATGATAACTTCACATGGAGTTATAAATATTTAAGGGGTTTTGAACCTAGCTTAGCCCAACACACAATAAAACTTGACCCAAATACCAAGCCTATTAGACAAAAATAGAGACTAATCAATCTAAAAATATAACCCTTATTGAAGAGTGAGTTGTCCAAACTGATAGAGGCTAACATCATTTTCCCTATCAAACACTCATCTTGGGTTACTAACTTGGTCCCTATAAGGAAAAAGAATGGTGAAATAAGGGTTTGTGTAGATTTCAGGGACCTAAACAAAGCATCATTGAAGGATCATTATCCCCTTCCACCAATGGATCAAATCCTTCAAATTATATCAGGATTTGAGAGGTTTTCCCTTCTATATGATTATTATGGATATGACCAAATCCTAATACAAGAATCTGACTAGTTCAAGAATGCTTTCACCATAAAATGGGGTGCATATGCCTACAAAAAGATGCCTTTTAGTATAAACAATGATGGATGCTACATTCCAAATATCCATGGATATGGATTTTAGGTGTTTGATAAATGATATGATTTTGGTGTACCTTGATGACATCATTATTTATTCAAAACATGTTGATGACCACCTAGACCACCTTAAGAATGTTTTTGAAAGGTGTAAAGAATTTTGAGTTTCTCTCAATCCAAAAAAGTGCATTTACACATTTCATGAAGGGAAACTACTGGGACACATTATTCCAAAAGAGGGCCTTGCAATAGACCAAGAGAGAGTAAGTGTTATATCTTCACTAGCACTTTAGAGCCATAAAAAGGGATTACAAAGTTTCTTAGGAAATATCAACTTCATAAGAATGTTCATTCCAAATTTTGCCTCCATGGCCCAGCCCATTACTGTCATGCTAAAAAAGGGGGTTAATTTTAGCTGGACATAAGAAGGAAAGGATAGTTTTGAAACCATCAAGCAAGCTATTTCTCAAGCTCCTACCCTAGTCAACCCCAACTAAGTGAATAATTTTATTCTCTATGCTTTTGAATGGGAAGTTAGTGTATTATCTATTCTATCCCAATAGAATTAAGAACAGTTGGAGTAGCATATATCTTTTTTCATTCAATCCTTGAAGGATTACAAAGAAAAGTATAGTTTAGTTGAGAAGTAAGTATATGTTTTAATTAAATCTCTCAAAAAGCTTAGGCATATGCTGTCTAATAATAAAATTCATCTGATGGTAAGTCACCAAAGCATCAAAGATTTATTGTTGAGCTAGGAAATAAATGAGAAGAGAGAAAGTTGGATCACAAAAGTCATGGATTGTGACATGAATATTAAAATAACAAAGCTCATAAAAGGAAAGGGATTATGTGAATAGATTGCTTTAGATATAAATACTATTGATGCAGTATCTTATGAAGTATATTTTCAATAGGCATTCTAAGCAGCCACTCATTAGATCAACAATTGGATCAATA
The DNA here is from genome assembly GCA_037957365.1 of Torreya grandis. Taxonomy (NCBI): domain Eukaryota; kingdom Viridiplantae; phylum Streptophyta; class Pinopsida; order Cupressales; family Taxaceae; genus Torreya; species Torreya grandis. The sequence continues at coordinate 6,390,143 of JARHVA010000146.1, forward strand.
AAATGACTATCTTCCTACAAACTGGCAAATACCCACATAAGCTCCAACAATCCAAGAGGAGGTACTTTAGACTCCAATATATTCCTTATGTTCTTGTTGAAGGGATATTATTTAGGAAATATATTAATGGAGTTATGTTGAGGTGCATCGATCATGAAAAATTCCCTAAGGTGCTCAAGGAATTTCATGATGGCTCATCAGATGGACATTTCCCTGTAAGAACCACTATCATCAAAATAATGAGGGTAGGATAATATTAGCCTGACCTATTTAAAGATACATATAAATGGGTGTATAACTATGATAAATTTACCTACTTTTTAGGAAATCAAATATTAACAACTCTCCCTCTCAAACCAATCTAAGCTACCTAGCCATTCTCCCAGTGGGGATTGGATTTCATTGGCATGATCAATCCACTATTGAGTGAAAGCCACAAATGACTCCTTATAACAATTGATTATTTCACTAAATGGACTAAATCAGTTGTGTTGAAAGATACCATGGAGGCATATATTCTAAAATTCACATATGGCATTGTCACTAGATTTGGTGTTCCTTACACCATTATCTCAGACAATGCCAAAGCTTTTGTGGGCACTCAGGTGAGTGAATGGGTGGTAAGGCACAATATATCCCTAAATATCTCATCCAATTATTACCCACCAATAATGTCTTAGTTAAATATACCAACAAAAATATCATAAGGATTATTAAAAGGACAATGGAAGATAACCAAAGGATGTGGCACACTAAGTTGAAATCAACACTTTGGGCTGATATGATCACTCCCAAGAGAGCCATTATCAATTATCCATTGATGTTGGTCTATGGAAGGGAAGCTAGAATTCTACTATCAATTGAGTTACTAGCTATAAAACTTAATCATTAGTTGGACTTGATTTAAAATGATGAAATGATAGTGCAGTTGGTGGAATTCATGGAGTTAGAATAAGTAAAGAACTAGTCAACACAAGTTTTGGAAGTAAATCAGGCTCAAATAAAAATAAGTTTGGATAAAATTTCATTTAATAGGAGCGTCAATGAAGGATACATGGTTCTGAAATGGGATGCTAAAAGAACCAAAGAAGGCAAGTATAAAATGTTTGATGCAATATGGAGTGGTCCATATAACATAACTCAGTGAAAATGAGCCAATGCATTCTATCTATCTAGGCTCAATGGATCAGAGCTACCTATCCTAACCAATGAGATATACCTCAAAGCTTGTTTTTAAGGTTGAAATTATTTCCAAAAAATTATAGATATTAGGTTTAGTTGGTTTCCCCAAATAAGTGCTTTCATACAAGTCTGAAACTCATTAGGAGTTTTTGTTTCCTTAATTTGTTTCTATTTTATTTTTCCCTATTTTGGTTTAGGCGATTCCCAATTTTGTTCTTATCCAGTTAAAGTGTGTTAAAGCTTAAAATGACTCCATGCCCAATGAATTAGAAGGATAATAGAAATTGATTAGTAGGTAATCACCCCACATAGGTTGCCAAAAATGTTGATATTTTTGATCCAAAAATATCAATTTTTATTGTACCCTAAGGGAGACCCATTAATTTTTTAGTAAAATAGCTTTAAAATGACCAATAAACCTTTTTCATATACATAGTAGAAACCAAAGATTTGAGTACTGTCTTTAACTTACAAAATTTCAAAGTGCACCCAAACCTCTACTTCTCACTTTGCATATACTTAATGAAAACCAGATATTTGAGTGCAATTTTTAACTTAAAAAGTTAGAAAGTGCACCCAAACCTCTACTTCTTGCTTGCCTTATACCCAGTGGAAAGCATAAATTCAATTGCAATTTTTAACTTTGAAAGTTACAAAATACAACCAAAACCCCACCTTCCACTCTCACATGGAAATTAGAAATCCAATTGCACATTACAACTTTGCAAAGTTTCAAAGTGCAACTCAGGTTCTACTTTTAATCATTTGCCATACTAGTGGGAATTAGAACTCTGATTTCACTTTGCAACTTTGCAAGTTACAAAGTGTAATTCGAGTTCCACTTTCTACCCTTCCTCTCTACCCATGAGAATCAAAACTTTGAATGCACTTTGCAAATTTGTAAAGTGAAAATGAGGTTTTGATCCCTGTTTACTTGGCACCAAATCAATCGACAGAAAGGGGAGATCCAAACACAAATCATAAATTTATAAAATTTCAAAATTGCATGATGACTCTAAAACAATGCTTTCATGTTGTTTACCCAACCATCACCCTAATTAACTTTAAATGCAAGTTTTAATTAATAAGTTAGGTTTTTTGAGGTCATTGTTAACAATTGAAAATTGAAGTTGGAGATCCGTGCCTAGAAGCCTATGAACCATATGCCCAGTGACACCAAACAAACACCAACACCACATGTCAATCCACCATTACCATCCCATATACACATAAAATGGTATTCCTCCATTTCCCCCACATTTTCCTTCAAATCACTACTATTTTATCTCTTTTAGTTGAACATAGGGTTTGTAGATATAAATTTAGGTTTTTATCTTCAAACCTAGCATCATTTTCCATTTTTCTCAAATTTTTTCCCATTCCTTATCTACAATTCTAGAAAGATTTTTAAAATCATCCAATTATTTACCATTCATAATATAATCTAGGGTTTTTAATTTTTTTAATCCAAAATATTCCCCCAAGATTCTCCACATAGACTCTAGTAGAAACCCCTATTGCTTTTGCAAGATCAAACCTCATGGAGATCCCAGTTGATAAAATACATACAAAACCTCGACGGATATTTCCTTTATCTTAATAACTCTAAGTTCCCATCAGAATTATGACTAGCCTCTAAAAACTAAAAACATCACCAAAATTTTCATTTGACTTTTCAAGTGTAAATTGTAAGTCAAAACCCTACTAGACATTTCAACTATAATTACACACTATATCTCTATCAGACCCTGTAGTTGGTTTTCCCAAGCTAATTTTCCCAAAGCACATGTCTATAAAAGGAAATTAAGTTCAATTCAAAGGGGCCTGTTATCCCATTTATCTTGGACTCTAATACAAATGAGATCACCAACATAGATCTAGGTAACATAAACCTAGAAAATTTCTAGAATAGAATAAATGCTAAATTCAAGAATGATTGGATTAAAACATTTATTATAGTGGGTTACCCCAAGAAGAAAATTTCCCATTATCAGTATAGATCCTTGATATTGTTCTCACAATGGAAAAAAATTATGATGTTGAGAAGAGGGAGGTGGTGAATGACAAAGGAGAGAAGATTCTAAACTTAGACTGTGATTTCATAGATACCATGTTCCTGAATCTAGAATATGAAACTATCTAGATATAACCCCTAACTCTTCTAAGAATTTCTATCAAGATAATAATACTGCTTATCTATGGGTTCTAAACAAACAATGGCTAAAAATCTCTAAACTTACATCCAGAATAATGCCTAAAACCCTGGCTAGGATAGACTTTAAAGATGAAGTAGGAGACATCATAATACTCTTGAATAGTGTTATAGGGAACCCAAATGCTAAGAATTGTTAGGATTGGATGTACCAGTATATCTAGTTGATCTATCAAAATAAATAGTACATCCACTAGGCCCAGTTGATTTTTGACTCCATTCACAAATAGTTGATGGAGGTTCAAACTATAGGAATGTTTTATATGACCTCATACCTGGTCTATATATTAGTAAAAGGGAGGGAATTCCCAAGATTGAACACAGTGCCTGATCAATTCAACAAGGTCTTTAACTACTACCCTAATCTCATCCTTGAGGTAAGCAAACAACATTTTAGAAGGGTCAATGATGCTTTTGTATACTACATCATAACTATGTTTGATAAAGAGCTAGGAAGAAGAAATTTTTTGATGCTACAACTAAAATTACAAATTTGGGATCATATTTCATTTATTTCCTAATATATTCATACATCAAATTTGGTGGTTTCAATGGGTGTCCTTACACCCTTCCTAGGTATGTTATAACAAATGGGGCCTAATAGAACTTGTGATGCAACTTGTGTAAACCCACAAGTTTTTATCAAACAAGCATAAGTCAAGGATCCACTTCCCTATCAACATAGGGAGGTATACCTACCCTTCCCTATCAAAATACAAATGTTTGGATGTTGATATGACTCAAATGACCTTAAGAGATTTCAATGTAATTCCATTCTATGATGTGATTGGCCATATTACCAGTATAATGGGTATCACCACATATTCCCATATTCCTTTTTATGAAAATTACTGCGAAGATATGCAAGATGAAGAGGAAGTAAGGTTGAGAGATTCTTCTAGGATTACCCTAAAATAAATCAAAACCTATAGCATGGCACTAGTCCCTAAAGATTTGAAAGATGGCGAGTCACTAGTTGATAGAGTGTATTATGATAATAAAACCTATCTCCAACCTCTTCCACTAGTTAGGTGGTCCATACCTGAATCCTTCTCATTGATGGATAGGACCACTTAGGTCATAAATAGAATAGTAAACTATTTGACAAGCAAAGGGGTTAAAATTAACAAAAGACCCTAAGTATTTTAGATAGGTTGAGATAAGTGAAAGAGAAGGGTGTAACAACAACAGTAGAGGGTCCCAACAATAGAACTCAAGCAAAATAGGTAGCTAGGCTAGTGGTGTCACACAAGCAAAAGGCAAAAAGGAGTCTTTATAACATTTGAAAGATAAAAACATAACCAATATATCAACCAATGTCAACTTTTATAGAGGACATAACTATTGTTCAACCAACATGAATAGTTCCCCCTCTTATCTCCACTATTCAACCAACCATAGTAATCCTTCCTCCTATCTCCACTACCCAGTCAGCTCAAATAACTACCCCTCTCATTTCCACCAGTCCACTAGTGTAAGTATTTTCACCTTTACTTCACCCACCTATGCAATTAACTCCCTTGATAGTCAGCCAATCAACATAGTTGGGCACTCAGACTCCACCTTCACCTCCCTATTCCATAATCACTTCCACCTCATCCCCAATATCCACTACCAATCCATTAATTACTAATACCACCCATTAGTACATGGATGTAGATTCAGTCATTCTAACTACAATCCCACTAAACATCCCAACCACTAGGATAATTACCTCTTCATTTTCATCTCCCATCACACTCCCCATTTCATCTACTCTGAGTGTTCCCACTAAGTTGATTGATTCATTTGTTGCCTTGGATTCTACCCTTCTACAGGTTCCCATATTCTAACTATTTGTGCCTACCCTTTCACTTGTGTTACTCCCTACTCCCACACCCCTGATAAGCACATATATACCCACTTTAACCATTCAAGTACCAATTTATTCCACTTTGATAGTAACCCAAGCCCCCGCCAAGGAGGTAGAGATAGAAGGACCCATTGATAAAAACGTGGATGTTCAACCCACAAATGGAAAAGAGATAGTAAAATCATTAGTTGAGGATTCAATAGCAACATCAATGATAGATACAACACTTGTCATAATAACAATCAGTATAGCATCTTCAGCTATAGCTTCATATATGATAGTGATAGATTTAATGGTTGTCAATCCAAGTTGGCTAGCACAATCAGCAACAAGGAAAAGGAAACAAATGGTGTCTCCTAACACACTAGAATTTGGTATTTTGGATGCATCCAAATGACCGAAGGTAGGCCCCATGACCATATCCATAATATCATATGATGCTTCAGGAGACAGATATGGGGAAATGGCAATCCCCCCAAGAAATAAAAAAAGGAAGATCTAGTGGTCAGGGATTATCAAATATCTAAAGTACACATGGGTCGTATGACAAGGGAAGGACTAAAGCATGATGTTTAGTCAAGTATCATCTCTTTTTTGAGTAGATGGATAGTGACAAGGTCACTAAAGATAAACTAAAAAATAAATTTGAGCAGTTGAAAATTGTCTTGAGGAAGTTCATCAAGCCAGTATCCCAACCAACTCAATCTCTTTCTTAATTCCCTAACAGATAAACATTTTAGGTAATGACAAAGATTGGTACCATGGGAAAGGCCATAAAAAACTAGGCTAAGTAACTCATCATGAAAGGAAATAGAGTGATAGAGATATCAATGTACTATTACAAGACTCTGAATGATGATCATGCATTTCTAAAAGTAGAGATAAGCAAGTATGAGGAAGATACTGAAAGACTAAACTTATTCCTTGAAAAATTGTAGTTTATTGACCTAATTGAGGTTGACATCCTCATACCAAAAAATATATTGAATATTTCTATAGATCATGAAGATCTATATAGGGTAGCCCATTTTAGAATTAGGATACTCATTGAGAGTATTAACAAGGCCAAAGCTACATGTGATAAGGCCATAAATATAATTTAAGACATTAAATATTTACTTAGTAAATTGTCCTGTGAAGCAACAAATCATCAAGATCAAACCCTTTTGATTCAATAGGTTCATGATAAATTCAAAGGGGTAGTCAAGATAGAATCAACATGGGATACAACCTTAAACTTGAGTTTCATTCACCTATTCATTAGATATCACAATACACTGGATTAAATGGGAAAAAACACTCAAGTCTATAGGGCTACATCAATGTAACTATCTGAAGTGATAGTAGAATGTGAGATAATCAACCTTTACACCCTTGGTCTTGATGAATAACACCTTCAAGAGATATTTAGTAGCTTTGATGCTTACATTGAGAAGATACAATCAAAAAAGGACAAGAAATCTTCAGAGGTCATAGTTGTGGATTAATTTTTTCAATTGATTGTAAAATACATTCTGTAACTTACATTCTTTGTTGTAATATATTTTGTAAAGTTGAAAGTTGTAAATTTCAACTATCATTTCGACAGCACTCTTTGAGAAAGAGCCACTTGTAATTTTCAATTATCATTTTGTCAAGATTTAAGTTGTAAAAGTGAAACTTGTAATTTGCACTTCTCCTTTTGACAAGGTTTGAATTGCTTCACTTGCAAAAACTTATGTTTTAATTTACACTTTCCATTTTATAAAAGTTGAATGACTTAAAAAGTTGTAAAAGTCTTCACTTAAAATTAAAAATTAGGTTTTTCAAGTTATCACCTAAAATATGTAAAATTATTTAATATTTACTAAGTAATGGTTCATTTTGGCACCTCGTTCCTTGGGATATTTAACAACATCACAACTCAAAGAAGAAAGGGTTCAATTGGAATATTTTAATGGATTTCTCTTCTCCTCCATCACTTTTTGAAGTGCCCAGTAGTTTCATGCTTCTTTTCCAGTGTCTACTCCACTAAGGAATCCATTCCAAGATGAAGAGGAGGATGTTTACATGAAGTTTCCTAGATTTTCTTGCTCTCTAACTAGGCATAAGGTTGTGTTAACTTCCTCTCTTTCAAAGAAGAATTTTTGTATAAATATTGGTACCTTAGCGTAGCCCATCTATCTTTTTTCTATTAGATAAATTATTCTACACTTTGAAGAATTGGTTTACATGTTGTAACTTGGAGAAATATAATAGACTGAAGTTTTGCCTTCCTTGTGTTGTGTCTTCTTTGTGTCTGTATGGCTATTTGTCAAGTTTTGAATGTTTTAATTCTTTTTTCAGTCATATAGATTCATATGTGGTATTATTTATGACCTTTTGAAAACTTTTTGATAAAAATAAATAAATTTGTTCCTTATTTGATAAAGATTCCATATTCCCTTTGATCTCGTATTTATGCAATATTTTTCTTTAAACATTCAACTATGTTAAAATAAATCAAGCATTAATTTCCACTATACTACTTGGTGTAATCACCATTTTGCCAATTTTAAAAATCATTCTAAAACTCTTTTCCAAATAATTAAAACCTTATTTAGGAGAAATATCACTAAGCAGCAGTAGTTGGACATGAACTAGTCATATACCAGTTGTACTAAGCTTAGTGAAAGGAATCCAACCTTCTCCTGAGGTTCACCTCAATTTACCAAGGCTCCATAGATTGGAGGTGATCCCATTGTGTCATTATATTTTCCATGTGTTGTAACTAAATTGACTCATAATAAAAATAATAAATGGGTGCAAAATATAAGTGATAACATGACCAATAGACCCCAATTTCAAAATTTAAAATAGGGAACCATTTGTTTCTAAACATCCCATGTTTGGTCCCCATCAAGAGATAAAGTGGCCTTAGGACCTGTAAATACCAAGCCTAAGTTTTAACAATCAATTTTTATTTTATAAATCTTTGGCTTAAATTCATAATGAATAAATTAGAAGGTTAAACTTTATTTTAAATTTCTTTATCTAACAAAGCTAATCCATTTGTGGTCAAGACTATCAAAAAAAATTTACAAGTCAGCTTTTCACTTTTCCACATGTTTCATCCTTATGGAAAGTTAAAAAATAGTCAAGTCTTTTTCAAGATCTAAATAGTGCATCAACATATCACAGATTGGGTACTCATACTCATTTATGTGGCACTTATACTAAAAACAAGGATTTGGTCTTTGCACACTCTGAACACCTCGACAAGCTAATCCATCACAAGAGTTTTCCATGTGTCTTCTTTCCCCAACATCACATTAAAACAATTTGAATTTCTAAGTTTCATAAGCTCATGACTACACAATCAAGTGAGATTGCTCCATGTGTCTCTTTATCATTCTATCATAGAGTTATTCCAAAAGAAATAAGTTCTAAATGCTTGTGACTATGCAACTAAGTGAGATTATCCCACATGTCTTCATTTATCATCAACATAAACCTCAGTCTAAAAATGTTAATCCATGAAGCCTAAAACTATGTGACCAACTATATTATGCCACATGTCATCATCTTATGACATCGTAAACCTTTGTTTGAAAATCTAAGTTAAACATTCATGACTATGTGACTAAGCATATATTATGCCACGTTTCTTCCATGTGTCATCATCATACAACATCTAAGACTGATGATTAAAAGTGAAAAACTATGAATTTTTAGGCAATGTAACTAAGTGACAAGCTTCCATGTGTCATTCCTAGCATAGTTAGTTGTTGATATAAAATGAACATACAAAAACTAATTGTGGCCAAGTGACATACTACCGATTGTCATAAATATTAAACATAATAAAGTTGTTAGAGGTGACTAATCTCCAAAATACTATGATAAGTTGACATTTTTCAAAGAAATCCCCATGAAAGTGTGTCATGAAATCAAAATTCAAAATGGAAAGGTAGTTGACATGGACCATTTAAGAAGTAATTAATTCTCATGAATGAGATTTCAAGTGATGGATTTAGTGTTAATGTTAGGCTATATGTTTTACCCCAAATCAATTTTGACATCATCTAAAAAAAATCTAACCTATGAATTGAACTCTAGATCCCCCTATTTTACTTAGCCAATTGTGAAATCGTATACCAAGATTGATGAGTTATTAGAATGGTAGTCAAATATTAGGTTCCCACTCCATATTTGTTTTATTTTGGCACTAAGATAAAATTTAAGGATACAAAATGTGACCTGAATTCTTTGGGTAATGCTTTCTTTTACTACTTAGCTATCTATGAAGAAGTTGAAGCATCACAAGAGTACAATGACAAAGATAATTTGTCTATACAAGAGAGGGAATAGACAAATAACCCACTCACCATCCAAGCAGTCGGATTATACAAGGTGATATATAAACCTCAGGTGTTTCCATGTATTAATGTCCTCCATAATTTATTTAGTATTTTCATGTGCATAGATGATATATTTATTAGATGAAATAACCAAATACTAGTAGCCTATAAAGTTGGAGTTACCTTTGAGAAGTATTATAGGTTACCAAGACTAGATAATGCGTATAACCAACAAGTATTTCATGCATAGTTTAAGAACCATGAGGTGAGGGAGAGGTTGGGAATCATACTCTAATATCTTTATGAAAATAAGGAAAGTCAACACCATCCCAATGTCACAGTTTAAACTAGGGGTCTAAATTGTAATGGCCTTGTTAAACAAAATCCATGGAGCCATATGCAATTCTCATGTTGATGAAGTTTGTGTTCCCCTCTTATCCATAATTCTAGATGACAAAGATATCCCTATACTTGGGGAAATAATAAGCTACAATTTAGAACAATAAAGGATTTCCCAAAACATGTTAAATGGTAATTTTTATATGTTGTCATATTTATTAGATGTTGTTTGTGCCACTATAAGTTCTACAATCACATCTCCATGGGAGATAAAATGAGAAAACATTATATGTGATTATTTTGACATCTTTCACGTCCATAAGTACAAAAAAAAATATAGAAAATTATAGACACATTTTATCCAATGTAATATAAAGCCATCAATGCACAACCAATGCCAAGGTTATCAGATCAAATAAGGATATCACTCAAGTCATTTGAAGACTATTGTTATTACCCAAATCACATAGCCATAAGGGTATAAGGCACATTGGTGGCACCTATTTACTTATTGTTATTAGCCTGGATTATATCCTTTGAGGTAATGGTGTTTCAGACCTGCCTCATCTAGCTAATACAATGGGATCCCCTCTAGGTGTGGGTGGCCTATTGGGTGAGGTGAACCTCTAGTTTTAGGTATAGCTCCCCTTGTGCATAATTTATGGATAAATTCCTAAACCTAATACCCTATTGATGAAAATGGATATAAGATGCATAAAATAAACCTAAGCTATCAGAGGTAATGCCCTAACATGTTGAATCCTCTCTGCTTGACCCTTTAAAACACTTATGAACTAGACAAAGACTAGCAACTAAATCATTCTCTCCAAGAGACTCCTAAGCATTAGTAATTCACAACTTGGTTATGTTAGATGGATGAAAGTTGAGGGTGAGGAATGAGAGGTTTGCTTTAAGACATTTCCAATTGAATTACACTTTAATCCCAATCATTAACACTTTCACACACCATGTGACATGTTTCAAACAATCTTTTAGAAACTATGTGAGAAAAAGGACCTTCAAATAAAGGTAATACTAAACACTTATGAAAATCAACAAGTTTTAAACACATTATTCTATAATAGAGAATCTAAAATAGTCCTTATATTGATTCAAAGGTTATAAGGTATAATATGGGTAGAGTTTATTCATACCTAGTCAAGGGATGCATACAATGGATTTTGAGCCTCAATTTATAGAAAAAAAGAGGGAAAGAGAGGAATAATGTGGTGTTAAAGTGTGGATAAGAGGCCATAATGATACCCATTCACTCAACCATTAGTTACAACCATGAATAATGACTAGTAACTACACCATGATCTCTCACATGTGTTGTCTTGGTTGGTTAGTGGTCTTTCAATGAGGTGGCCTAGTGATTAAGTGAGGAGTTACCAAGAGATTAATTTTACATCTTGACCTCCTTGCTTCCTCCATGAAACATTATGCTCCACTACTTATTTACTTCATATTAGCCCATATTCTCTTGGCAATTTTCCATGTTATTATTGACCTCTTTGATGCTTCTCTCTTTTGGCTAAAAGATTCAAATCGTTTTTATAGATTAATGAAGGTAATATTTATCTATGGATGAAATATATACACATTGATATACTTGTATCAACCCTCTTCCAAGCTTCAATTACTCTCTAATAACTCATTTTGCACATAAACCTATTATAGCCCTTCAATTCCTTGTAGTCTTCCAAATAGGCAAAACTCCTTGTCTGGAAGAATATGCAAGTGATCCTAGAGAACCAAGAATATTTTTGGATATCCTTTATGCTCTCATAGATCTATGTGAACTTTCATGACAACATTTTAAGTACAAGTGTACTTTATTCACTTGTTTCTCCTTCTACTAGCCCTCAATTAAGCCTCTTGGCATAGAAAAATGAGTTTTAGCTCTAAAACTTCCCCACATGTGAACCTCCATAATAATGTTGGATTTAGTTTAAGTAAATTTTCAACACTCCCTATGTCTAATTTGATGGTCTGAAACCACCTTTAATGATCCTAAATAGGCTACAACAATCCCTTTAAGCCTTTTCCATATAATTTGTACCTTGCATGTGTGAGCTAGTAGTTTGTTTTTCTGCCCATGAGACCTAAGTAGATCACCTTGGCCATTTAATAGTCAATAAGGTCCATTTGGAGTCATTTATCTCTCATTATTTTCCATAGAGTCACTAAGAATGGTTTAGGTAAGTTCAAACATGCACAACTTCTTAACGATTATTCATAGCCCTGAGGGCTTAAACTGAAAAACCAATGCCAATAAATTCAAGTATGCAACCTCCTTCAACATTCCATAGTATTTTATAAATACATGTACTTGCTCATATATGTTCACACATGAGGAAGGTGTATCTCAGGCTAGGAAACCTACATTTTGTGAGGTTGAGAGATTAGCAAAAGGGTGCGGAAGAGCAAAATATGATTTTTTTTTTACTTTAAACACCTCCTAGTGGTTTATCCCAACCCAAATTACCCATTATAATTTTCCTATTTTTCATTTATACTCCATATATATTTTACAACCCTATTAACTTATGTTTAGGGTTCATGACCCACCAGTTCAGTTTGCAACTAGAGGTATGCAAATTGAGATTTATTCTATTTGTGTGAGTCCAAAACTTCATGATCCCATCTTGGAATGTTTTAAATAAACCTATTTAAGCTTATAGTCTCTAAAATACACTCAAAATGTGCAATTATCCTTAAATTCCATGTCTAGGCCTATACATGCATGTTTAAACCTATTAGGCCTAATTAGGCTATCAGGGCTTTCTCTTGGGTCAAGGGACCAAACCATAAAATAAATACATTTTGAAATTTGGATTCTAAATTACTAAGTCTCTTTTCATACTTTTAATTCTCCTTCATGCATGGTCTAACACATCTCCTTTACTCTACCTATAGCAAACTAGTATGTCTTCTTAGACTATGAGTATGGACTTCTTACCTTTGTTAGCACTTTGAGGTTTATTTTAATATTATAAAATGATGAATAGGACATAAATATTTTTTAGACACTTTTAATATCCTATATAGACCAACTTCCACTTATCCACTTTGCTTCCTCATGACTGGCTTGTATATGGTAGTTATAGGTTCTTGACTGTGAGCATAAAAGGTGAATTCCTTCTTCAATTGGAGCCTCTAGTAGTTTGATGGAATTTACCACCATTGGTAAGTTCCTCAAATATATATATATATATATATATATACCACATGCTAATTTTACTCGTGAAAACCCTAACATTTTCACATATTCACGCACAAGCCTATGACTAATTATTTAGGCCTACTAGGCCTAGTTGGACCTTCTACCCCTTAGGTTATCTTTAGTATCTTTAGTGTAAATATATTAAGGAATTTTTATAATTTAAATTTAATTGAATATGTGTCTCCATATCATGCAACCTTATACCTATTTAAGGACTTATTCAAATCTTTCATAAGCTTGTATGTGTTCTTGGCCTCAAGACTGCAAATTTTTCAAATGGACTCCTTAGGTTAGATTCTTGTTTGGGAAACTCTCATCCACATGAGGATTATCCTAAGATTATTGGGGCATGTTGTGAATATTATCCTTATCTTAAATCCCTACTTTAGTATCTAATAGACCTCGATCCTCTTAATATATAGGTACAGTCCTGTAGATGATCAAAGCTTGAAGCTTGTATAATTTAGAGAGGTATAGTGATGATGTTGCCCTCTATAAGGGTTAGTATTTAGTGAAGTGATATTAAATTGGATAATATATCATTTAAATAGTATAGATGGAGTGTTAAGGCTTCACCAATCATTTCTCAACTATTGAGAACCTCAAAACCTCAAGAATTTTGTTTCCCCTAACCTATAACCTTTTTTTAATATGAGGTTCCTGATCCTTTGAATGTTCATTCATATAAATTCATATTAATAATGATGTATAGGAGTGGAATAAGCCTTTGAGGTTTTACCCAATCTATAATTTGTATTCTTGAACCTCCCATGTATTTAGACATGCAAAATTGTGTGTACATTTATGACTGTCACCTTCTAACATTATGAACATGCTATCATGAGTTGACTTGAGAAACCATCCTAAATTTTGGATGAAAATGTAATAATATATAAATTAGAGTGGGTCTTTACATAATTTATAGGAGATATTAAGAACCACGACAAAAATGATTTCAATAATCTGAACCTTGAATTCATAAAAAAACACTGCCACCAGCCTATAGATTGACCAAATTGAAGATTTCTTGTCTCCTAATTGCTCACACATTCCAATTGAGTTTTTAAAATAATGTATGTTGGATTCACCCTCCTATATGCTCTCCAATATAATTCTTGTCCCAAATGAGCTCAAAAGTGAAGATATTAAGGTAAACATGAACCTTGTCTAGATGGATGAGACACTGTGACCTCTTGACACTCTTAGTAATTGTTTATAAAAGAGGGGAAAAAATATAGGAACTAATTCCACAAAATAGAATACTACTATGGTACCCTCCTCTATCAAAAATCTTAGGTACTCATTCTCTCTCCTCTATCCATACCAAACAAAAACCTGACTAGATTTTCTAAGCTACCAAGAAGAATGATGGAGAGAATGGATAGGTTTTTTTACTTATTTTGACTTTTAAATCATGTATCCACTTCTAAAAATCCTAAAATTAATCCCATCCAAGATATCTGACCTCCTATGACTCTGACATGATCATACAAGTCTCTACAAACTTAAAAACACTTGAGAAAACCTCTTTTTTACATTTTTCATGATTAAGATCTTGAAAGGCTATTGGTGGGAAAGAGGACATAAATGAAGAGTCAAAAAATTCTTTAAAACTAAGTGGTATGGATGGAGGGAAGTTGAAAGGTCATTTTTGAGTGTGGGGGGGCCATTTTATGATGAATAAATGATACTTGACACCTAAAGAGACCTCTTTTTACATATAAAACCACCTTCATGACTTGAAATTGCCCTTGAAGGCTCTTAATTTCAATGTGACATCAAAACATATCATTTTATAAGGTTTATAATATGGAAGTTGGCTTATATGACATACTTGAGAGACATTTGATTGCCTCATGGGCTAATTGTAGCTTAAAACATGCTTGATCAAGTAGACCATAGAAGGAAACCTTGGATACATTCTTAGACCTTATGTTAAGTCCCAAACATTAATTAGACACCTTTTTCATCTTAACTTATCTAAATACCTTAATTTTTGATAAAATACCTCAACTTTGTTAAACAAGGTATAAGCCAAATTTTAGGCTTAAAAAGGCACTTGACACCCTTCCACTCACCCAAAGACAACTCATGACAAATTAACACATCATATTATGAATCATAAGATAATATCACATGAGGATATCTTAAATCAACCCATAGTACATATAGTGAAACTTTAAATAATGTTAGAGGGTTTTAATGACCATTTAAAGATCATGAAAAGATTTAGGAAGCATCATGAACTCTTGGAGGGCCCTATGATAAAGTTTTGGGAAATAGGGGTTGAAATTTGGATTGGGAGGCCAAATTATCAATATTATTGGATACTCATAGGGTTTGACCTACCTTTTGGTAAACATAACCAACTATCTCATCCTTCGACCATGGGATCCAAACATTGTTATCATGATTGTTATGAGACCTTGATTATAGATGCAATACCCTTGAGTAAAAAAGAATAGTTTGGTTCCATCCCATACACAAAAATTAAAGGATGTAACACCAAATAAATCAAAATAAAATACTCCACACTTGTGTTGATAAGCACTTATTGGAAATAGGACAATTAAGAAAATAACTGACCTAGACTTTTCTTCTCCCTCCTGGGTCAAAGGGGAAGTTTCTTGGATATCCATGGCTCCATGAACTCAAATATATATATATATATATATATATATATATATATTAAGTAAAGTATAATCAAGTACTACCCATAGAATGATAACTTACACTAACATACTGAGGTATTTTCATGATTATGGTCTCCTTAAGCAGAAACCAGACCTTATTGATTCATCTCCTTGTCCATGTATTGACTATGTGAGTTAAGGAAAAATTCATATTCATCCCAAGCTTGGTTTCTTGGTACAAATAACATCATTTTTTCCTCATCAATAGGCTTCTCTTGTTTATCCATACTCATTTGAAACAACTCTCTTGACAACTCAGCTGATATGATTTGGTTTGTGTCTCCATTCTGCTCAATCTGAATTAGTGACTTGTCAAGGTCTTCAAACTCTTTATAAGTGTCCAAACAAGGCTGCCATGTGTCACTAATGTCTTCATGATTCACACCTTGAGCATCTTGAGGTACACTAATGATCAATAAATCTTCACTTGGCTAATGTCTAGGACATCAAATTAAGGCACTACTATATTAACCATTTCAACTTTCTCTTCATCATCTTGAGATTTTTCCTCTTGTGAATGAAACTTGACAAGGTCAATCAACAAGGTCAATAACTAAAGGATTCTCAATCTACCCCATAGGACGTGTAAGTACTTGAAGAGTCTAATACTCAATATAAATCTTGTAACATTGATGCCATAGGCTTCCATCATCTTTTTGATTAGTGTCTATATGATCATGATCATACTCTAGTGTTTCATTTATTATTGTGACCTCATGTTCATTATCAATCTTCTCTTGGCAACAAGGAATGATTTTTTCAACTTCAATGAAAATAAGAGTCTCAACATCAACACATACCTCTTTTTGAACACTTTAAACCTCTTAAAGTTTGCTTCTTTATTTTTTAGTTGCTTGAGATTATTTAAGTTCATCTTCTCTAGCATTCTTGAAGGCTTACTTGTGCTTCTCTTCACCAAGAGGAGTCCCAATTCACTTAAATCACCTTTATCAACTACCATTAAATCTTAAATTTCTTCACTATCCTCCCAAAGGATAGGTTCCTCTTCAAATAGGGTATGTTTTGGAGGGTGATGCATGTGTTTAAGAGTTGGTTTAGAAGTCAAGGTGGCACTCTTGTAGTTTGATAAATTGGGAATGTAAGACTCTCTTAGGAATTACTAAAGAGAGAGAAGGTTTAGCTTTAATATAGGTATTTCATTCTCCTCATCAATAAATTCACTTTTATCATAGCCTTCTTCAGGCTATTCAATAGCTATAACATTATCTTCAACCTTCTCAATGAGAGTCTCCTTGTTTTGAAAACCCTCTTAGATATACCTCCAAGATGGTAATGATTTGGGTTATTAAGGAGAGAGAAATGGGGTTAGCATAGGCTCAAGGTTTTATTTACTTTAATGTCTTGATATTTTCTCTTTTCCTTTTGTTTTTCCCAAGATTTCACTACTTGGTTCTAATTTGGGACTTTGACACTAGGAGATTCCTCTAGAAAAATGTGTGAATAGCTTGAGGGATGAATTAAGGATTGGGAAAGATCTCCACCACCTTCTCTTGAGATTCTATTGCTCTTGTTACTGCCACTGACTGCAATAAATGTTCATTTATAATTTCAATTTCTCTAGTTAGGTGAGCTTCAAAATTAAGTCTCATATGATCATAAATTCCTCACATTCATTAGGAAGGGAATGGCTCTACCAAGTATAATATGAATCATGATATTTAGTCCTCTCAACAAGAACTTTTTCCCTCTTTTGCATAGTCTCTTGAATAGACTTACAAGTAGGGAAAGCTTGAGAAATTTTTGGGGAACTTGGAAGGTTTTGAAACTCATCTGACTCAAAAGTTTTAGTAAGGATAGGTTGATCAATATAAGACTGATATGGAATAGGGGTGAGAACATGAGGCTGATAATTCTAGATTTATTGCCCCTCATGAACCACTAGATTCTCTTCTGTGCTTTAAATCAGGCCGTCTATGTCTAACATATCACTAGTGAGTCTTAAATGATTTACCCTTGCTATAGATGCCCACTTTCTCTTAATTTGTTGTAATGAGTCTCCCACATTCCTAATGAGATGAATAGGGACCTCTTGACCATACTCCTTTTGTGTATTAATCCCAACCATATATCTTTCATTATATACACATAATATTTTCAAAATTCTATCATTTACTAACTTTCTTTGTTTGGAAAGAACCTATCAATCTTAATCTCTCTGAGTGCATGCCTTAAGAGGTACATCAAGAAAGGGATGGGCAAACCATTGGTTCTTTGCAAGATAGTTATCCCTTTTTCCACTTGTTATCTACACACTTGTCTCCTAAAAACCATTCCCCTAAACTTTTCCTCCCATTTCACACACTCCTCTAGTCTTTTACCACCTTCATTATCCCTTTCCCTAACCTAAACCCCTTCTTGATAGTTTACATGACTATGTCAACCACATCAACCTTGTATTTTTATTGACAAAACTTATATGGATCTAGGTCGGCCCCTGACCAACCTAGTCTGTGACCTAGTTATTTTTTTTCAATTATAATACTAGGTCGACTGGGTCAACCTTATCAGCCAAAACTTTTGAAAAGGTTTAGGGTTAGATCCATCTATATAAACACAATCATTTTTCCATTTATAAGAGAAGAAAAAAATAAGATATATTATGCATTTTTTTATCCACCATTTTACTTGAGGATCAAACTTAGGGTTTCATACTTTATTTAGAGATACGGATCTTGTATTGTGGAGAAGTCTTTTGGATGCATTGATAGGTTGTGTAGTCTAGAGCTGATTTATCCTTATCATACATACCATAACAACCTCTTGTGAAGCACCTTAGCCAAGGGAGATATTGAGGCTCGATGGGTTCATCTTCAAAGGTAAGTATTCTTAACTTTGTTCCTTCTTTGTAAGAGTAGATAGATATGAATTTGCACTTCTCTTCCATGA
The DNA here is from genome assembly GCA_037957365.1 of Torreya grandis. Taxonomy (NCBI): domain Eukaryota; kingdom Viridiplantae; phylum Streptophyta; class Pinopsida; order Cupressales; family Taxaceae; genus Torreya; species Torreya grandis. The sequence goes on from JARHVA010000146.1 coordinate 6,408,873, forward strand.
ATTAGGATTATGAATACATTGACATGAGTATATGTCTTCTATGCATGTTTAATTTTAATGTTGATTACCCCCACTTTGTGCCACAAGCTTTGGTGAGCAATAGATTAGATGTTATTTTACTCGTTATTAGTTTAGTGAATATGAAAACACATGACCTAGTTAGGGTTATTACATAGTTTTTCTTGACTATAGGCTTAAGAATCCTCCCTAGTGATATTATTGTGGTAAGAGATCCCTTAATTAAATCTAGTAGATCCATATTGGTCATGACCCTAATTATCTAATGTATCCCCAATCAGAAGTGTAAGTAGGATCTATCTTCTCTAAGATAGGATTGATTTGTAGATTTGTTGTATTTCCCATTGCATACATTTTGATGAACTCAATGTGAATCTAACCCTTGCAGGTTTTATTTCACATTTTTCATTTCTATATTTTTATTATTATTTTTATATTTGTGATACTAGGTCGACTAGGCTGGTATAGTTCTAACTTTTGTGTTTAGGTTTAACATACAGTCACATCAAAATGACTATGTTATGTATATATAGGACTTCATCAAATATAGGTTACTGGATCGATCAAGTTAACACAGTACTCTTATTCAATCCCATATAACAAACTATATCAAATAGGTTAACTTAGTCTCCTAGTTAGTATCCAAAATAGCAGACTATATTGAACAGGTCAACTTAGTCTCTAATTCAACATCTAGAACAACAAACTAAGTTGACCAAGTCAACTTAGTCATCTTGGCAGGGTTTAATAAATAGGGTTTCAGAGAACTAGGTTGACCAAATCAACTTAGTTGGAATAAATTGTAAGCAGCATTCAAGGCACTTCAAAAGAAAATTTTCAATCCTCAACATCTTCCAACCCACTAAGGTTCCTTTCTTTCTCTCTCTTGAAATTCATCACTTTATTATAGTTCTATTTTTTACAAGTTTGTAGTCTTCAAAATTGTAATCCTAAAAAAAACTAAGCTGACTAGGTCAACTTAGTTATGTAGCCTATTAATGGGGGTCATCAATCCCCTTCATTTAATAATGTTAATCTAGGGCTGGTGTTTGAAGGTTGTATGCAAAAGGAGAAAGAGATCTTTGGAAAATAGTTCCTTCTATCACACTCCATACTTTATAGGAATTGAAAATCATGCTTACAAAAATTAAATCACACTTGTAAAAATAAAATCACACATACAAAAAGTAAATCACACTTGCAAAAATTAAAGCACACATGTAAAAAGTAAATTATATCAACGATGCCATGGATCTGTTGGTTCGTGGAAGTGCATCGGAATGAAGTGAGACATGATTTTCATGAAGGCCAAATCTGGGAAAACTTAAATAGCTATAAATTACAAAAGCACAAAGACTAATTTACACACAACAAAGTTAAGATCCAACTTAATACATTTGAATTTGATAATCTAAAGGAAATATAAGTACAAATAGGAGTGGATGCAACTCCTTCATGAAAGGCAATCAAGGATACCCCAAAATAGAGTGTAACTCCTTAGTCTAAGAGTAGCCAGTCAACATAGTAACTCCCACAATGAATGAGGTGTAAGATAATTATTATGACATATGATAGATCAAAGTAACTCCTATGACTGCACACCTAAGTAAGACTATCCACAAATGTAGGAAATCTAAATGACATGGAATATCTAAGTAGGAAAAATACAATAAAATGCAAGAAAAAATATCCTACACTAACACCCCCCTAAGCGTAACATAGGTGGGTGATGATACAAAAATGGGTCCTAAAAACTAGCCCTGATCAGGTACCCATGTACAATACAAGCCCTCATATATAGAGAAGATAAAACCCAACAGGAAAAAACTCTCCTCAAAATATAAAAATGAAGAAGTGAAGAGGCTAAAAGGCCCCCCCTAAAGATGATGAAGCTGATGAAGTGGAATGCACCCCAAGAAGAGCTCATAAATGAATGAACTTGCTCTCAATGAAGTGTTTGGTGAAGATATCAACAACCTACTTTGAAGACTGGTGAAATCTCAAGTTCATGACCTAACCATGAATAAGCTCTTGAATAAAATGCATGTGAATCTCAATATATTTTATCCACTAGTGTTAAACTAGATTCCTACATATCTGTATAGTATTCTGGTTGTCAAAATAGATGATGGTGGGCTGCCCCTGATAGGAATGCCAAACTCAAATAGAATCCCCTAAAGCCAAATATCCTTAGTAGCTACATTAATAGCTCCCCTATACTTTGTCTCTATGGATGATATAGAAATAACATTTTTATACTTGCTAGACCAACTAATAGGGCTAGAACCCAAATAAAAATTGTAACCTGAAGTGGACTTGTAATTCCTAATATTGCCAGCCCAATCTAAATCTAAAAATCTAACCAATACAACCTCTGTGCCAAAACTGTATTGAATCATGAATCTATAAGAGCCCTAAATGCAATGCAAAATCCTCTTAGCTACTTTCCAATGTATCTGATGGGGCTGTATGAATCATGAAATAATCCTAACTATATATAAAATGTCAGGCTTGGTATGAGTGAGATAAATGAGGCTACCAATAAGTTGTCAATACCAATTGGTATCAACAAAAGGTGAAAAATAGTCAACCTCAATTTTAACTCTTGATAGAAAGGGATTTGGAGATGGCTTGAAATCAACCATGTGAAACTAAGCCAAAAGATTGAGAACATATTTGGGTTGTGCAAGTGAAATGTCTGGATTGGACTGTGAAATCTCAATGCTAAGGAAGTGATGCAAAAGACCCAAATCTATTATGTCAAATCTATCTTGTAGAACTATCTTCACCACCATAATAGATGATGAGGAATTCTCGGTGATCAAAAGATCATCAAAATAAAATATCAGTATTAGTAAAGAATCATCCTACTACAAGAAGTATACATTGGGGTCTAAATGACACCTAGTAAAACCTAAAGTAAATAAGAAGGAATCCATCTTAGTGCACCAAGCCTGAGGGGCCTATTTGAGGCCATAGATATATTTACTATGTCTATAAACTAAATATGAATCTTGAACAAACCCAAGTAGCTACTCCATGTAGATCTCGTCCTAAAGGTCTCTATGAAGAAAGGCACTCTTTACATCCATATGATTCACATCCTAACCATATGTTATGGCTAAAACTAGTGTGAGTTGGATTGAAGTCATCTTTGTAATGGGTGCAAAGGTCTCTAAATAGACAATGCTAGCTACCTATGAAAAACCCTTGGTGACCAATTGCACCTTGTACTTATTGACTAACCCATCTGCTGTAAACTTGGTCTAATATATCCAATGACACCAAACCATCTTCCTTATTTTAGGAGGTGAATTCAAATCTCAAGTGTGATTTCTAATAAAGGAATCATATTCCTCATCCATAGATATATCCCACTTAGGTATGCCTAATTCCTCTCTAAAAGTCTATGTATCAATCATGGAAGCAAAAAAGGCATATGGTCCACTCTAAAAGTCTGCTTGAGTGTGTTTGTCATCATCTAGATCCCCTTCCCAAGTGCTTACACTTTGAAGTGCCTATTTAGCCCAAAGAGGGCCTAAAATGGGTGACTTAGGTGATAAATCCTCATCCTTTGAGGATGATTCTTGATCACTATGTTCATTATCAGACTCATTATTGGATCTAGAAGAAGAAGCAACATCTACCTCAAGAACTTACTATAAATAATCTAAATCCTCAGATTGCTCATCCAAATTGAGTAAAACTGATGTAGAAGGAGAAGTGTCTATTAAAGAGTCAGTGGGACTCTCCTAAAACCTAATGCTTATCTTGATGAAAAACTAATGATTCATAGGGTGGAGAAGCCTATAACCCTTGACCCCATTTGGATACCCAACAAATATGCATAGTTTGGATTGAGGCTCCATAAACTTGCATTTCTTTTTGGGAATGCATGTCATCACTAGTGATCCAAAGACCCTAAAATGTTGTACCTTTAGTTTCATATTGTGCCAAGATTCAAAAGGAGTGATGCCCTCTAAACCCTTGTGAGGAACGTGATTCTAAATATAGCATGCACAATTGATGGCCTCTACCCAAAACTGTGGAGCCAATGATCTAGATTGAAACATATAGTTTTCCATCTCCTTCAAGGATTGATTGTTGCATTCTACTACACTATTTTGTTAAGGAGTGTATGGTACTATCCACTAAAGATCAATCACCTCTATGGTATAAAACTACTCAAATTTGTGGTTGACATACTCCCCCCATTGTCTGTCCAAAGGATTTTGATGTACTTTCTAGATTGTTTCATAGCAAGATCCTTTATGTCTCTAAAATTATTGAACACTTCAGACTCTTTTTCTAAGAAATTAGACCCATGTGTATCTAGAAAAGTCATCAATGAAGGTGAGGACATATCTAGACCTAGTAAAATAAGTATGGCGAAACTACCCCATGAAATCACTATGAATCAACTCAAGAGGTACTAAAGCTCTCCTAGTTTTTCCTTTGTCGAATTTATCTTTAGGATGTTTGCCAAGGGCACAACCCTCACAAAGTCCCTTAAAGAATTTAACTCTAGGAAAGCTATTAACCATGTCCTACTGACTCAGCTACTCAAGATAGTGGTAGTTAAGATGGCTAAACCATTCATGCCACAACTTGTTAACTCCATCTAAATGGATAAGTAATGTGATAGGAGAAACATTTGGAGCAAAATGGGAAAATGTGTATATCTTGGAATGGTGATTATCCCTCCCTAATGCAACTATAGTTTCACTATGTAGCTCTCTGATCTCAAAAAAAATTGGTGTGAACTTGAATCTCATGCCCTACCCTATATGTGTAATATGATACACTGAAAGGAGATTACATGATAGTGAAGGTATACTTAGAACATTTATGAATGTTCCACCTTAATCTTCAATAAACCCTCTCCCTGTAACTACTACTATAGTGTCATCACCCAAAGTGATAGAGGACATGATATAGGGCTATAGGTCAAGAAACTCAACCTTTGATGAACCCATATGGTGTGAAAAACTAGAGTCTATAACCTAGGATGAAGTAGATGTGGAAGCCACTGAAACTAAAGCTTTTACCTTAGGTCTCTCTTTCATTTTTTCCTTTTCCTTAGAGGATTATTTGATCGATGAAGATTGTTTGACAAACTCAAGGACCCCTATATTGTTCTTCTCCAAGAGATGTGTAAGGTGGTCTATCTATTTCTTCATGCACTTGTGCTCATCATACCTATTTCTCTTGTAATAAGAGCACTTAACCTTTTATTTCTTAGGTTTCCCTTTAAAGGAGGAGGTTTTATTCCTAGTTTTTGTAGTGGTTTTCTATTCTTTCTTCTTCTCTAGATACTTACTCTTCTGTTTCTTATCCTTGTTGTTAGAGGCTTTCTATTTCCCATTCCTAGCAATGAGGGCTGATGGTTTGGAAGACTTGAGGGTTCCCATAGAGATCAACTTATCTTATTCCTTAGTAAAATATAAAATGAAGTCATATAAGGATGTAATTTTCTAATTGGATCTTATGGCTCTTTTGGTAGCATAAAAGATAGACAAATACAGAGTAATCAGGGCTTAGTTTTGCAAGCACAGAAAGAACTAACTACTCATCTTTCTTCTCAGTTATACACTTTTTTAACTTCAATATAAGTGACTTAATATTAGTGAATAATTCCTCCAATGTATCAAATTTTCTATGGCTTAGAATAATTATCTCAATCTCAAGCTCATTACCCCTCATGGTTTCAACTTTCCCAAACAAGTTTTGTAGAGTGTCCCATACTTCTTTAAGAGATTTGGCTAACTTTGTGTGGAATAGGAGTTATAAAAACACTAAAAGACATAGCATTATAAAGGATTCATCATATTTATTAAACTATTTTATCTTTTTTTCCTCAACTATGGGATCAATTTATACCCCCATAGTCATGCAAAACAACCCTTTACTCCTAAGCACCATTATAATCTTACTTTTCCATTCTTGGTAGTTGAAGGGTGTGAGTGCATTAAAAATTCTAGGATATTTTTTAGAATTTAATATTAATATGTTTTTGTTTTTATTGTTGTTATATAAATCAAATGTGTATAAAAAATAATTTGCAGAACAGAATCACAACCATAGTGCAACCCCCCTGAAACTATGTCAAGTACCCCCCCCCCCCCCCCCCCCCCCCCCCCGAAAAATTTTGGCACTTTATAATTTAGTTAATTTGATAGTTTAAATGGGATATATATGTATGAAATTAAAAAATAAACACTTTTAAAAAAAATGGCGCTCAATCTTGAGCTACCATTTACAAGATATTAATGAAATAAATTCCTATCAATAGCCCATTTTTAATAAAAATTGCACTAAATGATTAAAAAGGTACCCTTGAGTGAAGTGAAATGTGTCTTCAAACCACTTTTTAGAATTATATAAGATCTAATAAAAAATTGGCTTGGTATTTTGAGGGGGATTTAGCCTCCTGCCAATTCGGACCTCAACTTCGTCTTTGATAAGTGGAGATACAAGCTTTAAAAGACTCAAAAAAATGCTTTCTTTTAAATATTTTCAAATGAATTTGATTTTAAACATACTAAATGACATTTTATAAGGTTAGTAAATTCATTATAGGTATAAAATATATAAAAACCAAATACCAATGTGTGAGATGGTAGTTGGGTGTGGGTCCACTAAGGAGAAAAAGTGTCAAAAATGGGATGCCAAGTGCAGAAATCAGACCCCAAGCTGCTCAAAATGAGTAGATAAAATGCCAATAGCATATTAAAATTGTCCTCATTTCCTTCAATTGAGGTCATAACACAATGAATAGCATAAAAATAGCAATGCCTCTTGTCAAGAAGGTGATGCCAATGCTAGAAAAAGCACCAAAGATATCAAGGGAGGACATCAATGTCTGATTTTCAATGCCTATCTCCATATTTAGATGCTAAGAGGATGCAATGTTTTGATAACATTTGGTATTTTGTAATGCCAAATATACTTCTAACATCACCACTAGATGAATATGCCAAACTCATATCTGATAACAGTAGATCTTTTGAGAGAATGGTACCTACTTGTAATAAAAGATAGAGAAAAAAAGATGCCAGTAGCAAGTGAAAGATTTAAAAGATCTCAAAAAAATTTGATGTCCATGCAGGTCTCATAAGTTCTAAGCTATGAAAAATACCACATGAAAAAAGAGATGCCATTCTTTGCCAGATTTGATTAAATTTATTATAAATTAAAAAATCTCGAATTCAAAATTAATAGTAGCAATGAACCAAACACTTAGCGATACCAACGTGGCTCTGATACCATATCGGGAATGTCACGGATCTGTTAGTTTTTTGAAGTGCATTAGAATGAAGTGAGACATGATTTTGATGGAGTCCAAATCTATACAAACTTAAACAACTGCAAATTATGAAAACACAAAGACTAATTTACACACAACAAAGTTAAGCTCCAACTCAATACATTTGAATTAGATAATCTGAAGGAAATACAAGTATAAATAGGAGTGGATTTAATTCCTCTATGAAAGGTGGTCAATGATGCCTCAAAATAGAGTGTAACTCCCCAGTCTAATTTAAGTTGATCAACAGAGTAACTCCCACAATGAATGAGGTGTAAAATAACTGCTATGACATATGATAGGTCAAATTAACTCTTATGACTACATGCCTAAGCAAGACTATCCACAAATGTAGGAAATCCAAATGATATGGAATATCTGAGTAGGAAAAACATAATAAAATGCAAGAAAAAATATCCTACACTAAAAAATTGTTGAATTAAAAATAAATGACAAATAAATAGAACACCTACAGATTCACACAAACTATACAAAAATAAATGTTTATAATAGAAATAAAATAAAATAATAATTTACAACAGAATGATAATTTATGGAACAAAGAAATAAATAACAATACATTGATCCATCTTCCTTGGAATGAGTGGCCAACTCATTCCTCAGAATAAGATTTATTCAAAACATACGTTTTAGATGGACTGCTCAGAATAATGGAAAGATAAATTGTATTGATTATTTCATTTAGGTGTGGAAGGTTGCATTTATAATTTGATGCTTCTAACCAACACCTAATTTATATTTAACAACTGAGATACTCTATTCTATCTCAATATCCATAAAATATAGAGAGAGATATTTATTCTAATAATGAAATATTTAACAACATAATCTTGATGTCCACCTAATATGGAGAGAGCTATTTATTGAAATCAAATTCCATAAACCTATATTTGAATACAATCTATATATAGAAAGAATCTAAATGGAAAGCATTCTTCATGATAACTAGAGCATTAGAATATTTTTAGAAATACTTTCCAAACAAGTTTGTAGCAGTTTTGTTGAAGTTTGTAGTAGTTTTTTAAAAATCTATAGTGACCTATTGAAATCTATAGCAAGCCCACTAAAATTGATAACAAGCCTATTAAAATTCATAGTTGACTAATGTAATCCATAGCTAATCTATAACTAGTTTAATGTAATCCATAGCTGGTCCATAACATGTTAGAGAGTTGTCAATGATGTCATGGTGATGTTATAGAGGTGTCCAAGTGAGTAGATGAAGTGCCTTGATAGTATAAGTGATAATGACAAAGTGTGCAATGTGTTTGTCCTAGTGTGTTTGAAGTATTATTGGTTGATATTCTATTTTGGCATGGTTATAGATGTTTAAGGATGATTATGGAGTATTTTGGATGTGTAAAAAGTCCCTAAGATGTTTTCTATGCTTTGAGTGTTTATGTGCATAAGTGGAATTCATTTGGTTGTCCATTGTTTTCATCTAGACACTTTGGGTCTAGTGGTAGAAAATTTGAGTAGGCAATTTGATGGCATCACCATTGCCACATGGAAATGATTCAAGGGGAGTTGGCCATATGGTTGTGATCACATGAGTCCCTAGTTATTATGTGCCAGATTTCAAGTAATTTGTTGAAGTGTGATCAAATATATGAGGATGCAAAGTTGGCTACTCAAATAGAATTCATTGTGTTTCCATACTTAGCCAAATTTGTAAAAGGGCTCAAGTAGAGCTGAGTAAGCATGTTAATGAGGTTAGCATTCACATGAGTGGAGGTGTCAAGACAAAATGATCAAATGGGATTTTTCATTTTTGTGCCTAGTTTTTATGTGCTAATTCTTAGATCATGCGACTAAGTACATCAAAAGATATGCAAGTGAAAAGTTAGGCTCTCAGGCATTTTGATAGTATTTTTCCATACTTAGCCAAATTTTCAATGTGGTAAGAAAAGATGAGTAAGTATTTTGATGGTCGTATATCTCACACATGTGGATGTTTTAGGAGAAGGTGATCATATGGGTTTGTTATGTTTTGTGTATAGTTTATTTCCACTAAATTTTAGATCATGCACCGAAGCATGACAAAAGTTATGCAGGAGTAAATTTGGCCTCCTAGAGAAGTTTTAAGCATAGTTGTATCTATGATACAAGATTTTGACAAGAAATCTTAATGGTGATATATCTCACATGTGTGAGGGTTTTAAGAGTAGTTAGTCACATGGTTGGATTATCCTATGTGAGGAGATCATATGGTCCAAGTTTGAGAACATGTGAGTGAGAAAGGTAAAATTTATGACTTTTCAAAGTTGGCCTTCCAGGTGTATTTCAATAATTCCCATACTTAGTCATTTTTTCACAAGTTAAAGTTCAAGCAAGATCGATGCAGTGTGTTTGATCCACGATGTTAAGAAGTAGCAAGATAAGGATAGGTTCATGTTTTAATAACACTAAGCAGAGATAAAGATTGATCTTCTTCCAAGGATAAATGGTGAGTGAGAGATCATGAAAATAGATATCAATGGTGTGTATTAAATTCAAGAGGTCAAAGTGATAGTTGTTTAGCTTTGTTAAATACCAAGCTATGTACAAAAGATCAATGGAGCCCATTGAGTTAAAGTTTCTAGATTGCACGAGATATGGTCAAATGTCAGATGTTTAACATTTGAGCATTGGAACCTATGCATTAAATTTTAGACAATATCAATGGTGTGTAATTAATCTAATCAAGGAGGACATGAGATGCAAGCAAAGTGGTCAAAGTTTAACTATGATCGTTGTCATTTGAATATTCAAATTTAACAAGGGAAAAACTAGTGTTTGCTCTTTGGGCCATATCTTTTGATCTGAATAGAATTTTCTCATATTGTAAAAACCAAAGATAAATAAGACTCCATGGCATCTAATGAACCTAATTTAAATATTTGTAAGGTTGCACATTTAAATATATTAAGGGTTCAAGTTGACTTGTGTTCATGCTTTTTTTGTAATTAACCTGAGAAGAGTAATTAAGCTTATGTAGATGATATTTTGATGTTTCATAGTGAATTAGCTTTTGGGAAGTGTTAAAAACCCTATGAGGATGCTCTATGTGCATTTTGAAGGTTTGACCAGTTTTATGTAGTATGAACAATGGTTTAGAATGTGACTTGTGTATGTTCATAATGATTGTGTGCATAGAATATTGTTTGAGTGAATTATGCTTAAACAAAAGGGTTTTATGTTGGTTGTTGGCACTTAATGGGGACCTATAGATCATATGGAATGGTTTCATACTTTTGATATTGGTTCTATTTTCTTCTTTTGTTTGATGAAGTGCTAAAGGAGTGAATGGGTTCACATGAGACCTATAAGGGATACAAAGGCCTAATTGAAAGGTGTAGTTTCTTAAAGGTCACCCATAGATTCTATGGCCAACCTATGAATATTTTTTGAATCATGGCTTCATGTGAGAGATACCTTAAAGGATAAGGCATGCCTAATGGCTGACTAAGGTGTTGATTATCAAGTATGCCCTATAAATAGTGGAAACAAAGATGATGGTTTCTAGACTTTATGTGAGAGACTGGGTAGAGATTTGAGGGAGGCTTGTGTGTGTGAATTTAGGATCAAAGGAGGGGTAGATTTCTCAAGGGATGAGTTGAAGATTAGAACAAATTGAGGATTATTTGTATGACCTATAAGTCATAATTCTATTGGTATAATAGTGCTCTTACAAATTGAGTGTAAGTGAAGGTGAAGAGTGTTAATCAAAGTTCCATCATCAAGTGTTGAATACATCATTTCAAAGGTAAATGTGTTCATAGATGTTTTTGTGGCAGTTTAACATCTAAGGTGGTTGTAGCCTCCTTGCAAGGTAAAACTTGCTAAAAATCTTTTTGTTTTTGTAGCTCATCTAGACAGGTGTTAAAGCACCTTGTGGGATTCTAGTTTCACTAAAATAAGGGATGATAGTTCCTTGATCATTTGTAGATTGTCTAAATTGGATATTTTTATTATAGGATAGTATTTCAATTTCAAGTTCTAGTGGATTTTATTCTCCAAGAGGGTTTCCCACATATGTCATGTGTTATGTGATTGATTTTACATTGTCTCTCTTGCTCATTGCTATGAATGATATGTATGCTTCATAAATGTTTATGGTAACTGATTAAGTGTTTATAAATATCAAAATTGAAGTTAGATTATTTGGGCTCACTGACTTACCTCCCCTCTCAGTGATTGTACCTCTAGCAATTAGTATCAGAGTAGGTCCTTTGGTAAGCTTCAAGATGATCCAAGGTATAATATGGGCAGTCATAAAAAAAGTTTATCTACTAAGTAAGCACTGATGTTCAATGGATGAGGACATACATTATGTCCCTAGGGTTTGATGTATGGAAATCTATTCTTTATGGTTATGTTACTCCTATTAATCTTCCATCTAGTGTTGCATACAAGAAGTTGATTTTGAACAATTCCAAGGCAATGAATGTTATCACTTATGGTCTTTTAGAGACTGAATACACCAAGGTAATCCATTATAAATATGCTAAAGAGATATCGGACAAAATGTAGATCATTTTTTAAGGAGATTCAAAGGTCAAGCTTGCTAAGTTATAGACTCACAGAAGGAAATTTGAAAGTCTCAAGATGAAGGAAGAAGAATCTGTGGCATCCTTTCTACAAAGAGTTGATGAGACTGTGAACATCATTAGAGGTCTTGGAGAGAATATTGAAGAGGCTACTAAGTCCAAAAGGTATTAAGGTCTCTATCTCTCAAATTTGATTCAAAAGTATCTGCTATAGAAGAGAGTTATGATATTAATTAGTTTAAGATGGATCAATTGCATGGCATCCTTACTGCATATGAAATGAGAGTAAATGATGATATACCACCAAGGAAGGAAGCTACATTCAAGATAGAGATGAAGCCTAAGAAGAAGTTTCAAGGTAAGAAATCCAAAGAGGATGACATATCTAACATTGATGAGGATGAACTAAATGATTGATTATTAGGAAATTGAACATAGGCTCAGGGAATTATAAGGGTAATCTACCCTTCAAATGTTTTAATTGTGGGGAGATAGGACATTTTGCTCATAAGTGCCCTCATAAGCATGAAAAGATTGATGATGAAGAGAATGGTGAAGGTTAATATGGAAACAAGAAGACATACAGGAAGAAAGGATTTAGAAAGTATAACAACAAGAAGTCCTTCAAGAATAAGAAGAGTCTCTACAACAAAGAAGACAGTGAAGACAGCGACTCTAAATATGATTAGGAAGATGATGGTCCTATTGAAGATGAAGTTATGTTCATGACTGAGAAAGGAAGTTGCTCACATCAAAAGGAGTCTACTTGGAGTGATTCAAATGATGATGAAGATGAGGTGGATTGTGACACTGTACTGATGAATGCTCTTAAAGAATTGAAGATTGAGAAAAATATCAATAAGAAGATGAAATCTAAACTCAAGGAATATGAGGAGAAATTCAATGTGTTTGAGGTAAGATTGGTTGAACACTCTATGGAGCATGAAGGTGTTGTCATGTTTTTTAATTCTAAGTTAGATTCTATGTCTGAAAGTCTAAGAGCCAAAGAATAAGAATGCTCAAGGTATGCTTCTAAGATTGTGTTTTTGAAAGATGAGTTAAAGAGATCTACTAGTAAGGTGAAGTCATTTGTAAGATTTTAAAATAGCTCATGTGATCTAGATAATATTTTGAGTGGTCAAAAACATGTTGGTGATAGAAATGGTCTTAGATATGAAGGAAAAAATATTGTAACTCAAAACAAGATGAAGGCTACTATGAGCAAGGAAACTCATACTTTGAAGACAAATCATTAGATAAGGATTGAAGGTGCTAGCAAAATGAGGACAAATTAGATCAAACAGTCAAATGCCATGAGGTATGCAAGATTCAATGGTTACTATTTCACATGTAATCAATTTGGGCATAAAGCTAGAGAATGCAAGAGACCTATTAGAATGATTTTACATGGGACTATGATGGGGGTCATTAGTCAAAAGGAGTGAGGAAAATTAATTGATTCAATTATCTTGATGTGGGACACTTTGCAAACCATTGTCCATATAAGATTAGATAAGGTGAGTCCTCTTTAAAAATAGGAGGTTATTTCATTTGTCATGATATAGGACATATTTCAAGCTTCTATAAGTTAGGTTGTGGAGCTAAAAGCTTCACTGATGCAAACAGGGGAGGAAGTTGCTGAGTGTCATAGTTATCGGCATCGGTCAGGCCAACTGTCGTCGGTCAAGGGTAGACAGGAAGGCAACTGACATCGGCATTATTCGGCTAATGTTGGTCACCTCCAGGCAGACAGGGACTGACGTCGGTCACCTGTGCGGTTCTGAAACTGTCGGTTGCATGAACAGTTAGTTAACAAACCGGTTGTTTGCATGTTGAAAGACTAATTTTAGTCTTGAGCTGTGGATCTAATTATTGTAATTAGATGTCTAATTATTATTTACATGAGATCTATATAATAGACTCATGGGCTGTATTGTAATTTGTTATAGTTTAGAGTTGAGCTTGGTTATCTCCTTTTGAGAGTGAAGAGAGCAAGGGTAGCTCCTCCTAGTTCCACAGGGGTGCCGAGTGTGTATGATCAAGTAGAGCTACAGGTTGTACAAGTTTTGGTAGAAGATCCACCAGGGTACTGGTTTGGAGAATCATAAGGACTTGGTGAGGCAAGGACAAGGGTTCTTCAAGGTGTAGAGAGATCTACATGTGTAAGTAAGATCATTGATTTGCAGGTGTGTGTGTGTGTGTGTGCAAGGTCAAAGGTGATCTGTGGGGCAACAAGATCAAAGGTGATAGTAACATATCAAAGTGCAAGATCAGGGAGATCTACTTGGAGTACATTATGTACTTGGAGTGCGTAGAGTAATCAATTTTGGAGTGCGTGGAGCACTTGTGTACTAGCAGTAGTGATACTGACTGGTGGTACTGGCAGTAGTGATACTAACTGGTTAGAGGTGAACACCAACTCTGTGTTTGAGTTGTGTGTTGGGACCGTAAGAGAGAGAGTTAAATCTTGAAGGGATTTACTATTTATGCCTTAGAGGTGTGGGAGCCCTAGAGGTATGTAAGGAAGAAGACTGTGGAAATATTATTTGTTGTATTTCCTTCTGGAAGAGTATTAATACAATTGGGTATTGTCTCTCATGTTCTGTGTTATTTCTAAATTCTAGTTACTTGTTACTTCTGGTTTAATTCTGCATGTTAAGTTGCTTGTACATGGTAATCAATTGTGCTTCCACGGTCTTAACAGTTGGTATGAGAGCTTGGGTGTCGGTACCACTTCTAACAAAGTGGTATCATAGCTTTTGGTTGGGTTACTAACAGGTTGTATCAAATCTAGTTAGTGTTTGTTGATTACAGGTCACTCACAGGGATTTCTATTTGAGTGCGAGTATAGCAATGGCAGAAGAAAGTAAGCTACGAATGGAGAAGTTTAATTGTAAGAACTATCAATTATGGAGGATGTAGATTGAAGATTATCTGTATCAAAAAAAAATGTACTTACCGTTGGGTGGGGTTGCATGCAAGCCCACATATATGAAGGATGAAGAATGGAAGGTTCTTGATCGGAAGGCTCTGGGATCTATAAGGTTGAGCCTTACATCGTCTGTGATTTCCAACTTATCACAGGGTAAGACAACGGTAGAGTTGATGGAATCTTTGGCAAATTTATATGAAAAACCCTCATCTTTGAATAAGGTATTTCTTATGAAGCAATTATTTAATTTGCAAATGTTGGAAGGTGGATTTGTACATAGTCATCTTAGTGATTTCCATGGTTTGGTAAACCAGTTAAATTCAGTCAATATTATTTTTGATGATGAAATTAAGGCTCTCTTAATCTTATGCTCATTACCTGAAAGTTGGGAGAGTTTGGTAATGGCAGTTGTAATACTGCATCTGCTTCAAAAATCTTAAAAGTGGATGATGTTGTGAGTGTAATCTTGAATGAAAAAAATTGTAGGAAAAGCACAGGTGAATCATCAGAGAATGCTTTGAGTGTGGAAAGTAGGGGAAGGCAAAGAGAGAAGATCAAGCATGGGAGATCAAGGTCAAAGATAGGCAGGAGATCCAAGTCCAGGTATGGCAGAATATCCTACCGAAAATGTGGAAAGCAAGGGCATGTAAAGAGAGATTGTTGGTTGGTTGAAGATCAGCAAGAAGGAACTAAAGAAGTAGATGTTACATATGTTGCAGGGATTGTTTCAGGTGTTGTTTCATAAGATGCTCTAGGATGTTTCTTGGATAAAGTAGAATCTTGGTTTATAGATTATGTTGCCTCTTTCCATGTAGCCCCATATAGAGGGGTTGGTGAGCCTTGTCAAAGTTTTGGCAAAGGGGAAGTGCGGCTAAAATTGTAGGCGGCCAACACATGGGTGTTGAAGGAGGTCATGCAGGTCCTAGTTTTGAAGATGTGGCTAATTTCTTCAGGAAAGTTAGGTGTTGAGAGATGCACAGGAACTCTTACAGTGGATGCACTTGAATTAGCTGGTGGTAAGAAAGCAGGTACTCTTTATCTACTTCCTTGTATTACTAATTCTTTTTCTATTGTGAAGACGTGGCTTTGTAGGCTTGGTCACATGAGCAAGAAAGAGATGCATGTTCTTAAGAAGAAGTCAGATGTCTTTGACAAACTTAAGAA
The DNA here is from genome assembly GCA_037957365.1 of Torreya grandis. Taxonomy (NCBI): domain Eukaryota; kingdom Viridiplantae; phylum Streptophyta; class Pinopsida; order Cupressales; family Taxaceae; genus Torreya; species Torreya grandis. The sequence goes on from JARHVA010000146.1 coordinate 6,424,843, forward strand.
CTAGAAAGCCTTGGTGTTCTTGGAGGAGATGACGGATAGAGAACAGTGAATGGGACTGAGTAACTCTGAGTAGGGCAGTTTGGACAGGGTTTTAATCCAAAGAGAGCTCGCAGGTAAAAAGTCATCACTCACAGGAAAAACACAGGTACCAACATCGATCAGGGAGAACCAGTGTCGAATAGACAAGCACCGACATCGGTCATGTGTAGAAGGTAAAGTCGATGGTGTCGGGCAGGTGGTGACCGACATCGATAGGATAACCGGCATCAATGACCTGGATAGTCGCATGGAACTGACATCAGTCAGATGCAGACTATGTGGTGACCGAGGTCGGTCACTAGAATGGATTTTGGGTGGACAGCAAGCTGTCAAGGAGTCTCAAATGCCCATGTGGAGGTCTGAAAGGGTAAGTAAGCCTCAAATTCATTGTTCTTCTTCTTTATACTTGTTGCTCACTACAGAGCAGGAAGGATCCAGGAAATAGTGGGAGCATGGCATGATTTCTTTGGAGAAGAACCAAATAGGAGATTTGGTAGAGTTGCCAGTTGGGATAAAAGCACTGAGAGATGAATGGATTCCTTGGTTAAAGAATAGAGAGAATGGACACGTGAGACAGAAGGCCAGGTTATATGGTCTTGAGCAAGCTACTGGACAGTGGTCTAGGTTTGACAGGTGGATGACAAAGTAGGGCTTTAGTTAATGTCAGTGTAACCATTGTGTTTGTCTTACCAGGTTGGATAATGATTGCAACATTATCCTGTTACTGTATGTGGATGGTATGCTAGCTAAAGGTTTAGACATACAGGGTTTTGCTGAGCTAAGGGTAAGGTTAGTTCAATGGTTTGCCATGAAGGATTTGGGAGCAGCAAAATTCTTTGGCATGAGTAATCCTAGAGACAGGGAAGATCACAAGGTGATGTTGTCATAGGATGATTGTGTGAAGGTAGTGCAGGATGCAGAATGACAAGCGCACCTATGGATAGACAGTTCACAGAATAGGGTCCCCAATCACATGATGAGGTTGAGAACATGTGTACTTCCTGAGTTTGCCCAAGTAGTGGGTGCTGTCAGAAAGTTTGTAGTCAATCTAGGAAGGAAGCACTGGAAATTAGTTCAGTGGGTTCTCAGGTATCTGAGAGGGACCAACAGTAGGGATTGATGCTATGCAGGGTCAAGTACTTCAGATTTGGCAGGTTACTTGGATGACAGGTGTTGCACCATAGGATGTGTGGTGGTTGGTCTTCAAGGTTGAGCTTGAAGAGGGATACAAGCTAGGAAACAAATTAGACGGTGTACAGGTATAGGTACAGTGCAGCTGTTTATCTCCAAGTGGGAGATTGTTAGGTTGTGCAGCTAAAAGCTTCACTGATGTAAATAGGGGAGGAGGTTGCTGAGTGTCACAGTCACTAGCATCGGTCAGGCCAACTGACATCAGTCAAGGGTAGACAAGAAGGCAACTGACATCAGTAGTATTCAACTGATGTCAGTCATCTTCAGGTAGATAGGGACCAACATCAGTCGCCTGTGCGGTTCTAGAACTGTCAGTTGCATGAACAATTAGTTAATGAACTAGTTGTTTGCATGTTGAAAGGCTAATTTTAGTCTTGAGCTAGCGGATCTAATTATTGTAATTGGATGTATAATTATTGTTTGCATGAGATCTATTTAATAGACTCATGGGCTATATTGTAATTTGTTCTAATTTAGAGTTGAGCTTGGTTATCTCCTTCTGAGAGTGAAGAGAGCAAGGGTAGTTCCTCCTAGTTCCATAGGGGTGCCGAGTGTGTATGATCAAGTAGAGCTGCAGGTTGTGCAAGTTTTGGTAGAAGATCCACTAGGGTACTGGTTTGGAGAATCATAAGGACTTGGTGAGGCAATGACAAGGGTTCTTCAGGGTGTAGAGAGATCTACATGTGTAAGTAAGATCATTGATTTGCAGGTGTGTGTGTGTGTGCGAGGTCAAAGGTGATCTGTGGGGCAGCAAGATCAAAGGTGACAGCAACATATCAAGGTGCAAAATCAGGGAGATCTACTTGGAGTACGTTGTGTACTTGGAGTGCGTGGAGTACTCAATTTTAGAGTGCATGGAGCACTTGTGTACTGGAAGTAGTGATACTGACTGGTGGTACTAGCAGTAGTGATATTGACTAGTTGGAGGTGAACACCAACTCTGTGTTTGAGTTGTGTGTTGGGACCGTAAGAGAGAGAGTGAACTCTTGAAGAGATTTATTGTTTATGCCCTAGAGGTGTGGGAGCCCTAGAGGTGTGTAAGGAAGAAGACTGTGGCAATCTTCTTTGTTGTATTTCCTTTTGGAAGAGTATTAATACAATTGGGTATTGTCTCTCATATTATGTGTTATTTCTGAATTCTAGTTACTTGTTACTTCTAGTTTAATTCTGCATGTTAAGTTGCTTGTACATGGTAATCAATTGTGCTTCCGTTGTCTTAACACTATCCAAACATGATAAGACAACTTGTGTTTCCATTAAAGAGTATGGTGTGCTACAATTGTGAACATGGAGGTCACATTGCTAGATTCTATAAATAAAGGCCATCAAATCAAAATGAGTTCAATCAGGCACCTAAAATGCAAGGAAGAAGGCAAGTTAACACATGGAAGCCAAAGGTGAAAAGTGTGAGTCATGATAATACTGCATGTCCAAGTAACTTGTTTGCTATGGTGGAGAATGCTTTATAAGTTGAAGAGTACCAAGAGGTCTCATTGTCTGCTCATGTTGAGAATGAAGAGATCAAGCTCAAGGAAAAGACCAAGATACTGGTTAAGGCTAGTCTTGAGGTATGTAAGGATCTAAGTGAACATCCTATTATTATTGAGCATGTATCATGTAAATAACATCAATTATTTATGCCTAATGATGAGATTCCAAACTATAAGGAAGAATCTTTAGATGAAAAGATATGTCTCGAATATGTGTTATCTCCATGTATTGTCAATCTAATCATAGAAGAAAAGGAGAATGTTATATTAGATGAGGAATTTGATTCTCCTAAGCCAAATAAGAAGAAGAAGAAGAAGAAGAAGAAGAATAATAATTATAAGTATCAGATGACCAAGGAGGATAAGGAATATGAGGAGTTGTGGGTAACTCTTGGTTTCATACCATGGTAGAGCATTGTGGTGTAGAGGATGTCTCTGCCTGTGCTTCTTAGGAGACATTTTTTTTATGGAGAAGCAATTTTTTATGCTCAAGATGATAATTCTAATCAGAGAAGGTACTTGTTTAAGGGGGAGCAACAAGTTCATGAATTTGCTCTAGAGGTTTGTGAAGGAGCTATTATGCAGGGTTAGAATGGGTATATCCAGATGGCATAATGATGTTTGATGCAATGTCAAGAAATGTTTGGTGCTTATAAAGGTATATGAATTTCTTTGTGATGTGATCCAAGTATTTTTGTGGTCTAAAGCTATGTTTGAGACACATTTAATATTTTTAAGTGCTCTCGGTTTTCTCAATTTTTGACTTAAGGGCAAGCAAGCCTAAAATGGGTTATAGGAAGTCAAGGCTCCCAAAGTTATGAAGGCTTAATTTTTGATCCATAAGTGTGATGGGTGTCTCTAGGTGTGTAAGAAGTTTCAAAATTGTATGTTGACCAAAAGGAGGTTTGTTGACTTTGTTTGTTTTGATATGTTAGGGTTTTGGGCTATGCTATAAAATTGGTCTACCTTATGAATTGAGTTATAAGGCTAATTAATATATTTAATGGGACAAATGGGTGGTCAAATCAATCTTCACAGAGAATTTAAGGTTTGTGGTTCTCAAATTATTCAAGTTTTTGTTAATATGGAGGGTTAATTGGCTAGTAGAGTTCTAGAGGAAGTATGTTATAGAGGATGAGCTTGTTGATGAAATTTGTTGTGATTGAGGGGACATATGATAGTGATATATATATATGAAATTTTAGGTTCTAAAGTTGTGTCTACTAAAAATTGTGGGCTCTATAAGTTTTAGGTAGGGCTACAAGGAGGCTAGACAAGCCTAGTTTGAAAAAGAGAATATTTAACTCAGTTTCTCCAAAAATATAAAGGCATGTGTGTTTCAAGGTGATTTATTAAGTTGATTGAGAACATATTTTTTGTTTGATGAGTGGCATGAAGTTCTGTTAATGGTCTCTGAGGTGGCTTGAGAGAAGAGGCTAGTAAGCCTGTGTGGTGACTCTTCATGATGTATGGAGATCTGAAGATGCTCAAGTGATGTAATGGCTCAGAAATCTTAGGGGGAGTCCCTCTCAAATTTTTATTTATGAGTTCCATCATATTTCATTATTTTTTTTGTTATTTATTCATTAGTTACAGTTCTTGGTTGAAGAGAGTGTTGGGATGAAGCAAGAGGAAGTTGACAAGACACACAGAGGTAGGCTCAAGGTAAGGGGGAGTTTTTATCATCTTTATGAGATGGTCCTTTCCTATTTATGGTATTTTTAGTCCTCAGGATTATTGGGTGCCCACTTTGTCATTTTGTCTAAAGGGGAGAAAGTTCTTGTTGTGGGAGTGCTTAAAGAGAGATAAGGTGAGTTGTATATTGCTATATGATGGAGTGTCAACATGAATGAAAAAGGGGGATTGTTTTAGAGTTATCAATGATGTCATTGTGATTTAATGGAGGTGTCTTGATGAGTGGATGAAGAGCCTTTATATTCTAAGTGATAATGACAAAGTGTGCAAAGTGTTTGTCCTAGTATGCTTTAAGTATGATTGGTTTATCTTCTAGTTTGGCATGGTTAGAAATGTTCAAGGATGAGTATGGAGTATTGAGGATATGAAATATATCCCTAAGATATTTTTTATGCTTTGAGTGTTTGTGTGCATAAGTGGAATTTATCTGGTTGTCCATTGTTTTCATGTAGATACTTTGGGTCTAATGGCAGAAAATCTAAGTAGGCAATTTGATGTTGTCACCATTGCCACATGGGAATGAGTCAAGGGGAGTTGTTCATATGGTTGTGACCTATTATTGTAGGCCTTTTTCCACCTAGTGGTTTTACCTACATGTCTTTTTAGGTTACTTAGGTTAGTTAATTAAGTCATTAGGGGTCATTTACCTTTAAGTGGGTTATAATTGTGAGTTAGGGTTTTACCTTTTTGGTGACCTAATATCACCCTATATGTACTTTATTTTTTCCTAAAGTGGATAATCCAAACATTTTCTTTGTGAAAATTTCTTATTTTTGGAGCTCTCATTCTACCTATATAGGAATTTAACATTTATCGAGTGGCCACTATTCAAAGATCTTGGTGAAATTTATCATGGTACAAGAGATTCCCTGATAGCCTCATATGTTTGTCTCCTTTGGTAAGATCCTCCTGCATTCACCTTTATATTTTTTCATACTACATGGCCACCATTTTTGACATTAGAGGCATTTTTTGAAAATTACCTTGAAACTCATGTCAAAGGGCCTTTGATGAAAAATTTGTTTGCATATATTTTGTGGGTTTTTTGAGATAAAAAATGGGTTGTTCTTAGTTTTCTGAGAAAGTTCATGGATTTTTCAAAAAAATCAATTTCTTCTATCTGGTCACCATTTGTACGGCCTAAGTAATCCAACCTGTAAACCCTGATTTACTCTCCATAGACCAAATCAAGTTTTGGTAGTGCTTCTACTTAATCAAGTTTTTGGAGTGCTTCTACTTAGAAGTAATCAGGTTTATCCAGGGTGACAACTTATAAGTAATCAAGTTTCTCAACCCTAACTACTTTACTACTTGATCATAGACCAAATTAGGTTTCTCAAGTGCTTCTACTTATAAGTAATTGGGCTTCTCTAGGGTGACAACTTATAAGTAATCAGGTTTCTCAACCCTGATTACTTGCTCAATAGACCCATTCGGGTTTTCCAGGGTTGATTACTCATTACTTGGTTCATAAGTTGTAGTTTTTTGAATGGTTCATAAGTTGTAGTTTTTTGAAACTTTGAAGTAAAGCAGGGCGAAGAACCCAAAATACACTATGAAGAAGTAATCAATTTTTCTAAGGTAAACTGCTTATAACTTTTTATAAGTTAAAGTAGTTCGAGAACCCAAAGTTGAAGCTGTTCAGAACCCCAAGTAAGTAACTGTGTGACATTATATAAGCTTTCAAATTTTAGGTGAAAATTAATGAATAGGGTCTAAGAATATGTTGAAGTAAGAACTTGTAAGTGACATAACTTTTGATTGATAACTCCTTTTTGAGTGCCATTTTATTTAAAAGTGCTTGTTTTTTATGCTATACACATTGGACCTATCATTGGGGCCTCCACATCTATAAAAAAAAATCATATTTTTTGTACACTCTTGAATGAATTATCGGTTGTATCTAATGTTCCTTTAATTCTTTTTACTTACGCACCTACTACTCAAGATGCATTTTCAATTAAATCCAACGTCTATACGAGCATGTTTGTATTTGAGATATTTAGGAGGGGTCATTATTTAATAGTTCTAAGGGGGTACTTGTGTGTTTACTATGCATTCAATATTTATTTTTTTCTCATCACTTATTTACATACTGCAATACTTACTTCTACACTATGGATTCATTCTCAATAATTTTACTTACACCATTTAATTATCATGAATGGAAACCTAGAATGGAAATTATCTTGCAATCCAAGGGTTACCATCAATTTATAATGGGCACTGAGAATGAGCCTCTAATGTTGGAGTGAAAATTAAATAGTTTAACCATTGTGATAAACTCTATGGACTATTGTGTCTTTCCATCTCCCCAGATCTACTCTTTCACATTGAATTTGCCAAAACACCTACTGAAGTGTGGGCCCAACTCACCAAGATCTTTAGAGTGTAGAATGTGATGAGAGGACATGAGATAGAAAATGAGCATATTAGATTGAGCCCAGATAACTTCAACACTCTTCAAGAATTCTTCACTGAGTTCAAACTCTTGAGATTGTAGTTAAAATCATGTGGAATTAACAAGAAAGATGAACAACTTATTCTATCAATACTCTCTAAATTGGGTCCTAAATATTCTATATTTGTGTCCACTTTTCATGTCACTAAGAGTGATCTTAACACCACATGGAAGATGCCTTCTTTAGATACCTTTGTTGCCAATTTGATTTAGGAGAAAGATAAGTTGATACAGATGGGCAAAGTGAAGTCATCTAAATCTCATGCATTGCTTGTTGAGAAAGATAAGGCTTCTAACAACAGAGAGAGAAAGAAAAGCAATAAAAATGTTGAGAAGGGTGAAAATATTTCCACCTCAAAATCAAACAATGTGACTTCTTCTTCCAATCATAAGCCTAAGAAAGATTAGATCAAATGCAGTCATTACTCAGGTAAGCATGATGAGAGTAAATGTTTGAAAAAATAAATTGACCACCTTACTAGCCTTCTTATTCAAAACAACATAGGTGTTCCAGATTATATCAAACCATCTTCATCAACCCATGAATCCACTAAGTAAAACAGCTCTGGCAAAGAAAAATCAAAAGAGAATAACAAGGAGAAACATAAGGGCAAAGCCTTAGTTGTAGTTGTACCTCCAACTCTTCCTACATGGGTCATTGACTCCAGTGCTTCACATCACATGGCCTCTTCACAAATTGAGTTCAGTTCCTTAGAACCATGTGAGATGTCCTCTATACAAATGGGTGACAAAACTTCTAAAAAGGTTCTTGAGAGAAGGTATATTGAAGTGAGTGGTGTAACATTCAATAATATTCTATGTGTGCCCTCACTATCAGCTAATCTTCTCTCAATATACCAGATCACTCACCTTAGTTTGGGCATGCAAGTTGAATTCAATCCAGATTAAGTATACATCAGGGAGTTACACAGTTATACTATTTTGGCTATGGGAATGGTCTATCATCAAACTTGGCTATATAGCTTCTCACACTTTTATCTTGACTCTCTTTTAGATTCTTTAGATTCTTCTTCAGACTCACCTATAACTGATAACACTTCTGAGCCTGAGCATTCTTCTGATATTGACAACTCTTCTTCTATAGATGAATATAGTAGTGAAGTGGACACACCTCCACCATCTCCTTGTCACCTTATAGATATTCAAGAGTTAGTTCTTGATCCACCTACCTCTATTCTACTTTTGACATTACAGGGTAATGGTCTACTAATCCAGAACACATTAGACATTAGGTAGTCTATTGCATAGATCTTCTTCACCTCTGCTTCTATTGCACCATCTTGGCATACAAAAATTGGGCCACCTACCTTGTAGTATGTGGATCATTCCTTTCATAATAATTACACCTTGGTTGAAGATCCATTAGGCACTTGGTGAACAAACTCATTCTTTCAAGGTAATCCACTTTTCACTGCATCTACTTCTGATTCACAATCACTTTCAAGCATTCCTCTAGGGGATACTGGATCGCTATAGTCAATTATAAACCTTAGTGGGGATTATTAACCTTATTCTCTTCTTTGCCCTCTTTTTGGGGAGGAGTTTTGTTCCTACAAGTTTTCTTCTTTACCCCAGTTTATGAGAGTTTCATTGTACTTGGGTACCTCATCAAGCCTTATTGTCGAGACCCAATTCTTCTACCCACCTAAGCTACGCTTTAGGGGGGGTGTTAGTGTAATATTTTTCCCAACTAGTGGTTTTACCTACATGTATTTTTAGCTTACTTAGGTTAGGCAATTAAGTCATTAGGGGTCATTTACCTTTAAGTGGGTTATAATTTTGAGTTAGGGTTTTCCTTTTTGGTGACCTAATCTCATCTTATATGTACTTTATTTTTTCCTTAAGTGGCTAATGCAAAAAAATTCTTATTTTTAGATCTCTCATTCTACCTATAAAATAATTTTGCATTCATCATGTGGCTTTTATTTAGAGATCTTGGCAAAATCTGGTTGTCCATTGTTTTCATCTAGACACTTTAGGTCTAGTGGCAAAAAATCTAAGTAGGTAGTTTGATGTTGTCACCATTGCCACATGGGAATGATTCAAGGGGATTTGGTCATATAGTTTTTATCACATTAGTCCCTAGTTTTTATGTGTCAGATATCAAGTCGTGAGTTAAAGTGTGGTCAAAGATATAAGGATGCAAAGCTGGCTACTCAAAATGAATTCAATATGTTCCCATACTTAGCCAAATTTACAAAATGGCTCAATAAAATTTGAGTAATCATGTTAATGAGGTCATAATTCACATGAGTGGAGGTGTTAGGACAAAATGATCATATGGGTTTGTTCATTTTTTTGCCTAATTTCTATGCACTAATTCTTAGATCATGCAACTAAGTACGTCAAAAGATATGCAAGTGCAAAGTTTGGATCCTAGGCATTTTGATAGTGTTTTACCATACTTATCCACATTTCAATGTGGCAAGAAGATTTGAGTAATAATTTTGATGGTGTAATATCTCATACATGTGGACATTTCAGGAGAAGGTGATCATATGGGTTTATTCATTTTTATGCATAATTGATTTACACTAAATTTTAGATCATGCACCTAAGCATGGCAAAAGTTATGTAGGAACAAGTTTGGCCTCCTAGATAAGTTATAAGAATAGTTGGCTTTGTGACAAAATATTTTGAGAAGGAATTTTAATGGTGATATATCTCACACATTTGAAGGTTCCAGGAGTAGTTTGTCACATGGTTGGATTCTCCTATGTGAGGAGATCATATGGTCCAAATTTGAGAACATGCAAGTGAGTGAGGCAAAAGCCATAAATATACAAATTTCACCTTCTAGATGTAATTCAATGGTTCCTATACTAAGTCATTTCTACACAATTTAAATTTTGAGCAAGATCGATGGAGCATGTTTTCTCCAAGATGTCAGGAAGCAACAAAATGAGGATAGGGGTATGATGTTTAACACTGAGCGAAAATAAATATAGAGCTTCTTCAAAGGATTAATGGTGAGTGGGTGATCATAAAATAGAAATAAATGGTATGTATTAAATTCAAAAGGTCAAAGAGATATTTTTTTATCTTTGTTAAATACCAAGCTATGTACAAAAGATCAATGAAACACATTGAGTCAAAGTTTCCAGATTGCATGAGATAAGTCAACTGTTAGATGTTTAACATTTGACCATTTGTGCCTATGCATTAAATTTTGAAAAAGATAAATAGTTTTTAATTTATCTAAGAAGTGAGGACATGAGATGATATCAAAGTGGTCGAAGTTTAACTATGATCGTTGTCATTTAAATATTCAAATTTAACAAGGGAAAAATGAATGTCTTGTCTTTGGGTCATATCTTTCGATCTAGATAGAATTTGCTCATGTTGTAAAAATCAAAGATGAATAGGAATCCATAGTGCACATAATGAACCTAATTTTAATATTTATAAGTATGTATAGTCATATATATTAAGGTTCTAAGTTAACTATGTGTTCATGCTTATTTTGCAAGTGACCCACAAAGAGTAATTGAGCTTATGTAGATGTTGTTCGATGTTTCAAGGTGAATTAGGTTTTGGGGAGTGTTTTATAATATATGAGGATGATTTATGTGTATTTTTAAGGTTTCATCAATTGTATATAGTATGAATAATGGTTTATAATGTGACTGTGTGTTCATTCATACTGATTATGTGCACAAAATGTTGTTTGAGTAAATTGTGCTTAAACAGAAGAGTTATATGTTGGTTGTTGGCACTTAAGGGGGACATATAGTTCATATGGAAGGTTCCATGTTTTTTATAGTTGTTATATGTTCTTTTTTTTATTGATGAAGTGATAAAATAGTGAATGGGTTCACATGAGACCTATAAGGGTTATAAGGGCCTAATTGAAAGGTGTATTTCCTTAAGGGTGACCCATAGATGATATGGTTGACCTATGAAGAATTTTTTGAGTCATGTATTCATGTAATATATGACTTAAGGGATAAAACATGCCTAATGTCTAACCAAGGTGTTGATTATCAAGTATGATCTATAAATATTGGAACCAAAGATGATGGTTTCTAGACTTTTTATGAGAGACTGGGAAGAGATTTGAGAGAGGCTTGTGTGTGTGAATTGGGGAGTGAAGGAGGGGTAAATCACCCTAAGGATGATTTTAAGAGTAGAATATATTTATTACTATTTTTATGACTTGTAATTCATAATTCTATTGGCAAAATAGTGTTCTTACAGATTGAGTGTGAGTGAAGGTGAAGAGTGTTAATCAAAGGTCCATCATCAGGTGTTGAAGACATCAATTAAAAGCTGGATGTGTTCATAGGTGTTGTTTTGGAAGCTCAATATCTAACATGTTTACAACATCTTTATAAGGTGAAACTTTCTAAAAGTTTGGTTGTTGTTGCAGCTCAACTAGACAGGTGTTGAAGCACCTTATGGGATTGTAGTCTCACTAAAATAAGGGATGGTAATTCCTTTATCATTTAGAGATGACCTAAATTAGATATTTTTATTACAGGATAATAGTCTAATTTTAGGTTCCAATGGTTTTTATTCCCCAATAAAGTTTCTCACTTATGTCATGTGTTATGCGATTGATCTTGCATTATCTCTCTTGCTCATTGTTATGAATTATATGTATTCTTCATGAATGCTTGTGGTAATTGATCAAGTGTTTATAAAGATTATAATTGAAGTTGGATTATTTGAGTTCATTGATTCACCCCTCTTCTTAGTGATTGTACTTCTAACATTGCAAGCCTATTTTAATCCGTAGCTACTATAACAAGCATGTTATAATCTGTAGCTATTGTAACAAGTCTATTGTAATCTATAGTTATTGTGGAAGTTTATAGCAAGTTTGTAGGACTCCATAACTTGACCATAATACTAGATCTTGTTTTAGAAGATTAAACATTATTCTTAAATGGTTATTCTTCATACTTTGAATCATTCTTATCTTAGTATAAACTATGTATGCACTTATTGACATTTTTTTCCCAATAATCATTAGTAATATCTAAAAAATAGATTATAAATAATTCTAAAGACATAACCATGATATATACTTATTATTTTATTCTAAATGAACCATAAGTTTAGAAACTATATTTAGATCCACTTCATATGCAAAAAAATGGATGTTATTTTATGGATATAATGAATCATTTTATGGGCTTATCATCTCCCCCACACCTAATCTTATGCATCTCCTCATGCATGCTAATGTTTAAAATATCATGGTAAATATGCATGGGTTAGACTTAGATTCATACTTAAAATGAGATACCTAAATTGATTTCATGTATACAAGTATAATGAAATTTATCTTTTAAAATTTTAGATAAAAGTGGCCAATGAAAATAAACATTTAAAGATAGGTTCTTGTGTGGAGGGCTTTCCTACTATCCTTAGATTCTTTTGGATCCTTTTGACATAGGTTATTGTGTGGAATGTTCATGCTAATCTCTTTATATTTTATTCTTTCCTTCTTTCCCCCCTTTTTTTTAAAATGGGGTGAGAGTAATTTCTTGTGTTAAGAACTTTTTGTTATATCTAAATATTTATTTTGACTACAAAGCAACTTTTGACATAAAAACAATCTTGTTCCTTTCAAAACTATGTACCATAATCAAGATCAAAATGTTTTTGTATATTTGGATAAACTCAATTCTTATATCTTCAAATATATTCTCCTCCCCCACACCTAAGCTCATGCATGACCTCATGCATGCCAAATGAATGAAGTGGAATGAGATTACATAGATCAGATGGAAGTTTGACCATTTCTTTAATACAAGGTTATTTGTAAGAGTGGATCTTCATGTAATGAAAAAACTTATAAACAAATTCAAAGATAAAATAGTAAATTCAAATATCTTGGCATATCTCCAGTCCTTGTTGCTTCTTTCATAATAGCCAAAGTGAAAAAAATTGGAAAAAATGTTGATAAAAGTACAGTCCTGCTATGCTAAAAATAATAGGACAAAAGTAAGAAACCAAATAAAAAAGTTACATCAACTATTTCATTGGACAAATTGTATTCTTTTTATTTTTATGTTTTTCCCTTGCCTAGCTAGGAAATTGGTTTTCTAATCAAGGCTCTGTATTCCATCACTTGATCCACTATCAAGCTAGTTTTCAAACCAAAGCTGTCAACAATGCCCAAATATTTTCATTGTTGGTTTTTTATTTTTTATTTTTATTTTATATTTTATTTTTTAATTTTCTAATTTTTTTAATTTTTTTTAATTTTCTAAAACTGATGACATGGAAAATGTTAGCCATAGACTCTAAGCATCTTCATACTACTTGCAAATGTGGCATGAAATTTTCTGTGTGTTGACATTCATCATCATGGACACTTGTTAATTTTATTGCCTTATTTTGTCAAAGGAAACTCAGTGTTATCTACCAACCACTTACTAAAAGCATGGGTAGAAATTTTTATCTCCAGAATGACTCCTTAAAAGTATCGTTTAAAAATAAAAAACAAATAAAACCTTTCCAGACAAGCATAATATAAGCAATGTCAGAGAAATATAAATGCAAATAATAGAATTATGTGAATATATATGACAGAATGCATGTCAATTTATGTAAAAATGATTGATAGTTTAGGAATTAACATTATTTATAATGATATTTTATTGTGGAGAATAAGAACTTCCTCAGACAAGTTCTATTATTATGCAAGTGGATATGGGTTTAGCTAATTCGTAAATATTGATAAAAATGTGTGAAATAAAACATCATCAATTGTTTTTATTTATGAATTATAAATAAAATACCTAACTACTATATTTACAGAGAAGATATTGTTAAATTAGTTGATGGAAATTAGAAACTAAAAAATGTACCTAAATAACTGGATTTTGGAGGTCATTGGCTTCCTTGCTACAAATAGATTTTACATGTCTCTTCTTGCTATTGAAAATTTTATGTTCTTCATTTACAACTTGGTCTAGATTTACATTATGTTGAAAAAGCTTCTTTATTATCTTATTCTTCATTGGTAAATCAAAAGTGTGGGTCTTGATAGGACCTAGGCTCACAAAGCTCTGACACCAATTGTATTCAACTCATCCAGAAGGAAATACAATAAAGAGATCACACTCTTCCCACACCTCTTGGGCGTACCAGTAACCTTCCCTCAAGAGTTCTCTCTCTCAATTACAAAAAAATCAACTCAAACATAGAGTTGTTGTTTTAACCAGTCAATAATAATACTGCCAGTACCACCGAGTACACACACATACTCCAAGTTCAAGTACACCACGTACTCCAAGTAGATCTCACCTGATCTTGCACACCTACAGATCAACCTGGTTTTGCACACCTGCAAACCTAGATCTTACTTACCATGTAGATCTCACTTGATCTTGTTATACCACAGATCAACCTGGCCTTGCACACCTGCCGACCTAGATCTTACACACCCAAAAGAACCCTTGTCCTTGCCTCACCAAGTCCTTATGATTCTCCCTTGGATAGAACCCTTCTGATTCTACACTTTACAATACAGCCCCATGAGTCTATTATATAGATTCCATGTAAACAATAATTAGACTTCTAATTACAATAATTAGAAATGTAGCTCCAATACTAAAATTAGTCTTTACATGCAAATAAATGGTTCATTAAACAAACTGTTCATGTAACTAACAGTTCTATAACCGCACAGGCGACCGACGTCAGTTCTTGTCTGTCTGGAGATGACCAACATCAACCGATCCATGACTGATGTTGGTAGCTTCCTGTCCACCTCTGACTGACATCAGTTGGCCTGACCGACGTCAATTACTGTGACACTCAGCAACCTCCTCCATGTTTGCATCAGTGAAGCTTTTAGCTCCAAAACCTAACAATCTCCCACTTGGAGATAAATAGTTACACCTGTACCTGTACCTATACATCATCTAATTTGTTTCCTAGCTTGTATCCCTCTTCAAGTTCAATCTTGAAGACCAACCACCATATATCTTGTAGTGCTACACCTGTCATCCAAGTCCTCTGCCACATCCGAATCTACATACCCATGTAGAGAAGTCCCTGACCTTGCATCACATGTATACCTTCTACTGGTCCCTCTCAGATACCTGAGAATCCACTGAACTGCTTTCTAGTGCTTCTTTCCTAGATTGGCCACAAACTCGCTGACAACGCTCACTGCTTGGGCAACATCAGGTCTAGTACATACCATGCACTTAACCTCATCATGTGAATTGGGACACTGTTCTATGAACTATCCATCCATAGGTGTGCTAATCGGTTCTGCATCCTGCATCTTGAACCTCACCACTACCTTATTCACATAATCATCCTGAGACAACATCAACCTCTGATCTTCCCTGTCTCTAAGAATACTCATGCCAAAGAATTTTGTTGCTCCCAAATTCTCATGACATACCTCTGAACTAACTTTACCTTTAGCTCAACAACTCCCTGTATGTGTGATCCTGTAATAAGCATACACACTACATACAATAACAAGATAATGTAGCTAATATTATCCAACCTGGTAAAGGAAACACAATGGTCACATTGACATTGACTAAATCCATGCTTTGTCATACACCTATCAAACCTCTATTGTCCTGCAGCCTGCTCAAGACCATATACCCTGGCCTTCCATCTCACGTCTCCATTCTCTCTCTTCTTTAACCTGGGAATCCATTCTTCTTTTAGTGCTTTCTTTCTGGCTGACAACTCTACCAAATCTCCCATTTGGTTCTCTTCCAAAGAATTCATGCCATGCTCCCACTGTTTCCTAGATTCTACCTGCATTTCTTCTTTAAAACTTCCTAGTTCTTGACCATTAGTGAGCAACAAGTAGTGTAAAGAAGGAGAATAACAAATTTGAGGCTTACTTACCCTTTCAATCTTCCATATGAGTGTTTGAGACTCCTTGACAACTTACTGTCCACCCAAAATCCATTCTCTAGTCGACCCTGGTCTGCACTAGACCGATGTCGAATCCTCCTGATCACCGATGCTGGTTCCCTGACTGACGTCGATGTCCACCTGGTCACCGACGTCGGTACCATGAGCACTTGAGAGGACCTAGGCTCACAAAGCTCTGACACCAATTGTATTCAACTCATCTAGAAGGAAATACAATAAAGAGATCACACTCTTCCCACACCTCTTGGGCATACCAGTAACCTTCCCTCAAGAGTTCTCTCTCTCAAATACAAATAAATCAACTCAACAAAGAGTTGTTATTTCAACTAGTCAATAACAATACTACCAGTACCACTGAGTACACACACATACTCCAAGTAGATCTCACCTGATCTTGCACACCTGCATATCAACTTGGTTTTAAACACCTGCAAATCTAGATCTTACTTACCATGTAGATCTCACCTAATCTTGCTATACCGTAGATCAACCTGGCCTTGCACACCTGCCGACCTAGATTTTACACACCCAAAAGAACCCTTGTCCTTGCCTCACCAAGTCCTTATGATTCTCCCTTGGATAGAACCCTTCTGATTCTACACTTTACAATACAGCCCCATGAGTCATTATATAGATCCCATGCAAACAATAATTAGACTTCTAATTACAATAATTAGAAATGTAGCTCCAAGACTAAAATTAGTCTTTACATGCAAACAAATGGTTTGTTAAATAAACTATTCATGTAACTAATAGTTTTGGAACCACACAAGCGACCGACGTCGGTTCCTGTCTATCTAGAGATGATCGACGTCGGCCAATCCATGACTGATGTCGATAGCTTCCTGTCCACCTCTGACCTACATCAGTTGGCCTAACTGACATCGGTTACTGTGACACTCAACAACCTCCTCCATGTTTGCATTAGTGAAGCTTTTATCTCCATAACCTAACAGGTCTGGGGGTGGCAGCCCCCAACAGGGTCAAGGGGAAGTGCCCTTTATGCACTCCCTATCATGATACAATATGGGGTCAAGGGGTGGAGCCCCTAGAAGCCGGGCCTAATTTACTATTTTTGTAACCATAAATTTGCTTTGTGTTGAAGATTTTTGGATGATTTCATGCTATTTGAGATAACTTGTTAAAAACATATAATTTTTACCAATTTATAACATCTACAACACTAATTATTTATTAAATCTTTGGTCTCATGATACTATATGTAAATCTGATGTTCTAGTTTGCATGCTAGTCTAACCTAGGATGAAAGTCTTATTATTTTTTAGACTATCATCATTTTTTTGACAAACTTCTTGATCCATATAGACTTAACATCAAACACAAAAAATATAATAAACATCCAGTATTGAGAGTAGATTAATTAAATTTTCCAAGTATTTCAACCTCTATTTTATATCCGATGTTATTGCTACATTTTATAAAGAATACCAAAAAACTGATATAAACTTAGTATTTAATAAAAAAGAATAGAAATTAAAAATTTTAAATCACCTAATTTAAAAGCAACAACCTATACATGTTAAAAATTTGTAAAAATAAATGATTATGTAAGATTTTACAACTTTTGATATGTGGTTATTGACTCACATAAAATCTAGAGCAATATCCCTATGATGCCAAAGCTATTGCATGACCCTTATATACTACTATCATGATCTACCTTGCATGTATATTTTATTATTTTTAACTTGTCTGACTCACATGGAATCTTTTTGATATAAATTTACATGCATGGTGATATTGCATGCAAGATTTTAGGGGGCTATATTTGTGTATTTCATTTATGAATATCTGCATGAATCTCTTCATCCATTGACTTGACTTGATTTGGTGATTATCCATATGAATCTCTCTGAGTCATGACATGAATTAGTATAAAAACTATTGAAACCATTATCATGCATACAAATTAGTCAACCATACCAGATTAGAATGAAATTCATACACAACACTTTACTAGATAAAATTGCTAAGATTTTGGTTAGAGTGACAGTTCATTTTCAGTAGATCATATAGTTATTTTCTTTTTTTAAAAAAATTCTTGATCAAGTATTGTTATATCAATCATTACTAAAAATAAACTATGATTACTTATGAAATTAAATACTCCACATAATTCTAGCTCAAGAATCTTTCTTTAATAAGTACATAGACTATAACACCATATCTTTGTACACTTCAACCATCCCTTCATAAACTTCAGTCATTTCTAAAAAATTTTCCCAATCAAAATTTGATGTGCAATCTTATCTTGTTGGAAATTATTTGTATTTTTCAACCAAATAAAAAATAGTAAAATATTTTTATTGTAGGCATGTAGGTATGAGACGATTTAAAATAATCAAAGACTAATTTAGCAGTGATTTTCACCTATTTCTTAGTAAAAATAAAGATTACATGCAACTTTTCTAGAAACATCTAAAAAGATGTGTGATCTATTATAGGTGATTCTAGAAAAAATATAGATATATTTGTACAGGTTCACACAACCATATAAAGTCGATCTAATTAATTCAAAATGCAGATCATCCCCTAAATATGCATGTTAGATATAGAAGTATCTATTTTTGATTGTTTTATTATGAATAACTATAGAAATCCATGTATCATATTATTTTCTCCATCTTGTTGGTTGTCTTAGAATTTTATTTCCAACCTACATCAATAATTAGATCTTCCTTCATGATGTTAGCAGTTGTTATTTTCTACACAATAATGTTAGTATTGAGTTTTTTTTTAATCTAAAATTCCTAATTATAAAAAAATAAATCTTAATCTATGTTGTAGAAAATAAATTCTTAAAGAAACCATTAACTATCTCTTGTCACAAAATTTACAAAGAAATTTCTCTCTCACTAGAAATTTTTTTAGTAGATTCTGAATCTCCTAATAACATCATAGTTCCTTGACAACGGTGCTAATAATGATGAGGATCATCAATTCCCTTCATTTAATAATATCAATCTAAGGCTTGTGTCTAAAATTTGTATGCAAAAAGAGAAAGAGATCTTTGGAAAATGGTTCATTCTATCAAACTCCACACTTTATAGAAATTGAAAATCATGCTTGTAGAAATTAAATCACACTTGTAGAAATAAAATCACACTTATAGAAAGTAAATCACACTTGAAGAAATTTAAGTACATTTGTAAAAAATAAATTTTTGAATTAAAACTAAATTACTAACAAATAAAACACTTACAAGTTCACACAAACTATACAAAAAAAAAATAACAATACATTGATCCATATTCCTTGAAATGAGTGGCCAGCTCATTATTTGAAAGAGAATTTATTCAAAACACAAGTTTCAAATACATTGCTTAGAATAATGGGAAAAAAAATTATATTGATTATTTCATTCGAGTGTGGAAGGTTGCATTTATAATTTCATACTTCCAACCAACACCTAATTCAGAATTAACAATCGAGATACTCTATTCTATCTCAATCTCTACAAAATAACTAGAGATATTCTAATAATGAAATATATTACAACATAATATCGATCTCCACCTAATATGGAGAGAGCTATTTATTGAAATCAAATTACATAAACCTATATTCGAATACAATCTATAATGGAAAATCTATATATAGAAAGAATCTAAATGGAAGGTATTGTTCATGATAGATGGAACATTAAAATATTTTTATAAATACTTTCCAAACAAGTTTGTAGCAGTTTTGTTGAAGTCTATAGTAGTTCTATAAAAATTTGTAGTAACCTACTGAAATCTGTAGCAAGCCTACTAAAATCTATAATAAGACTGTTGAAATTCGTAGCAAACTTGTTCAAATCCATAGCTGGCTGATATAATCTATAATGAGTTTGATGTAATCTATATTTATTTTCTAGTTGGTTTGATGTAATTCATAGATGGTTCATAGTTAGCTTGTTATAATCTGTAGCTATTGTAACAAGCATATTGTAATTTATAGTTGTTGTAACAAGCCTATTGCAATCCATAACTACAATAAAAGTCTGTAACAAGATTGTAGGAGTCCATAACTTGACCAGAATACTAGATCTTGATGTAGAAGATTCAACATTATTTTTGAATGGTTATTTTTCATATTTTAAATCATTCTTAGCTTAGAATGAATTGTGTATGCATTTATTGACATTTTTTTCCCCAATAATCATTAGTAATAGCTAATAAATAAATAAAAAGAATTTCTAAAGAGATAACCATGAAATATACTTACTATTTTATTCTAAATGAACCATAAGTTTAGAAACTACATTTAGATCCACTTCATATGTAAGAAAATAGATGTTATTTTATGGATATAATGAACCATTTTATGGGCTCATCACCTATCTTCTGTCTAAAATACTGAGTTGACCTGATCAAATTTGTTCTTAAGGACTCTTGCTTCTATATAATAATAGTGACCTAGTCGATTGTGTTCTATAATGTTTACATATAATATCATCTGAACTAACTCTATACCATTATTAATGTAGGAATTAACAACTATATGCTATTAATTAATTCACACTTTCATTTTTAGATATTTTCATGCTTAGAGTAGCTCGAATAATCTAATTAGGTGGGTTTTTTAAAATACCATTTAGTTTCACTATATTTATCTTATTACACACACTATCAAATCACATAAATTTCAAAATGAATTTAATTTTTGTCTTCCCAAGGCCTACCAACTTTAATTTCATCACCAAGGGGGACACTAACTTGGTTTTTTGGCCAAGTATAAACACGTTGTTAAAGGTATATATTGGTGAAGCACCTGACACCCTTATCACTATAGGATTATGAAGTGAGGGCATAGGCTCCAATACGAAGCCAGTACCATTACTAACATAGATCCCTTTCAGCCTAAACATCTTGAAACCATCCATAAATTATTTTTTAGTTCCCTATGTTTTAGCATACTTCCCCATCACACTCAAAATAACACTCTATAATAATCTAACGACACTAAGAATGACCATATAATTAGCGTTTATTTTTCAATTGATTGATTGTTCTCTACTCATTGTATGTCGTATTGCAAAAACTTACATTATCCAATGTTGGTGTAAGGTTTTGTGTTATGTGCCAATTGGATCATTCTCATTAATCCAATTTTTTATGTGTTTGTTTTCATTTCTTGTTTCAATTATATTTGAAAAATATTTCTCTATTTTTAGCTCACTATCATTATGTTTGACACAATCTCTTACAAACTATATTTTTTCCTACCTATAGTACTAAGTTGACCTGGTCGACTCTATATCTATTTCTCAATCAAGTTAGAGTATTAAGTCAATCTGGTTGACTTTGTACTCATATTCCTTTTATCCATCAGTACATTGTCATTTTGTTTGACCCTATATCCTTATCAGGCTCAATTTTCATACACTATTTATAGTACCAAGTTGACCTGATTGACCTTGTACTCTTATTTGTCTCTTAGATTGTAAAACATAATCAACTTGGTTGACTTTGTATCATTCCTATCTCTTTGTTTTTGCATCAAATTTATCCTCCTTCATCATGAACTTCCTATTTGAAGAGAACATTAAGTTGAGTTTAATAGATATGATGAGTTTTACTAATCCCAATGGGTTCTCCCATAATCAACTTGTGGCTCTTACCCTAGATGAAATTTATGTGCATGTAACCACTCACACTAAAAACTATGAGACCCCTCCTCATTCCTCTTCACTTCAAAATACTCTCATCTCATTTAAAGATAAACATGAATTAGAGTATACACCAGAAATGCTTTTATTCATCAATGAGTTTCCTCAACATCTAGAAAATGATCTTCATACTATTTACCATCTCATGATAAATGGTCAAGTCAAGGAACTTCATTCATTCTCTCCCATATTCTCACACAAATTTGGGGACACTAGATTCTTTGCTTCTTAATCTCTTCCCTCTATTTTGACCCCTTTTCATACCATGACATCTTCCTCTTTGATTTCCTCCACTTCCATCCTAGTATATCTACTAACATTATAGGTTCTACATCTAGTGGGTCTCTTCAAAGACCCACCCTTCTCAATTCTTCCACTAGTGCATCATTTTCTACCTATGGTAACTAGGCCTTTAGTGCCACTTCCTCTCATCCCTATACTAGTAAACCATTTACCACACAATAAAATCATGCTACTAGTTCCTTATTTACCAATAATTCTTCTCAAGTTACTACTTACATCCATAGTGGTATCCAATCCACTACTACCAATTTTAATGCTTCACATAATGCCAATAATATCAATCAAACCCATCAACTTCTATTATAAAATCTTAATAAAATGAATGCTTTCCAACCTCACAATGAAAATTAAATTATGCAAATGCAAAATCATCTTTTCCATCTTCAAACCCACCCTCAACAAATTCCATGGGGCACGTATAACCAAAATGTTCTCTCACCTCCTCTTCAGGATTCCCATGGTAATATTATCCCTCAACCTCCTCTTATTAATAAAACAATCAAGAACCTTCAAAATGAACCTCTTACATCTCAAATTGTTAATATCAACATAGGAGGTATCACCCCTACCATTACTTATAATGGGTCAACTGATACTACTCTCCACCTAAAAATATTTGGAAATCTATATAAAGACTAGGTCAAGTTAAATAGTTTTGCTACTACCAAGATATCAGTAAATAATCTCATGGGTGATGATTTATATTGGTACAACTAACTCAAATCTCATTCTATCACTAGTTTGGAAGATTTAGTTAATGCTCTAGTCTAAGAGTTCCAAATTAGTGATCTCCCTGAGAATATCTTGGCCCATTTTATCACTTGTAATTAACTTGATATTGAAACTGCATAAGCATTCATCAAATGATGAAAGAATTTGTATAACAAATGTGAACATGATATGATATATGACAACCTCTTTCATCTATTTACCAATGTTCTATTTCCCAAGTTACAATACTGGATCTGGACTCTCTCTCCATGCATTTTGGAGGAATCCGTTAACCAAGCCAAGCATCAATATTTTCTTATATGTCAATTTGATTCATCCCAACCTTATATGGATACTTGCATGTTAATAAATAATAATAATCATCATGCTATGAATAATGGTATCACCAACTCTTATAATACCATTCATACTATTCAAGCTATTGTTCCCAACCAAACTCTGAAACAAGCTTCCCCTC
This sequence comes from Torreya grandis, assembly GCA_037957365.1. NCBI lineage: Eukaryota > Viridiplantae > Streptophyta > Pinopsida > Cupressales > Taxaceae > Torreya > Torreya grandis. The sequence continues at coordinate 6,447,771 of JARHVA010000146.1, forward strand.
CCAACCACATCACTAAACCTCATTTATATTTAGAAAATAACCTCAATGTTCATAAACATTTATCCTTATCAAAATTAAAAAAACATCTACCAAGGCCACTTATGCAAGAACTTGATCCCACTCATCCCATGAAATCTTGGTATGATCCCAATAAATTTTGTTGGTTTCATTCTAGTTGGGTAAATTCTTATGAAACTTGTAGGCAACCTTGTAATTTGGCTATGGATTTCCTTTTGGGTCCCAATTTTGATCATGATTATATCATTCATAAACATCAACAACCCTATGACATTTCCTTCAAATCCCATGAAACATAAAATAAATCTCAAGCTTTGAACCAGGCTAATGTTCATTTGGCCATTTATAAAGATTCTATTTTGAATCACCAAAACAACCCCAAAAAAGCTACCCCTTATACCAATTATATTGATAATCTTCTTAACCCAAATCCTATAGAGAATGTGGTCAATATGACTAATATGTGAATGGTGGTTACCCTCATCGATCCTCATCCCATTCACACTCCTCAATTACCTCACACATTTCATGTTATCCAAGACTCTTTTCCAACTCACTTAAAAAAATTAGGGCAAGAAGAACTTATATATTTTTACAAACCCATTCCAACACCTCCCTTGGATAACACTTCTCACACCATTTCTACCATTTCTCCAACCTCTTTACTCATCACCATTGATACTCAAATTTCTATCAACACTTCTCAAACCAAACCTGCATCAACTAACCCATCTTTTCAAGACAATCAACAAACTTGTCCTCCAATTAAACCTCTTACATCTTATAAACATAAATTCACATGCACTTTGGATCCTCCTTTTGAGGACCTCTTTCAACATTATGCATCTCTTTCCAATAATCTTCTTGTGGGTTACAATGAATGGGATCCTATCACGGAGCTTACTAATCTCCCATATCAAATTTCATTTCTCAAACTTATGCTAACCTCTTCACATCATCATAACCATCTTATGCATTTTTGTTTGAAATAAACATCCCTCATCCTCCCCTAGTAGGACACAAAGCTACCTTATATAGATAAGAAGATAGCATTTTATAACAATGCAATGATATGTCTATACATGTTGATGAAAGAATGGATACTTCTCTTTCCCTCAAATTCCCCATTGCTTCTATGATCCTCAATGAGATTTTTCTTCATGTAGATGATCCTCCTCTTTTTATCAGTGTCTAAATCAGTTATATCCAAGTCAAGCATGCCTTGATTGATGAGATTTATAGCACTTGCATTACCTTTCTCTATTTTATCAAAACCCTTAGATATTTTGAATGTAATCTTAAGTCCACATGTAGCATGTGTCAAGGCTATGACCAATAGTAAATGTCTCTTTTAGGTTATGTGTGGCTCCCCATCACTATCCCACCTATTACCATTCATATGAAAGTAATGATCTTCAACTTTATTTTATCCTATAACATTTTTCTTGGAAGGCTATAGACTCATCGCATGAGAGCAGTTGCCTCTTCCACTTACCAATGTGTCAAATTTTCTCATAATGGAGCCATCTATAGGATTCAAGGCAACACTAACCCTTGGAATTTTGAACAATTCCAAGATCATGTTGTATTTAAAATTCCCACCCTTTAACCTTTACCAAGCATTCCATTTCATGAATCTCAATAGTTTAACTTTCCTGTCAATTCCACCCAAGGTTACAATGGTTACCCCAAACTCATCGAGAACATACCCCCTAACCTCCTATATTTTGATGATGATGAGACTAATGAGATCAATATCAAGAAAACCTTGGATCTCTCACCTCATCTCATTTCTCAGTTTCCCCTTCTTTTCACCCTCATTACCATCAACCACCTTGTGATGATATACCCATTGTCTTAACTAAGACTCAACATTCCTGATCCAAAACTCAAAAGATTTGGTTGAAAGATAATTCAATAAAAAATAACAACACAATTATAATAATGCTATCTTTGAGAAGAGATGTTTTATTGCTCAAAATTGCATAGACAACATATGCCTATCTCTAGGAAGAGATGTCTGATTTTTTTTTGGGTTAAATATTCATTTATAAACATTTTGAAGGTAGTAGGAGGATGTGGAATGTCACCAATATCGAGGGAGATTAAGTTGTTTGACTTCCATGATTCACAACAATATAGAATTCAACGAATTACTATTTTTAGAAACTTATTATTTTTAGACTGCACTACTAAAATTGAAATATGGGGCACTTACATTTAGTTTTAAGGGGCCAAACCCACCAAGTGGATTCCATTCCATCTCATACCATTCCCCTCATTATTATCTTTCTAATGGTTTAAATGGGGATTCAAAGGGAGCTATGGTGCAAAAGTTATGGCTCCCAGAAGTTCTACCACTAATTGGGGTAGAGTCATCACTCGAATTGTCACTTAAAATGTTGCTCAGATCAATTCCATTCATCACACCACATCGAATGACCAAGTAATCCCTACCTATGTCATTGATATTCATATACCTGATGATGGATATACCTTAGATGATCCATTATTATAAGGTCTTGTTTAGGCTCGAGATATTGAAATTATTCATTATCGTTCTTCTTTGCTTCAATATTTCATAATATCTTCTAGCATTCCATCCTATAACATTCCTAATTTTAGAATTTTTATTCTTGATCATAGGGTAGATATGGTTCACACACCTTCAATTTTTGAGGAACCTCATAGGAGTATGGTTATGGATCATGCTATGACTACTCCTTATCACTTTTCCAAATACTAGGACCCCTCTAATTAACTAATCCTTGAGATTATTTTAATTGTCCTTAAACCTTCTATGCATACCACACCTCCCTCAATTGAGCATAGTTTGGATCCTATTCTAACTCCCTTTCTAGCTAATTCTCTTTTTATTTTTGATCCTATTACTCCCTCAATCGAACCTCACCTATTCTCTCCACTAGTCCCATCTTCTCTTGGTGATGGTTTGTTCCCTTTACCATAACTTGATCCTTTGCCCACCAAATGGGTCGATAAACCATATTGTGATATTCATAAAGTTTTTGGTCATTGGACAAGAGATTTTTAATTATACCAATATTCTTCAGCTTTCATTTCCACTCCCCCTATGAGTACACCTACCAAGTCTACTCACAAATGTATTTATTGCTTCTACAACATAGATAATCATTCATCCACACATTATCATAATCTATGACAGTATATCCATACCTTACATCCCACCAATCCTCAGCCCATAGAAAAGGCTATACCTCTACCAAAAGTATTATCTGAACATCTTCCCAAATATAGAGAGGTATATTGTCTCTGGCACCAATATGGTATACATCACACTGATCATTGTCTTATCCTTTAGCAACATCTCAAGGATCCCCTCATGAACATTCCTTCAACTACTACATTTCCTCCCATAGGTTGCTCTCACAATAAGGATCCTCCTTCTTCCCCTATGGCTCCACCACATTTGGTCCCTTATCCACCTACCATTTCTCCACCCATGATTCTTTCACCTGTGGATCCTCCTTCACATGTGGCTCATTCTCCATCGATGACCACTTCATCCCCCATATATTCTACTCCCATTCCTTATCCTAAGCATCCCTTACATGATAGACCTCATCAGCATGATCCTTCAGATATTCCTAAAAAATTTATCGATGAGATTCAATGCAAAGTATTTTTTCAACTTTCCCTAAATATCAATGAGATTTTGGTTGTAGTCTGAGTTCATCTTCACAGAGACTTATCATAATGTTATAGATATTATCTATGGACAAATATATCATTACTTATGAGCACAAGCATGGTGTTCTTTCATTTTTCTTCTTCATTTAGATTGCACTTGTGCTCCAACTTTCCATTTATCTATTTTATATCATTTGACGTTATGTCAAATTCTTATCTATCTTACATGGTAATCCTTTATTTCATACTATATATTTATTATGATGTCATTATCTTATGGATTAATTTTTATCTTTATATACTTGTTTTTCTTAAGTTCTTTTTCTATAGTAATCTTGTTCATTTTCATGATTGTTTATTATTTTATCTCTATAAACATGGATAACTATTATGTGACTTGGTTATACAAACCTTGCTCCCATTAGTCATTCCTCATTTTCCATGTGATCAGTTAGCAAAAAATTCATTTAAATCTCTTTTTATCATTCCACTTTGGATCTCCCATTATTCTCCTTTATTATCTTTCACAAACTAAGCAAACACATGGTTGAGACTTGAGATAACATGTTAGTTCATAGTTAAGCCTAAGTGTTCTAGTCAATCATATCTTTGGATACTTAGCTTCATTTAGCCTAAGCCTAAAGCTCATTCATGTGTATCACTTTATCTCTCATGATTGGTCATTCCAAATCCATATGGAGGAGGAATATTAAAATCCATAAAACATTTAAAAGACAAACCATTTAACAAAAGGCAATATTCAAAATTTTCAAAAGTCATATCATGCTAAAAGATGTGATTTTAAGTACATCACCATTTTTTAGTCAAATATTTAAATCTACAATTGGCCTCATGATATATTTTAGGTCTAATGGGGTAGGGTAGGCCATAAGATTAGAAAAGGATAGTAAAAAAATCTTTTAGTGCTACCTAATTTCTCATGTAAGTACCTAATCTTTGCAGTAGACCGATGACTCTATAAGGGGTCCTAAGGAATAGGGAACACATTATGGGAAGGTATGTCCATTTTAATTTTCTTTTTCAAAACTACCAACATGAGTTGATCTTAGTAACAGATGTATTTGTTTACACAACTTTGTGCCTATAGTGAATATGTATCCTTTGTATATTGATGGTCATTGGTCACTTACTGTCTTGTCATGTCCTTAGTGTACCTCATGTCTCCTAAGGTTTTATCATAAGACACCTATGTTATGTTTTTTTATCTTCCCTTTTTCACTCTATACAATCCTAATATTTCCCCTTGAGAAATATTATTTTGTTTACTAATCACTCCCCTAGTGATTCTATTTGTGAGTTGTAGTGTAAGACCTTGGAAAGGACTGGGCCTTCCTCATAAATTACCAAATTTTTCACATTACCATTATAAACATCCCCTTTTACCATTTTTCACATTATTTCCACTCCTTGGTGTTCCATTTGTGATTTTTAGTGTAATACCATGGATAGGACCTGGCCTTCCTCATAAAAATTTTCAATACCCAAGTCATAATGAAATTGCATGTGTCAAATATGAGATAAGATGTGACTGATTATGAGTTACCCATTATTGACATACTTTTCATCTTTATTTTTTGTGCTTCATTAATTTTTCACTTTTATCTTCTTCTTTTTTGATTGCATATAAGAATTCAAACATTTTTCATAAGTTTTTCATACTTCCCAACTTGAACTAGTATGATTAATTTTTGCCAATTTTATTTTTATTTTATACTTCCCAACATGATTTAGTATGATTGATTAACCTAGTTTATTTATTTTTATACCATTAGTATTTCACATGCTTTACATTTTATTATATTAGTTTCATACTTCCCAGTGTGATTTAGTGTGATTTTACTTGTTTTAATTTGGTGTCAGTCTTTTTCATGGTTTAATAACATTTTGCCCTCTAATTTACCACATTTTAGTTTATTATACTTAGTCATATTTTGTTATTACACATTTTCCATCATGAAATAGTGTGGAGTACATTTGTTTTTTTATTAATTATACTTTTCCAAAGACTTTTCATATGTTTCTTTTTAACCATGCATGTGTACTACATAATGATAGAAAAGAAAACACCCCACATATATTTCCTATAGTATATACAACAAAATAAAAATACATGTGCTAGAAATAAATATATCCATGCATCCACAACCATAACCAAAATATAACCCATAAGATCAACATCCAACTATATATATAGTCTGAGGCATCTATGGGTAGTATGGTGAGGCCATGAGATAAACATGATGGAACCCAACCATAGAGCTGGAGTGATGTATTTTTATACTATTTGTATTAAAACATGTGTGTGTGTGTGTGTGTGTGTGTGTGTGTGTGTGTTATAATAAAAATAGTATAAAAATACATCACTCCAGCTTTATGGTTGGGTTCCATCATGTTTATCTCATGGCCTCACCATACTACCCATAGATGCCTCAGACTATCCCCTCTGCATAGTACAATGTAATGAGGCTATCTGAGATCTCAACCCTATTACCTATTTCTATAGGTTGGTTACCTGGGCTTGAACCTATCCCAATTATATCATGGTATCCATATACACAACTCTCTCCTAAGTCAAGGCCTACCAAGCATATGCTTTTCTTGATCCCACCCCCACTAGTGGCTACAATCCATCCCCATATGCTTGTAACTACCTTGCAGCCTCCCCTACTAGTCTAAATTAGCCTGCTTGAGTTGGGGTAGATGGTACCACAATATCATCCAGCATGGTGGGGTTGCATGGTTCCAACATCCCATCCATAATATCATGATGTGCTCTCATAACCAGGGATCCCCATCTAATCTCCTTGACCATAGGATCTACAAAATTCAACCTAGATAGATATTAGATCATATATATATATATATATATATCAAAATCTATCTATCTAAAATCATATATAATTAGTATTCTATCACAAAAATTAAAAATCATAAACATTTCTTACTTGTCTCGATGTCACCTACCACCATCTCCCCATCTACTCATCTATCAAGCATGATCTCTCCATCAACCCATCCCTTGAATACCTCATCTTTGGGAAACCTCTTAATCAAATCAAAACATAGATTCACCACCTATGCATGTCTCGAGTCTCTCCTCAATGATGCCTCTATCGACCAACTCTACCTTAGGCTAACTAATGGATTATCATGAATAACCACCTTCTATGCTCAATACCATTGCTGGTGTTTCCATTAGTTATGTGACCAAGGTGGTCATTACTCCTCTTGTTATGGTACTGAATATGGTACATGCTACACCCCTACATCCACATCCATGCCCTTTCTTCTTTCAACCACAAACTATTGTGCTTAACCAGTCCATGGTCTCACATGCTACAATCTGATCTCTAGTCTCTTGAATGGACTCCTCTTCTCCCCCTAAGCTTTTTTGTATGACATATCCTAAATGTGGGCACTACTTTAAGAGCCACTAGGTGTGGGATTCCAAACTATCTTGAAAACATGCCACTATTTGTGGCTCTACCCACCAAATATAATGCTCATGATCCGCACTCATGTCAACCTTGGTACCACAATCACCCAACTCAGCCAAATAGTCATAACATGTGTATAGGGCTACCACATGATGTCTTCTCATGTGACTATCTACAACATTAGCATGTAGGGTACACCCCATGCTACCTGATCATGTCTCCATTTCAAAAATTGAGGTAATTGATCATCAAACACATGGGGTAACCTAACTAGATGATACATCAAGAACCTCTCATATATTTAAGTGCTCAATAATACCACTTGTCCCATGGTCTTCTACCCTCTGGATAACATCCCATATATATCATGCATGATTTGAACCTAGATGATAGACCCTAAGTCATATAGTGCCCCTTGATCTAAAATAGACTTACATAAGGCTATTATATATAGGGGTACCTTATCATCTGACTTATGACACAACACTCATTTGTCACAAGTCTTATAATATCCTTCTAAATATTCAAAATTTGTGCAATATACGCATCAAATAAACTCATCCTTAATCTTGAGTAGATCCTATCTGAGCACATTACCCATTGAGATAGTGCTTATCCCTCTTCTAGATCATTTGGTGTCCTTGTGATCACCAATGTCCTCTCTCTAAGCAATCTAAACAATGCATAGGTATCCTCCAACATGATACCTACCTTATGGTATCCCCATACACCACCCATCTAAATGTGTTGGTCAATCATTACCATGTTCTAAGGAACATAATAATGAGATCAACACTTAGTGGGATGCATCTCATCTCCATGATTCTTCCCAAGCCCAATGTAACCAATCTAGCTCTATTCACATCTGTCAAGCACTTTAGGAATTAGGTAATCACAAAGCATCAACCAGTTACCAAAATATATGGTGTCTCTACAAAATATAAGATAAAAAGGATGTATTAGATCTCTATGTCACTCATAATCAAAATACATTCTTACAAATTTAACATTAAAAATGGTTTGATTTTTTTATTTATTTTATACCAAATTGACCTATTACAAACTACATCATCTTTTTAGTACCAATTCATCCACCATGTGGATTAAAAATACTATATCAAACCCTTTTTACCTTGTAGTACTATATCGGCCACTTCAAAAATAACTAAGTCAGCCACCCCTTTGACTTACAATACTAAGTCGACCTTCTTTCTACCCTACAATACTATATCAACCACTTCGGAAATAACTAAGTCGAACACATAGTAGTATTTCATACCCTTTTATAAAAAAACTAATTTAGACACTTATTAGTATGTCTGCCCACTAATTTTTCATCTTCGACAAACTAAGTCGACTTGGTCAACCTTGTTTTTTCATTGTAATGACTTTTTGACTAATTGTCATAAATGCATTAGGTATTTATTACTCTTACTCCTTCCTACCTGATACCCCATTTGACCCCTAGTGTCCCTAAAAATTTCCTAGGGTTCCATCTGATATCTAGATTTTCCCTAATTGTCAAATTTCTATAAACACTCAATTTCAAATGAAAACTCTCAAAATTTTGAAATTTTTAGTTACTTACTAGTGTTGCACTCATTATGGTTGTTATACATCCTCCCCATCTTAGTTGTCATCTCTTCACCATCCTGGCTCTCTAGGCTCTCACTAGGTCTCTCAAAGCTCTATATTTCTTATAATATTAAATAATAGCAAATGAATTATTTTTCACCCTATTTATATCTACTATTCAAAATTATTTACCCTTTAAAAATTTATCATCAAATTCCTTGTTTTGATCATGTATTTATCTCTACTAGTTCTTTTTTCAAACCATAAAATGTTATATAATCCTAATGTCATAGAGAATATTTCTAACTATTATATGCATATGTTGTAAAAAAAATTATTTTTTTCTCTTTTTCGCTAATATCTATAAGTTCACCTAATGTTCTTCACATTAGACACCTTCACATTTCCCACATCTCCTTATTTGTCTACATCACCAAAGTAATTAAATTTATGTGTTTTTCAATTATATCCTTTCATTTATCTTATTTTCTCCTTACTGCACTTTATTTAGCATCAGTAGTATGTGTCATCATGTTATTTTTTTGAAGCACCATCCCTTATTGCACCTACGTAACACGTGATGAGATTCGAGTGGAGCATATTATACACATAATATTTTTAAACTTTTATCAATTATTGATGCTCTTTATCTTGCAAGAACCCATCGAGTCTCAATTTCTCTGAGTGCATGCCTTAAGGGGTGTACTGATAATGGGTTGGGTAGACCATTGGTGCTTCATAATATTGTTGTCCCTTTTTCCACTTCCTATCTACACACTTGTCTCCTAAAAACCATTCCCTTAAGATTTGCCTCCCATTTTACACACTCCTCTAGTATTTTACCTCCTTCATTATCCCTTTCCCTAACCTAAACCCCTTTTTGATAGTTTACATGACTATGTCAGCCACATCAACCTTGTATTCTTATTGACAAAACTTATTAGGGTCTAGGTCAGCCCCTGGCTGACCTAGTCCATGACCTAGTTAGTTTTTGTTAATTATGATATAAGGCCAACTAGGTCAACCTTGTCAATTAAAACTTTTGGAAAGGTTTAGGGTTAGATATGCCTATATAAACACAATCATTTCACCATTTCTAAGAGAAGAGAAGAAGAAGTAAGATATATTGTGCATCTACTTATCCACCATTCTACTTGAAGAGCAAGCTTAGGGTTTCATACTTTCTTTGGAGATATGGGTCTTGTACTGTGGAGAAGTCTTTTGGATTTATTGATAGGTTATGTATCCTAGAGATGATTTATACTTATCATCCTTACATACCACAACAACCTCTTACAAAACACCTTGGCCAAGGGAGATATTGAGGCTTGGTGGGTTCTTCTTCAAAGATAAGGATTCATAACTTTGTTCCTCCTTTGTAAGAGTAGATAGATATGCATTTTCACTTATCTTCCATGCATTACAATTTCATATACATTGATGTGAGTATATGTCTTCTATGCATGTTTAATTTTAATTTTTATTACCCTCATTTTGTGCCACAAGCTTTGGTGAGCACTAGATTAGATTTTTCTTTACTTGTTATTAGTTTAGTGAATATGAAAACATAGGACTTAGTTAGGGTTGTTATATAGTTTTGTTTCATTGGAGGATTTGGAACCCTCCCTAGTGATATTATTGTGATAAGATAACCCTTAATTAATTCTATAAAATCCATATTGGTCATAACCTTGATTACCTAATATATTCCCAATCGAAAGTGTAAGTAGGATCTATCTTCTCTAAGCTAGGATTGATTTGTAGATCTATTGTATTTCCCATTACATACACTCATAACCTAAGAGAGTTTGCTTAAGGATTTATATGGACGGATATGAAACATGTCTATGTTTGCTAAGAGCATCATTAGCTTGCCAAGAATGATCATGAGGATAGGTAGGCTGCTAAGGAAGTGGATTTGGGGTGGGAAGTGGCATATAGGACTAATAGCCAGGTTGAGGAGGTTCAACATAAGACCGGTAAAGGTTAACATACTAATGGTGATAAGAAACATAAGGATTTTATGAGTCATGATATGACTCATAAGGTAGTGTATAATATAAATTTCCTTTGTATCCATCCATTAAACATCATGAGGAAAATAAAGAATGAGGTGAATTATCAACAAATTTAGCTTCCTTACCTTTAGATAAAGACCTTGTGATGACTTTTGGAATGACACTTGAATGATAATCTACCACCAAAATGCCTAAAATTATTTGGAATCACCAATTACTGAGAGTGAGTTTTCCAACCTTGTTGAGTCCTATCTCACTGGTCATGTTAGAGACTATTATCAGTCTAGATTACACCATTTGAGGCAATGGTGTTTCAAACCTACCTCATCTAGCTGATACAATGGGATCACCTCTAGGTGTGGGTGGCCTATTGGGTGAGGTGAACCTCTATTCTTGGGTCTATCTCCCTTGGTGCATCATGTATGGCTCATTTCCTAAACCTACTACCTTGTTGATGAAAAGGGATAGAAGATGTATAAAATAAGCCTAAACTATGGCAGTTGGTGTACCAATATGTTTTGTCCTCTATTCTTGACCCTTCAAAACACTTATGAACTAGATAAGGACTAATGACTAAATCATTTTCTCTAAGAGACTCCTAAGCAATAGTACTTCACATGGAGGTTATGCTAGATGGATACAACTTAAGGGTGAATAATGGAAGGAAATTATATTACACTTCATGCCTAATCACTAACACTTTAACACACCATGTGACCTATTTATAAAAATATCTTAGAAACTATGTGAGAACAAGGACCTACAAAGGAAGATAAGACTCAACACTAATGGAAATAAAAAAGTGTGAAACACACTAAGCTATCATAGAGAATCTAAAACAATCCTTATATTGATTCAAAGGTTACAAGGTATACTTTGGAAAGAGTTTATTCATTCATAGCCGAGGGATGCATACAATGGATTTTGAGCCTCAATTATAGAAAAAAAAAGGAAAAAAAAAGGAATAATGTGGCATCGAAGTGTGAAGAAGAGGCCATAATGATCCTCATTAACTCAACCATCAATTACAACCATGAATAAGGACTAGTAACTTATCCATGATCTCTCACATGCATTGCCTTGGTTGGTTAGTGGTTTTTCAATAATGTGGCCTAGTGATTAAGTGAGGATTTATCAAGAGATTAATTTGACATCTTGACCTCCATATACCATTATGCTCCACTAATTATTTACTATGTAGCATCCCATATTCTCTTGGAAATTTTCCATGTTATTATTAACCTTTTCAAGGCTTCTCTCTTTTGGATAAAATCTTCAAATCTCATTTATAGATTAATGAAGGTAAGATTTATCTATGGATGAACTCTCTACACCTTAATAGACTTGTATCAACCCTATTGGAAGCTTCAATTACTCTTCAATAACTCATTTTGCACCTAAACCTATTTTAGCCCTTCAATTCCTTATAGCCTTCCGAATAGGCAAAGCTCATTATTTGGAAGAATTTGTAGGTAATCTTAGAGAACCAAGAATAGTTTTAGATATCTTCTATCCTCTCATAGATCTGTGTGAAATTTCATCACTATATTGCAAGTAAAAGAGTACTTTATTCACTTGTTTCTCCTTCTATTATCCCTTAATTAGGCCTCTTGGCCTAGAAAATTGAGTTTTGTCTCTAAAACTTCCCCATACATGTGAACCTATATAATAATGTTAGATTAGTTTAAGGACCTTTTCAACACTCCCCGAGTCTAATTTGGTGGTCTTCCACCACCTTTCATGCTCCCAAATAGGCTATAATAGTCCCTTTAAGCCCTTTTCCATATAATTTATACCTTGCAATTGTGAGCCAGTAGTTTTTTTTAGTTCCCATGAGACTTTTTAAGATCACCTTGGCCATTTCCTAGTCAAATAGGTCCATTTTGAGTCATTTATCTCTCTTTCTTTTCCATCAAGTCACTAGGAATGGTTTAGGCAGGTTCAAACATGCATGGCTTCTTAACAATTATTCATAGCCCTAAGGGATTGAATTACAAAACCAATGCCAATAATTTAAATTATACAACCTCCCTCAACCTTCCTTAATAGCTGATGACTCCATGCACTTGCTTAAATATGTTCACACATGAGGAAGGTGTCTCTCAGGCTAAAAAACCTACATTTTGTGAGGTTGAGAGAGTAACAAAAGGGCATAGAAGAGCAAAATATGTTTTATTTTGACTTAAAACACCTCATAGGGGTATTTTAAAACCACATGACCTATTTTAATGTTCCTCTATGCCATTTATCCTTCATATATTTTTTTCAACCCCATTAGTTAATGCCTAGGGTTCATGAGCCACTTGGCCATTTTGACCCTAAAGGTCTACAAATTGAGATTTATTCTATTTGTCTGAGTCCAAAACTTCATGATCCCATATTTAAATGTTTTAACTCATCCTATTGAATATTCTAGTCTCCATAATATCTCAAAATGTGCAATTGTCCTCAAATTTCATGTCTAGGCATGTACATGCCTATTTAAGTCTATTAGACCTAATTAGGCTATCAAGGATTTCTATTGCCTCAAGGTACCAAAAAATCAAATGAATACATTTTGAACTTTGGATTCTAAATTACTAGGAATATTTTCATATTTTTACTTCTCCTTCATGCATGGTCCAACACATCTCCTTTACTCTGCCTATAGGAAACTAATATGTCTACCTAGATTGTGAGTATGGAATTATTTCATTTCTTATCAATTTGAGGTTTATTTTAATATTATAACATGATTCATAGGATATACATATTTTTAGATACCATTTTAATCTTCTATCTATACCATTTTCTACTTAACCACTTTGTTTCCTCATGATTGTCATGTATATGGCAGCTCTGGGTTCCTAACTGTGAGCACAAAAGGTGAATTCATTCTTCAATTGGAGCCTCCGGTAGTTTGATGACATTGACCACCATTGATAATTTCCTCCAATATCTATATATATCCCCCATGCTAGTTTTTTCTCATGAAAACCCTAAACTTTTAACATATTCACACAGGCCTGTGAGTACCTATCTAAGCCTACTAGGCCTAGTTGGACCTTTTGTGTCTTAGGTTGTCTTTAGTCTCTTTAGTGAAATTATATGAGGGTATTGTTAGAATTAAAACTGAATTGAATATGTGTCTCCATATCATGCAACCTTAGACCTCTTTAAGGACTTATTCAACTCTTCCATAAGCCTATAGGTGTTCTTCGCCTCGAGACTACAAATTCTTCAAATGGACTCCTTGGGTTAGCATCTTGTTTGTAAAACTCTCATACACATGAGAATTATAATGAGATTATTAGGGTAAGTTGTAAATATATTCCTTATCTTAACTCCCTCTTATAGTAGCTAATAGACATCTATCATCCTAATAAATAGGTACAGGCCTCTATATGATTAATTATTCAAACTTATATCATTTAAAGAGGTCTAGTGATGATGTTTCTCTCTATAAGGGTTAGTGTTTAGTGAAATGTTATTAAATTTGATAATATATAATTTGAAGAGTGTGGAGTTAGTGTGAATTCTTCACCAATCATGTTTTAAACTATTGAGAACCTCAAAACCTCAAAAATTGTGTTTCCCCTAACCTATAACCTATTCCAATACGAGGTTCTTGATCCTTTGAATGTTTATTCATATCAAGTGGGATGAATAATGATGTATAGGATTGGAATATGACTCTTAGGTTCTACCCAATATGTAATTTATATTCTTGAACCCTTCCATGCATCTAGACATGCAAAACTGTGTGTATATTTATAATTGTCACCTTCTCATACTATAAACATGTCATCATGAGTTGATTTGAGAAACCATCCGAAATTTTGGATGAAAGTTTAATAAGATATAAAGGATAGTTTATCTTTACATTATTGAGATGAGATATTAAGATCCATTAAAAAAATGATTTTAGTAATCTGAACCTCAAATTCATCAAAAAAACCCACTGTCACCAACCTACAGATTGACCAAACTAAAGATTACTTGTCTCCTAATGGCTCACATATACCAAGTGAGTTTTTAAAATCATTTAGGGTGTCTTAATATACCTCTTAGATCCTCTCCAATAGCATTATTTTTTCCAATGATCTCAAAAGTGAATACATTGACATAAACCTAAACCTTGTCTGGATGGATGAGACATTATGACCTACTGATACTATTAGTAATTGTTCATAAAGGAGGGGAATAAATATGAAAAATAATTCCAAAAAATGGAATACTACTAGGGTCACCTCATCTTCCCAAAATATTAGGTCTTCATTCTCTCTCCTCTGTCCATATCAAATAGAAACCTGACTAGCTTTTTTGAGTTGCCAAGGAGAATGATGGAGAGAAGGGATCAATTTTTGACTTATTTTAAATTTTGAATCATGAAATATATTTTTTTATGCCTAAAATTATTCCCCTATGAGATATTTTACCTCCTCTAAATTTTCTATGACTGTACAAGTCTGTATAAACCTAAAAACACCTATAAAAGAAACCTCTTTTATGTATTTTTTCATAATTAAAAACTTAAATGGATATTAGTTGGTAGGAGGATGGCAATGAAGAGTCAAATAATGATTTAAAACCAATTGTTATGGAGATATGGAAGTTGAAAGGTCATTTTTTAGTGTGTAGAGAGCCTTTTATGATGAATAAATGATATTTGACCCATAAAGAGACCTCTTTTTGCATATAAAACCACCTTCATGACTTGTACTAGTCCTTGAAAGCTCCTAATTTCAATGTGACATCAAAACACATATTATTAAAAAAATTATAATATGGATGTTGTCTTATATGACATGTTTGAGAGACATTTGATGGCCTCATGGGCTAATTGGAGCTTAAAACATGCTTGACTAAGTAGACCATAGAAGGCAACCTTGAATACATTCTTAAACCTCATTTTAAGACCCAAACATGACTTGGACACCTTTTTCATCTTGTTAAAAAGGTCTCTTCTTAATAAGTGTATATAATAAGCATAATTATAATAAGAACAAGAAACCTTAACTTCTCCAAATACCTTAATTTCTTCTAAAATACCTTAACTTTGTCAAACAAGGTATAAGCCACTTTTTAGGATTCAAAAAGCACTTTACACCCTTCCACTCACCTAAGGACAACTCATTACAACTTAATACATCATCTTATGACTCATAAGATACTATCACATGAGAATATCTTAAAGTAACCCATAATACATATAGTGAAACTTTGAACAATGCTAGAAGGATTTAAAGACCATTTGATGATCATGACAAGATTTGGAAAGCCTCATGAACTCTTGGAGGGCCCTATGAGAAAGTTTTGGACTATAGGGGTTGAAATTTGGCCTAAGATTCCTAATTATCAACACTTACATAGAATGGTTCTAGACAAGTTGGCCAAACAAGAGATAGCATATCAACCATCTTGGAGCATTGATGAAAACTAAAAAAGAACCAAATTAGGAGTTATACACAAGATGCCACTTAGCATAGGTAAGAAAAAAATTCAAACTTGGGGAAATTATCTAAATATTCTTTTGAAAAAGATTCTTTCAATCTTGAATTGGTAGAATTCAGATACTAAGATCCTAGGCTAAAGTGGTTCAACATATTCAAAGCTTCTAAAAAATATTAATATCTACCTATGCCCATAAAGGATATGACCATGACTACATTTTTCTCAATGTTGATGATGACACTCAAGTCTAAATCAGGATAAAATTTGTTCATATTCCAATGTAAATTTCATAAAGAGTATATTATGATCCTTCTATTAGAAGATTATATGAATATAAGATGAAGTAATCTAAGAGAGAGAAGTCTCCAAAGGAGACTAATGAACAGCTGAAAAGGATAACACTCAAGAGTCTTCCAAAACAAAATATTACATGGGAATAATCTTTTGGTATGGAAATTGGTGGACCTTTAATTCTAAAGTTCACATTTACTTTTACTACTAATGATCTAAGACAACTAGGCCCATCACAAGTAGTAAATCAGCCACTTTCTCCTCCTCATATGCATACTAAAACATAACATACAATGGTATCTTAAGTTATAATAACTCTTCTCAATACCCTACAAGCTCCAAGGGTTATGTTTTAGGAGAGGCTATAATACATACCATGGTCTCAAGGAGTATTACTGGACATAACTTACTCATCAAATACTAGGGATGACTCTTCAGAAGAGGATCCAAAAGGAGACCATGTATTTGAAGTCTTTCAGAAGGTTCCCACACATGTACATTTTAGAACTTCTAGACCTAGTTCTTTTCATACCTCTATTTTAGTTGAGTCATTGATAAATTTATAGGACACATATTGTTTTATTTATGGAAATGAGTAAGGAATATACTTTTATTATGTCCTCGATTGATACCCTTTCTCCTTCAATAACTTCAATTGTTGTTACTTGTGTTATTTTGGTTATTTCCCCTACCATTCCTTTGATTAATATTTCAACATATGTTGCAACTCATATGTTTCAATGGACCTTTTTGATTCTCTGATTGACACCATTATTGCTCTAATTGACACTAACCTTATTAGTACTACATTTATTCCAATTGGAAAAACTCCAATACCTGTTGTCATTACACAATCTATTATATCTATAGTTATTATTGATATTACACCCAAAAGAGAACTAGATGATTTGTCTTTGTTTTTTAAACCCTAAGGTTTGAAGACTTAGTTTTTTAGTCCATTTTTGCCAAGTATACATTTCAAATCCATGCTTCAACCCAGGTGGGATTGGCAATGCCTACAAGCACTTTAACAACATCCCCAATGGTCATCATAATCAAAGACTCTCCTAATGTCATAAAACACAACCATAAACCCATCCTCAAGTTAGGGTCTCTAAAGAGAGGGTGGTTGATCCACCATTCCCTACACCTTTACTTCCCACATCTCCTAGTTCACCCACTTCACCTGACCCCTCATCACTCATGCCACCTCCACAATCCACTTCATTTATTACCATTTTATCCCCTAAGTTGACCTCCCCTAGTGGACCACTTTTAACAGCTATATGGATGCAAAATCCATAAAAAGATAAATTATCCAAGTAGAATCCAGATATTATTGAGGATCCCAAGCTTACCCTATAATTTGTTGAAACATCTAACTAATTTAGTAACCAATTGAAAAGGGTCAAAAAGAGAAATATGTCAAGCAAAGGTAAGTAGATTAAACTCATTAGAAAGGAATAACTCTTCATATTAACCAAGAAAATAAAACAAAACTGGGGGAGGATGACAAGTTTAAAGAATATCTAATCTTTGTGATAGAGGCTACTGGTGGGGTGTTAAAGAAAATGTTTCATGGACTACAATAAGATAATAAGAGATTATAATCTCAACACAGAGTGGAGGCACCTAAGGACATAATGGATAAAATACATAATACACATAGACCCTTTATGATTTGATATATTATATACATAGAACTAGGGTTGAATCATAGACATAGTGTGGGAATGTGATGAATTTTAATTAATCCTTGAGGATTTTAGATGCAAAATTATATAAAATTATTAAGGCAGTGAGAGAAAAAACCTATTCTAAGCTTAATTTATTACCACTTAAGGATATGAACTTAGCTCAAAACTATGTGAATAACAAAAGAGATGATCTCATAGGGTTACACAATCAGGTGGAAGAGGTTGTTTTACAACTAACATCCCAAGAGAGGAAATCAATTGAATTATTGAGAGATATTTTCATCTCTACCATATACACACCACTTGGTCAAGTGGTAAATCAGGCATCTTTTGACAACCAAATACAATCCTCTATGAGTAACTTTAGAATGAGGATTGACAATAATTCTTATGGAAGTGGTGATCAAGTAATTCACTTGATTAAATTTGCCAAAGAAAAATTGGACCAAGAATAGACACTCAATGAGTATTTTTTAGATTCATTGAGTTTACATAGGAAACTATTAGGCAAAATCAAAGTATTATTCAATATGCCTATTATAAATTTTAAGTTCATACAAGTAGAGGATACAACATGATCGACAACATCTAATAAAAATAATATCAAGGAAACATTGAGAAATAGGAGTATCATTGGCTCAAACATCAACAATTATGTCTTTTGCTCCAGTGCATACATTGATAGATAGTTCAATCAGAACTATAGTTTATAAAGGTAGGTCTATATCAGTTCCCCTATATGTACCTTAAACTACTATTAATTTAGTGGAAACTATAGTAGCATATTATTTTATAGGTATGAAAATCTTAACTATAGTTTCCTCAATAATAAGTGTTCCCTTAATCACAGCTTCTACTACATTAACAACCCCTTTTTTGAGTTCAACTTATCAAATAACTTCAAATAGAGTCTCAACTACTTCAAGTCCAGTAACCACTAATACTTATACTCAGGCACCATAAAGTGACTTTTCATCTAATATTGGTGTTGGATGTTTATATATTTTCTTGTTTATAAAAAAATTATTTTGTACATGCAAAACCTATGAGATAAATTAAGACTTGTTGTATCCTTAGACTTTGTAAACATCCAACAGAGTTTTGAATATGAGATTGTGCCCATCTAAAGGTATATACATCAAACATATTCATGGTAAAGAGAGGATAAATTTTGGAAAACAAATACAAGCAAGAAAGTATTTTGATTGTTCTTGGGTTTGTGGTAATTTATTTTCTCTTCCAAAGTTATGTGTTTTACTTGAATAATTTACAGCAATTTAAGACTATTGTATGAAGTTGTACATCTGTCTTATTTCTCTATGATTATAGATCATACTTACATCTTGTTAGTCTTATTTAATATGGATATGTGGTTAGATTGAACTTTGTGTTATTCTTATTAGCTTGATGATTATAGATCATACTTACATCTTGTTAGTGACTTGAATATGCTTAGCAATTCTATACTGACAATATCTTTGATTATTGTCATTGGGTTATTACGTAATTGTTTCCTTAGATAAAATTCATTGTGTTTGATATGTTTTGTGATAGTATATGGCTTATAATAGATAATAGTTAGTGGCACACACTTAATCTAATATAGTTGGTCAACTTGGACAAGTTTTTTTCTTCAATCTGAAATATAGATCCCTTTCTTATTTGTGTTATCCTTCCTTCCTTTTTGTCTTTTTTTATCAGATTCACTCTAGTTTAGATCAATCCATCCATTGTAGTTTAATTATTAGAATCTTTAGGTTATAAATTACACATAAGTCATATCTGAACCATCTAAGGAAAATAAGTACTATACTCAATCATTATTCCACCATATGGTTATTTATAAAATTAAATACCCAAAACTCATGCCTTGGAATAATTAGTCATCAATATTAAAATGAGAGGGTCTTACCCTTCAAATATTTTAGTGTGCATAAAACTCGCATTAACATATAGTTTGATTGTTGAAACTCTTGGGATTGATTGGTAGCGTATTGATTAGGTGATTATTTATTGTATGATAATTGGTTGAGTTGTGGATTGATGTGTGATTGGTTTTGGGATTATTGATCATTAAATTTTTGATAAGATTAGATAAAGTGATTGGTATGGAATGATTTATGGTTAGATAATTGATTGGGTTGATTGTTAGATTTTTTATGGGATTGGTTTTATGATAGAGGTAGATGAAAAATTATTTTTTGTGACAAAAGGGCCTGATTAGCATGAGATGGTTGATGATTAATTATTTATAAGGACTTTTGATGATTTATGGAATCATCATTGACTGACATGTCAATTTTTGATTGGATGGGACTTTGATAGGGGTGAGCAAAAACATAATTTTGATGGTGTAGGGGCCTAATTAGCATGGGATGGTTGATGATTAGATGATTTAAAAGGCCTTTTCAATTTTTTTAAACCATCATTGATTGATTGATTGGTGGATTTTTTAATTGATAGGATTTTTGATAAGGGTAGGTGAAGATGTAATTTAGGTAACATAGGGGCCTAATTAGTATGTGATTTTGGATGATTTAATTATAGATTGTTAAAATTTTAGTTGATTGATTTTTTTGATAAGGGTAGGATAAAATGGGGTTTGTATGGCTTAGGGGCTTGATAGGTATGGGATTTTTGATAAGGTTGATTGTGGTGGGATTTATTATGCAATGAAGGTATTGATGTTGAAGGATTGATATAAGATGCTAGGATTATCAATTGATGGCTAAACTATTGGAGTTGGTTAGAGATGGTTTGATTTTGTAATTGGGGTTATAGAACTAGTTTATCTTTGTATTAGCCATGGCGGATATTGGGATTGGGAATGTAACTAGTGGATGGTAAATTTTTTGTCTTTGGCCATCAGTATAATATAGATTTTGATAAAAAAAATGTTTTCAAGGTCTTAATTTATCTGGGTTTGATATCTCATTTGGTATGCCATTGGTTTGATTTGTGGTTTGGTGTAGGTGGATTAGTTTTTACTTACTTGGTTAATACTAGTTTCAAAAAAATAGATAATGACAACACACATATAAGGATAAGCTTACACTAATCAAGTAGGAGTGTAACCAAATAGTGGCCCATAGATAATACCTCAAAGCGTACATTGTGGGTCATCTTATGGAATGTTGCTTTCTTGACACCATTATGAGATTACGGTCAAAAGGTTATTAATTTACATTTTAAAATGATTATTAAGGTAAGTCCTCTATATACTTTATAGTATGGTGAGCACCAACTTTTTGAGACAAGAGTGTTAGAGGTGGCCTAGCCATTGGTGGATGAAACCACCTCACTTCATGATAGTGGTAAAATAGGTAATTGCTTAGCCAATAAACATAATAACACATTGGAATATTTAGACTGTGTCGGCACACAGACTTTGGTCAACGTTTGGTGATGAAATCTAAGTTATTGAACCCCTAAGGAAAAAATCGACCATGTTTCTTATTTTTAAGATCACTTTTTAGCATGAATAAATAACATATGTGGTTGTTGACTTGGCATACACAAGCAACTAAGTCATTTTTTATTCTTCTGATCACCTTTTGGCGTAAAATAAGAGTATAGACAACCTTGGTTACTTAAACAAGATGAAAAAAAAAATGCAAGTAAAAAAATTATTTTTTGATTATTAATTATTATAAATGCAAATCTTTGACAAGTGGTTCTGCAAAAACACAAATTAGTAGTTTTGATTCTATCTTTCACAAATAGTTTCTTAGACTCCAAGAAAATTAGTAGCAATAAAAATCCCTAATTTAGAAATACATAGATATGTACAAATAAGAATCATTAATTACAATATATCCATTAGGTATTTTGAAATATGAAAAAAAAACCAAAAAATGACAAAAACTATAAATTAATTTGAAAAAATAGGACACATTCAGCCTCTTATGCTAAATTTACTAAAAATAGCAAGTTCTATATTCTGAGAAATCTATGCAATATTTTTGAAATTACTAGATGCGTGTTAAGTATTTATAAAAATATGAAAGAGGTTTTTATATGAAATAAGAAAAGTGACAAAAACCTAAAATTTATTTGAAAAATAAGACATCTTATACTAAATTTACTAAAAATAATAAATTGGAAATTCTAGGAAATCTGTATAATTTTTTCCAAAAAAATAGATTTTTACTAGATTTACATAAATGAAAAAATATTTGATATTTTTAAAAATAAAGCTTGTATGAATCAGATATGGACCAAATAAAATAAATAAGCTACAAGCACAATACAAGTATAAAGTATGTAGACAAAGGGGAATCTCCCACCAGGCGTGCTAAAATGTAAATGCTAAAACTTGAAGCTTAAACTAGAAATCAAGAACAAAGACAAGTTCCTACTTCAAATCTCACATAAACCTCTGATTAAGCAATGAAACAGAAAATAAAAAACTTTACCTTCACTTACCAAATGAAAGACTATCCTTCTTAAACATTGATTTGCTCGTGCTTTGTGGATTGTGATTGCTCTCAATAAAGTTTTAATGTAAGAACTTCTATAGTGTATACTGTCGATTGATTGATTGATTGATTGATTGATGATAAGATTCTCTAAATTTTTACTTAAGTTCATGATCATTTGAATGGAAGAGGTAATGTCAATTCATAAAATTCTTGGATGGAAAATAGATGGATATGATAAATCTAGATTTAATTGATATTTTAATTTTTAGATGGTTGTGATTTGGTCTATGGGTAAAATGCATTTAATGAGGAGGTTGAAGAAGTTGTGAGATTGGTTAGATGATTAAA
Source organism: Torreya grandis (assembly GCA_037957365.1). Classification (NCBI taxonomy): domain Eukaryota; kingdom Viridiplantae; phylum Streptophyta; class Pinopsida; order Cupressales; family Taxaceae; genus Torreya; species Torreya grandis. The sequence goes on from JARHVA010000146.1 coordinate 6,470,699, forward strand.
GAGAGGTTTGAATTGATTAAATAATTTAATAAAGGATTTGAATATCTTAAATGGTTTGTTAATAGGTTGAATGTCTTAAATGGGTTTGTTTGAATGTCTTGATGAGAGGTTTGAATATCTTAAATGATTTTTTAAAAGGTTTGAATAAGTTTTTTAATGATTAAAGAGGAGGTTAAATGGATTAAATGATGTGGTTAGCTAAATTTGTTTTTTATTTATTTATTTATTTATAATTATGTGTGCAGGGATTTAGTGACTATTTAACTAACTAATATTCAGTAATTAGTTATTTAGTTAAAGTGTAATGTTGGTGGGAGTATATGGAATAAGATGGGCTTCGTGTTGTAATTAGGATGATATTGATCCATAATAGTTAGGATAAATGATGAATAATGAATGTTAATAATAGTAGATTAGTGATGACACTAAGGTTGCAAAATTAGGGTGTCTATGGTTAGTTTTAATAAAGTGTAGTAACTTCTTTAGTTTTTAAGTATTTTACGGTTGATCACAAGCATCAAGTTTTTATTTTTGTCACTGCATGTTTTATTTATGTTTTTTCTCTAGTTTACCTATGTTTTTAGGGTCCCTTGTTGTTCCTTACTACAAATGCCTTATGGTAATCTATGGTGAGTCCTTTTATGGGGTTAGTTTCAGTCAATTTCACATATTTAGCAAACTTAATTTTATACTTTGCCTTTGTAAATATTTCTTTTGCACTTCTTAGAGCTTAATATTAGTCATTTGAATACCTTGCATTGATAAGTGGTAATATGTCTAGGATGAGGCTTGAGATGATATTGGGAATAGGTAAAAGGGTTCATGATGTGTTATGGTGCATTACTTATGTGATGAGTTATCTAGGGATGTATTACCTTTAAGACTTGTGTGTATTTAATGATTGTATTTTATCTTGATGTGTTGTAAATAATTAATATTTGTGGACTTAATGAGTTTTTCAAATAAATTAATGTAAATGGGTGGATTATGTGTATATAAATACATACCTTAAAATTGAGAATGACATTCAATTCAATATTGGAGAAAGAGTCTAAGTTTGGTTGCAAGGAGTATTACAAGTAATTTTGTGCATAGATTTGAGGACCATTGGAATTGAGTCATTTGGAACCACACTAAAGTGTAGGGTAGATGCTTATAATTTTGTGGGCTATATTTATGGTTATGTGTTTGATCATTGTAAGTTTTTATCATTGGTGATTGGTCTAGTGTTGTGTAATATCTCTTTGAAACAATACAATTATATTATTATTGTGTGAATTTCCACTATACATTTATAGGTTGCATGATAGTAAACATATCTTAGCTGATAACCATGGTTTCATCACAAACATTGACACCTAAACCTAAATGGCACCTCTAAGCCTAGTTTGACATGTTCCTTAGTCTTATATTTTTCCTCATGTTTTATTTTGTGTTTTAGACCATTTTGAACACTTTGAATTACACCTATTTTTTGTATTCATTATTTATTATGTTAAATAATTTGGTTTCTTAAAAGTGCTATAAATTAGTTAAGGTGAGTCACTTAGTGTGTAATTAACTTCTAAAACACCAAGATTATGATAGTTGAAGTGATGGTTATGCATAAAGGCTTATGTATTGTTAACTTTGGAATGACAATCTTCATGATTAATTGATGTCATGTTTGGATTAAATTTAATATTTTAGATGTGGGAGATTATAAAAATTGGAAACTATTATTATAATGGTGATTAGGATTTTTTATGAAGGACATCGCATATAATTGTTACTCTGGAAACAATATGGCGAGGAGTGGAAGAAGAACGAGGCAGATGATTCTATGAGAAATCTTCCACAAGTGTATTTTGGATTGTAGATCTTAGCCCTTGGTGCCTTTATGTTTTAACATTTTCAATTAACATGAATTTAGTTTTTTAGAGGGAGATATATACATGAATTTAGTTTTTTAGAGGGAGATATATATATATATATATATATATATAGGTTGTAATCAATCACAAAAATGGTAGAGGAAAGTTTAGCCATTCGTTATAACGGAGACGGGAGAAATCAAAAGATGAAGTTGCTTGATAAATAGGAGAAAGAAATAGGATAAAATTTTGATCATACTAGAAGTGACTACAAGGTTTTTAACCATGTATTTAGTAAGTACTTAATGAAATAATAATAATAATAATAATAATAATAATAATAAAATGAAACATAAATACTATGTGTTTATTTTGATGGTTCCTTGAGTGTTTTTTTTTATAAAATATTGGTCATTCGATGTGTTGATATTGTATTACCACAAAACAAAGTATTTATTATGATTACTTCTATAAACCGTCATTAAAAATAAATTCTAGATATTTGTATAAGTACAACATATTATGTTTATAAACTAGCTAGGACTTTGATGAGGTACAAATTTTCATGATTATAAACATCTTGTCAGTATTTTCATGCATGAATTAAAACTAGGTGATTATCAGTGAATGTCATAGCTACATGCAAGTCTATTTAATTACTGCAACAAATAAGTGAATCATGTTTTAATGACATAACATGGGGAATCTAACAATACTTATATGTTAGATTCTAGATTCATCTTACTCAAATATTAGATAAAACTATCTTTAAAGAAGATCAGAAGAACCATTTGGGTAGTCATTATGAAGGGGATTCAAGAATAAAACATAGAGTTTTAGGTGAAGCTCCAAAATTTCTCCTCATGAAAGATCCCTAAACATCTCTTCAGTTTGATCAGGGTGTTCTTGAGACAATAGTTGAAGAAAATGATCATGATTAAAATTACTCAAGATACCTAAGTCTAGATCTCTAGACAAGCCTCTTGACAATGTTCCTCAGGGGCATTCTGAAATAGTCAAAGAACAGTTGTTTAACAACTTGATTACAACTTCTATACAGGTAAATCTAGTTGATGTGATAACTAAGTAAGGGATATCCCCAGCATACTTATATATGGAAGAAGGGGAATTAATGCCTACTTAAAACCACACCCTTTCTATTAACACTAATGTTTTATCTCTTACTTTTTCAGTAGTTGATCCAAATAGAAGGAGAAGTAAAGGATTTGAAGGGGTCTCAAATGCCTTGTATTTGGACAAAAAAAAAAGAAAATTGATAACTGGGAAACCTCTTGTACTAGAATCACTAGGTCAAGTAAAAGGATTGCAAACATAGGGGCTAAGATAGCAAACCAGCTAATGTTGGTCAAAGGATAAAATAAACCCAAAGAAATATTTCAGATGGGACTCAAAAGACTTTGGCCCATTTGACAAGTAATCACTCAAAAAAAATTAGATGAAGATAATCGCTTGGACTATCAAAGGCCTCAATGGAGGGGTTAAACAAAGAACTCTTAAAGAATTAAGGAAGACTAGTAAGCCCTCTATCTTTTTGGTCCAAGAAAATAAGATGAGCTCTAAATTATTGAATAATAACAAGAGGTTTTTTTGGAATAAGGCTAGCATGGCTATTTTGGATTCAAAAGGTGATTCTAGAGGTATTATTATTCTTTGGGATCCTACAATTATGAATGGTAAAGTTATTTTTTCCTCTCATAATCACCTTTCTTTTATTTTTCACTTTGTTGACAACTTGGTTTGGGTGCTTTCAAACATCTATGCACCTAACACTCTTAGGGTAGAATACATCTTTGGGCAGATTTATAAAATTGTATAATTCATTGCTCTGAGTTTCATTGGATGATTATGTGAGACATTAATACCCCTCTAACTCCCTCTAAAAAAAAGGGAGGGTCCATTGATTACATTGTAGGCATGGATGAGTTTGCAATGTTCATATCCTTCTCTAATCTCATTGACTTAGATCTACATGGAAATCCATACACCTAGACTAATAGAAGGTTGGTAAAAGACCTTATTTAGGTTAAACTTGATAGAACTCTCATTTCTGTAGATTGGATTTTGAGTCAAAATTTTCATCTTTCTTTTCAACCCAGAATTGGTTCTGATCATAACCCCATTATGCTCTCCATTTTTGTTCTGGATATATTTGGGCATACACCTTTTAAGTTTCAAAAAATGTGGCTTGATCATATAGAGCTGAAGGATAGGATACAAGTTGGTGGATGCTATAGGTTGAGGGAATATCCCAATTATGTTTCATCTAAAATCTTTAAAATGTCAAAAAAAAGGTCAAAATATAGAATAGAAATGTTTTTGGAGACATCTTCAAAAAAAACAAGTAGATTAAAGGTGAATTATCTTATTTAGAATAAAAAATTACTGAAAAAGGTATGAATGTTGAACATTTTCATTTAGAAAAAATTTCTCTCTGATTTCCACAATATTTGTGCTTAGGAAGAATCTTTCTGGAGACAGGAATCTAGGGCCTTGTGGCTTAAGGAAGGGGATTAGAATACTAAATTTTTTCATATGACCACCCTTAAACATAGAACCTACAATCATATTTTTTAGGTCTCTTTGAGATATGGATCCATTACTATAGATCTTGATATTATCAAAGAGGAAGCTATGTCTTTTTATCTAAATTTGTTAAATGATAATACGTCCTTTTCTAAAGAGGTTGTTGTTACTTTGTTGGCCTCAATTCTTAATAATCTCTTCCCAAAAGAGGACTTCCTAAGCATCACTAAGCCTACTACTCTTGATGAATTACATAAGGTTTTTTTCTTTATGGAAAGAGATAAATCACTAGGTCCAGATGGTTTCTCAGTCTTCTTCTTTCAACATTTTTGGGATATTTGCTCAGTTGATTTTCTTAAAGACACTAATGAATTTCTTAGAATGGGTAAAATTCCTAAGGAAATCAACAACACCTTCATAGTGTTAATACCTAATAAAAATGGAGCCAGTGTTTTTTAGGACTTCAGGCCCATTAGTCTCACTAATGTGTTGTATAAAACTTTTACTAAGACTTTAGCTTTGAGATTGCAGCCCCTCTTTTTGGTTATGATTTCCAAATAGTAGGGTGGTTTTGTCAAAGGAAAACTCATTCAAGATGGGGTAGAAGTGGTGCATGAAACTATTCATTGCATGGAAAAGATTAAAAAGGTAGGTATGGTCATAAAAATGGACATGAACAAAGCTTTTGATAGGGTATCTTGGCTGTCCCTTGATAGAGTTTTGGAGAAATTTGGATTTTCTTCTCATTTTAGAAAGATCATCAATTCATGCATTCTACTCCTAAATTCTCTATCATTGTTAATGGTTCACCTATGGGTTTCTTTTCTAGTATCAGGGGTATCAAGCAAGGAGACCCCCTTTCTCCCCTTTTGTTTATTATTATGGCAGACAGCCTTAGTAGATCTATTACCAGAGCCTCTTGTATGGGGATTATTAATGGCTTTAGACCCACTTCTATGGATCTTACTATTTCTCATCAATAATTTATAGATGATACAATTATTCTACTGACCAACATTTTGGAAGCTAAAATGATGAGACACATTCTTAAATTGTATGAAGAGGCTTCTGAGCAACAAATCAATTATGAAAAGAGTCCATTGTTTTTCTTTAATACTCCTCCTAATCGGCAAAGGAAAATTGCTCAAATTCTAGGTTGTAGGATCAACTCTCTCCTAAAAATTTATTTGGGGATACCATTAGGCATGAGGAAATTTTCTATAATAGTTTAGAACACTCTTATTGATAGATTCCAAAACAAACTTACTAGATGGAAAAGATCGGTTCTCTCTAATGCGGGTAAGTGTTTGCAAATTAAGAGTACTTTGCAAAATCTTCACATTTATATCATGTCCATGTTATTTATTCATTAGATTATGTATGATAGAATTGAAAGGATTTAGAAGCACTTTTTATGGATTGGTACTAAAAATAATAATAGATTTCATATTGTAGCTTGGGATAAGGCATGTTCTTAGAAGAATATGGGAGGCTTGGGTATTAAAAACATCAAGATTATGAATGCAACTCTTATCTCCAAAATGGGTTGGATATTATTAAAGGTTGATTAGCCCTGGACTAATATTGTTAGAGATAAGTATTTAGGTTAGAAATGTCCCTAAAACTTTCTTATTGAGGAACATCTTCTGAATATTTTTTGGAAAAACCTCATCAAAATTAGGGGATGTATTGACAAACGTTCTAAATATAAGCTTGGTGATGGTAAGGATATTTTGTTTTGGAAAGATAGATGGGCCAATTTAAAAAATTGTAGCCGAATAACTCTTGGACTTAGTTAGAGAGTTTTCTTTCTTCCCATACTGGTGACAGAGTTAGTGATTATATTTTCTACAATAATGGTAAGTTTTAATGGAAGGACCTAGCTCTTATTATTTCTTACAACATGCCTAATTTGAAAGATATAGTATCATCTCTTCAAGAAAATGTTAACAACATTCAGATTAGCCAGCTAAGTCTTAGGGATGATTTTATTTGGATTAACTCTTTTGATGACTCTTATATTGTTAAAGATGGCTATCAGTTGCTTTATGAGGATACTCACCTTGATTTTGAATGGAGCAGGATATGGTTGAAGCAGCTCACTCCTAAGATTAATCACTTTTTGTGGATGGTGCTCAAGAAAAGGATTCTCACCAATGATAATCTTATCAAAAGAGGGTTTATTATGCCTAACATGTGTTGCTTATGCAAGTAATTAGTTGAGGACATTCATCACCTTTTCCTACACTGATCTTATGCTAACAGATTGTGGGGCCTTGTCTTTTCTAGTTTTGAGGTTTCTTGGACATTCCTAGAAGATATTTATAGGCATGAGAGCAATGGTAGACTCCATTCAGACATAGCATACTTAGACATTTTTGGAAACTTATATTCCCTCACACCCTCTGAAGGATTTTGAAGGCTAGGAATGCAATTATTTTTAGAGATTGCAAGAATTATTACAAAAAATTATTATTTGAAATCTCTATTGATGCAAAAGAAAATGTGCTCAAATTCAAGCCTCCAAAAAATCATGTTTTCCCTAAACACGAGTAAAAATTTCTTTCTAATTGGAATATTGTAGAGTAATTTCCTACTCTACGTCGTATTTATTTAATTTTTTGATTCGAGCGCTATAATTTTGGTTCCTACGTATACTTGGACGTCGCGACATAATTTTGAAGCAGAGGGCTAGTTCATTTTGCCTAAGTATCGAAGTGCAGTGGAAGTTGCCAAGTGTCACCCTTCGAGCACGAGTCTTTTTCCCCTTCTTGTTTCCTTCGTCTCATTTCGCCCAAGTATCGAATTCAAGTAGAAGTCACCACGTCTTGATTTTTAGGAGACAAAGATGGATAGTTGGCATCCTTCGAACACCCTTTTGTAAATTTTGGGAAGGCTGCGAAATGTGCCACGTACCTAATAACGGCTAAGCAGAATGCACCACATGTCAGTGTCCAAGTCTCATAGAGGCACCCGTGTTTCATTCTACCTTTTGACAAAGACATTCAATGGACCAAGCAGCATAGAGAGCGGAAAGCACCAGGTGGTAGTTGTGAAGACCCTAAATGACCTTTTTGAAGAAGGCAGTGGAAGACACATTCCCCAGATAGAGAAGCAGAAGATGCCACGTATCTTCCTAGGAGCAGCGAAGATCACCACGTGTCAATTTATGAGACACCATCTTTGAGCCTAATTACCAAATAAAGATTGTGGTGGGTTCCTAGATGTTATTTCAAAGGATTGACGAAGCGCCAAGTGTCAACAAGTGAAGACTGCCATGTACATCCATCCTTTCCTAAAAGTTGCCCAAGCAAGGAATGCATAAGTTTTGTTTGATAAAGCTGTAAAGTATCGAGGAAGCAGGCTGTGATAGGTGTTGAAGGTAGAGTATTCTTGAGAAAAATATAGGGAAAGCATAAGTGGCCAAGTGTCATCCTTCGGTACCTTCTACACAACAAGAGGGAAAATTCATAAATTGACTAAGTGTCCTCTTCCATTTCAAAGTGCCTGTCTACCTGTTACAGCAAAAATGGAGGGAAATTTGGTGAGAGTTACTCTGGGTAGATAGAACAATGCACCAGGTAGATTTTTGGGGCTTACAAGCATTGAAGATGCCATTTGTTTGTCCCCTAACAACAGAGGTAGAGTAGATAGTTGAGCGGCCAAACAGATGATGGAACGAAGAATTTCCAGCGTGAAGAGAGGTACTAGACATGGATTGCCATGTCGCAGTCAGGGCAGTTCCTGATAAGACCAGGATGCATCCAAGGCATTGAATGCACCATCTATTTTGTCCCCTGTAAGTGAAGGATGAAGTGGAATTGCGCAGAAAAGAAAGTGATCGAAGGAGACATCCAAAGCTATATAAGCAGGATTGTAAAATCAAAAAAAGTTGGGGGAATTCTCATAGTTTTAGACTTTCAGAGTTTTTGACCAATAATATCATTTGCTTTTGTTACATTTTCCTAACTTGAAAGTTTTATATGATTGTGTGTGCTTTTGCATCTTTTGTATGACTGGAAGATCAATAAGAAAATTGAACACTATGCCCTTGTTGATGTTATCTGTGTCATTTGCAAAGTAGTTATGCTGTAGATTTTCTAGTTTTGTGATTGGAAATGTTATTTGCTTTTGTCCCATTTTTTGGAGTCTGAAGTTTTACATAATTGTGTGTGACTTATGTGCCTCTAATTTGATTGGAAGATTCTATTAAGAAGATTGAACACTATGATTTTGTTGACAATTCTTGTATCTCAGTAAAAGACTCCCCTATTATGAGCCTCTATTTCTGTTATTCCAATAGTTTACATTGATCATGCACTTTTCTGCTCTTAAATGTAATAGTATCATATAATAGTCTCATTATGCTCAGGTTAGGATTAGGATTACACTCAAGCACATCACCATAGTTAGGTTTTAGTTCCTACATTTGCATTTTTGTTTAATCTCTTATCCCTTTTCCCCCAACACCCAATACAAAAGAAGAGACCAACTTCTCTAAAATTTGGAGGTTGTTTCAAGCCGCATCATCCCACAGCTTGAAACTTCCCATTGTTGTTGATTAAAATCAAGCACAATTTTCGTCATAAATAGTTTCTGGCATGCCCAGTGGAATAGATCTTTCAAGGAGTTGAATAAATTTTGGTGTATTCTTTAGCCATTTAGCCTTTAGAGGTTTTCATCAACACCAACAATGACTCTGAGTCATCAGTCGATTAAGCAGTATCATCAAGAAATCCCTTTTGGTATGTATAACTCTGTTACTCATAGCTATGAATCATATTCTCCTTATATATTTAATCAAGATCAAGTTCCTCCTGAAACATCTCCAAGTAATGAGGATGCACATGGCCACGAGCTATACCAATTTTATGCCCAGTTTAATCTCATTTTCACCTTCAAGAAAGCATTGCTGGGATTTAAAAAATATGTGTTAGAGCTTGACAGCAAAAGGGAATATGGCCAAGAAATTCCTTGTCATGTCATCTATCAAGTGAGGGAAGCAATAGACCTAATCAAAAGTGAGTGGGATCCCATTGAAAGGGAAAATTGGCAAAAACTTACATATGAAATGTTGGATGTGTGTGGATTGATTGCATTTCTAGAAGAAAGGCTAAGCATTCATGAGAACCAGCCTTACCAAGTCTACCAAACTTCATATCCACCACCACAAATCCCATATCAAACATATGCCACCCATGTTCATGAACAAGGTCAGACTTGTCAAGATCGTTTCCCCAATAATGCAGAGTCTATGATAGCAGCAAGTCAAGAGGGCCCCAAACTCTCACTTTCCCCTCAAGTCCCTTCCTCCCTTACTCAAGAAGCTTCTTATTTTCCATCACAGCCTTCTTTTTCATCCCCTTTTGAAGAAGAATATATTTTGAAAGAGGCAATTGAGTATGCAGAAGAATATGCTCAATTCATGGCTAGTCAAGAGGATTCCATAAGTATGAATAAGGAGGAAATCACCATAGATTCCCCTTTTGATGAGCAAGAGGATAAGCCGCAACATTTTTCCTTCACTTCAGATGAGGAGGAGATCATTTCTGACTTTTTCCTTACTTTGCAAGAAGATACAAAGGAACATGGATACTCCCTTGACCAAGTCATTGAGATAGATGACACTATCCTGCAAGAAGGCTATGGATTGGTCAAGTATGGAGAAGACAACATCAAGACTCAGTTGAGTATGCAGAAGGAATGCTAGTTTTCAAATGCATCCTTTCAAGAGGATGAAATCATCAAAGAGCATACTGATGCAATAAAGCTAGAATCTGAAGAAGATGAGCTGAAAGATAATGGATATCAAAAGGCATAGAGTGAAGAACTAATAGCCAATGATTTCTTGATGACACCCAAAAACATGAAGAACCAGTATTCGATGGGCATTCAAGGACAAGAAGAGTTCATAGGTGTCAAATACACGTTTTGCTCAGACTCATTCGAGTGCAGGCAAATTCATGTGGCCAGCGCAGAGGGCATCCCATTAAAGGTATACCCATTACAATCACTGGTATGGCAACACAAGTTGGCTTGTCATAAAGAAGATGTTGGAAAGTTCATTTTTGATCCCGAAGGAAAATAAGGATTCGTAATTAATGTAGTTAGGTAGTTTCCATTCTCGCATTACTTTGTTTTGTTTTTTGCTTTCCCACTTTTATTTTAAAATAAGCATTTAAATGCAGAGTCGGCATCTTAGAAGCTTTAAATTCTTTAAATTTTGCCACAATAAATGCTTCCCCAAATCTTTCAAAATCTCCAAGGTACCTTACGCCGCATATTGTGTCTGCCTCACTATTTCTCGAAGATTGAGTAGGATTTGCTCACGGTCACCTTAATTTAATGTTGTTTGGGACTTGATAGGCCCATAAATATCCCTTAGCAAATTTTAAAGTTTACAAACTCTCAAGCATTCCTATGAAAATATCTTGCTAATTGTGATTGTGGCGCCTAGTGAAATTTGTTGCAACAAGCATGTTTTTATCTTGTGAAAGGTTCATACCAAGTTATTATACAAGAGATTTAGAGATGGCAAGAACATTAGCATCATAGCAAGGAACAAGGGCACCTGGATATCTCGACAGATTATTGGCAAGTAAATCATATGCAGTAGCTCCTGCACAACCACCAAGAAGCTACCCGAGAACAAAAGCCTTGGGAGTCAGTCAGACCAGTGACCCATCTAAAGTAAGGGACTATGCAGATGGAATCGTGGACCTAATTCTACAAAGAGCCAGTGGCAAGAACCTCAGAGAAGGGGCACACCAAAGGTGTCTGCAAAGAGCCCAGGAAAGGCAATATGAGACATTCGAGATGAGAATATGGACCTCACAACTGGCTCAATTCATTGTCCCAACTGTGCACCCATACCTGAATATAATTGAATTGTGCACGGACTTGCTCCATCTATAGTCTTACACCATTCAGCAAGGCCCATTCATGCTGTAGATCACCCCATCAGCCATCAAGGATATGGTCGCCCTGCAATACGATGGTTTCACCACCTTCCCCACCATTGATAGGATGCAAAGGACATGGGAAAATGTCAACAATCAGACCAAGTTTTTGAGGTCTAAGTTACAAATAGCCGATGGTGACACAATGGTACCCACACTCCTAACATCAAGGACTCAGTTCACACCTGCCAGCCAAGATGCACTATCGATGATGGCTCTCATCTTTAGCATGAAGGATGACATGGTGGTATACACTAAGCAGATGGCCATTCTCTTCAGGCTAAAAACAATTGACAAGATGCAAGAGTACCATCTTGATTTCTCTAAGCACATCACCTTCTCAATGGTCGAGTAGTTGACCCAATTTAGGTCGAAGGGGATATTCAGGTATTCCTCCTTTTTGTTCCATCTCATTTTACACCAGAACCCTGACCTCTTCTCCTAATCCATGAGTCTGAACCTATACGACCCAACTTTTGACCCCCAAAAGACCATCCCTGTGTCTGCATGGACACATGTTTTGTCAAGAACAAGTGACATGTATGATTTTTGGGAACTATTCATCACCCCTATTCTTCATTGCCTCAGCCCTGAGCCCGTTTTAAACAGGCTATTCCCAAGTGTTACGAACCTCCTGGTTAGTTGTCCCATCCCATGTGATTTCTATTTTGGAGCCCATCACACAACCTTAAGGGTCCATGGATTTTGTGGGGAGCCAGTGTTTCTACCAAAAGTTTTGACTCTTCGATTAGCATTGCTAGAAATCACTAGGTAGGTGTCTGTGGTTGATAATGAATATGGCTCAGGGAAGAAGAAGAGGAGATTGTATAATCTCCTATGGATGGCAGGGAGCATGAGCCTAGAAGCCAAAGAAGTTGAGACCTTGCTACTGAGGAAATTGACCTTCTTGGGTTTCCTACTGGTCGAGGACAAGTAGGTTTATGACCCATCTGATTACATAGCCTCTGTAGTGAAGACAAATAGAATTGGAGCCAAGATTGTGCATGAAGGCTACCCTTTTTGGGAGAATAGGAAGAATCCTACTGAAGACGCCCCTGGTCTCCATGTTGAGCTAACAGATTTGCCACCCCCATAGAATAGGCCATGGGAGACCTTCTATGATAAATAGAGGGATTATAATCCCAAAGTTAGGATGACCTCTGGTTTGAGAAGGACACTGAGGAACAAAGGATGGGATGTAGAAAAAATTGAGGCCTATTGGAAATATAGGCAAGAAATTTCCCAGACCACCCATGCCTTTAGAGGCGTAGACTCAGATGAAAGGTGGGAAGAACTCTGGGATGAATGGCATCCATCCCTTGTGTCCAACCCAAAAACAAGCCAAACAACGACACTTGGGGCGGGGCAAGCAGCTAGAGCAAGACCAAGCCAACAATCACAGACTTTAGAGCAAGCTGAAGCTACCACAGAGCAACAAAGAAGTGTGGTGTCTTCACCACCACAAGCCTCCACACCATTGGAAGTAATTGAAGTCCCTAGTTTTCCACATGTACCACCAACAACAACAAAGGTGGAAAGGAAACAAATGTAGCCAGAGGCAGAAACACCCAAGAAGAGAAGAAGGGTGCAGTTCTAATTGGACCCAGAAGAGGAAGAAGAGCCTTCATAGCACCCAGTGTAGAGCATTGCAACTTCTCCTCAAATAGGAATTACTCCCCCTCCTCCCTCTCAATCTATTCCTCACCCTGTCGATGTGGTGCCTCCACCCAGCCAAATGACACCTCTCGCCACTGCTGCCATTCCCATTTTGTAATTCACCCCATCCTTGATGCCTCAAGCCTTAACATTACCCTATTTCTCCCCCTCCATTCCCAAAAAGATGCCCCTACAACTCACCCCTAGCCAGCCAATGGCTCTCCAATACGGCCTGCCACAAGGATTTCCCTTCACAGGGGGACATATTGCATCCCCTTCCACCTTCCAGATGCAGGCTAATGCCGCTAAGAAGGCAAAAGAAGCCCGATTGGAGAAGAAGAGGATTAAGGAGAATAAAACACCGGCTATTCCATATTTGAGGTCACAATTTGACCCCATCCAACAACAATTGACAGTGACCCATTTATCGCCCAACGTTTCAAGGCCGAGCGAATAAATGCGGCTAGAAGACTACACCATAAACACAGTGGACATTGACATGTCCCTATTCAGGCCTCAAGACAAAGTCAAGCTACTGACCGAATCCACTTCTGCAGTCACAAAAGATTACTTGAAGAAATCAAGGAGACTTCAAAAGATGGAGGCCGATTTAGCCCAAGAGAAGGAAAACTATAATAGTTTGGCTAAACAAATAGATAGGAAAGACAACGAGATAGCTAGTTTGTAGAAATAGTTGCAAGATATTGTTTCCCTCCAGACTCAACAAGCAATTCAAGCCCAAAATGATTCATTGAAGATGGAGCTTGCACTTGCGAAGGATACAGCAACAGCTCTAAGATGGGAAAATGCAACATTGCATGGAAGAGTCAAAGGACTCCAACTGTAGATTACCCAATCATAGCAAGGGCTACTAGAAGAACAGAATAAGGTTGCAGCTTTTTAAGCCCAGCTTCAAGCTGAGCAATAGAGGATAGCACAACTGGTAATTGAGTTGACCAATAGGCCAGGAGGTATCAGAGTAGTGTAACTGATGAAGGAGATCTATGAGTCAGCGTGGGTGAGAATCTCTTCAAAGATTCTCTAGCTCAGGCCATTTTTCACCTTCCTACTCAACGCACAGCAACTATGCAAAAGGGTGGAAAATTTAGTACAGAACACTCTGGCCATGATCCCCAAAAGAGTCACAGACTGCCATTCATTATTGGAGAAGCTCTATGACACAAGGGATGCAACATTGGCAGCTGCAGGAATCTTGAATAGAATGGCCGCCACAAAATAGGTCAATGAGGAGCTCAATTGCAATGCCACGACCAACAGTTGCAAAAGCTATCTCGATGTTGTGAAAGAAGGCATCGATGAGATGAGACACCACATTAAAGATTTGGTGCAACTAGGCCTGCCTTCCCCATTTCCAGATGCAAAGACGGTCCTGATGGCCGATCAACTTCAACCATTATTGTTGGATAAACAAAGGGATCAAACAATTTTCTAGAGCTTGTGAGATGATTCCTCAGCCCTAGAGGTTGAAACTATTTTGATTCCTATTTTTTGGCTAGAATCCAAGCTGAAAAGCCACGATCCAAATCTTGCAAACCTTTTCACACAAGGATATTATCAACCTTGATCTGGTCTTCATGGAATTGCAGAGCAAGCAAGGATTATCTGACCATGAGTGGTCTATCTACCAAACAGCTCTTTTAAAGCTATAAATTTTGAAATTTTGATCGAGCAAGAGTCAGGTTCTTTTTGAGCGGGCTCAAAATTCTTGGAGGTCGCCAATAACTATAGAGTAATTTCCTACTCTACATCGTATTTATTTTATTTTTTGATTCGAGTGCTGCAATTTTGGTTCCTACGTATCCTTGGACATCATGGCATAATTTTCAAGCAGAGGGTCAGTTCATTTTACCTAAGTATCGAAGTGCAGCAAAAGCTGCCAAGTGTCACCCTTTGAGCATGAGTCTTTTTCCCCTTCTTGTTTCCTTCACCTCATTTTTCCCAAGTATCGAATTTAAGTGGAAGTCGCCACGTGTCAATTTTTGGGAGACAAAGATGGACAGCTGGCATCCTTCGAACACCCTTTTGTAACTTTTGGGAAGGCTGTGAAATGTGACATGTACCTAATAACGGCTAAGCAGAACGCACCACATGTCAGTGTCCGAGTCTCATAGAGGCACCCATGTTTCATTTTACCTTTTGACAAAGACTTTTAATGGACCAAGTAGCATAGAGAGTGGAAAGTGCCAGGTGGCAGTTGCGAAGACCTTGAATGACCTTTTTTAAGAAGGCAACGGAAGATGCCACATTCCCTAGATAGAGAAGTAAAAGATGCCACGTATCTTCTTAGGAGCAACAGAGATCGCCACATGTCAATTTCCAAGAGACCATCTTTGAGCCTAATTGCTAAAAAAAGATTGTGGTGGGTTCCTGGATGTTATTTCAAAGGATCGAGGAAGTGCCAAGTGTCAATAAGTGAAGACTACCACGTGCATCCATCCTTTCCTAAAAGTTGCCCAAGCAAGGAATGCATAAGTTTTGTTTGATAAAGCTGCAAAGTATCAAGGAAGTAGGCTGTAACAAGTGTCGAAGGTAGAGTGTTCCTGAGTAGAATATAGGGAAAGCAGAAGCGGCCAAGTGTCATCCTCTGGTGCCTTCTAGACAATAGGAGGGAAAATTCATAAATTGACTAAGTGTCCTCTTCTGTTTCAAAGTGCCCGTCTACCTGTTACAACAAAAATGGGGGGAAATTCGGCGGGAGTTACTCTAGGTAGATAGAACAATGCACCAGATATATTTTTGGGGCTTACAAGCATTAAAGATGCCATCCATTTGTCCCCTAACAGCAGAGGCAGAATAGACAGTTGAGCGGCCAAACAGATGATGGAACAAAGAATTTTTGGCACGAAAAGAGGTACTAGACATGGATTGCCATGCCGCAGTCAAGGCAGTTCCTGATAAGACCAAGATGCATCCAAGGCATTGAATGCACCGTCTATTTTGTCCCCTATGAGTGAAGGATGGAGTGGAATTATGCGGGAAAGAAAGTGATCGAAGGAGACATCCGAAGCTATATAAGTAGGATTGTAAAATCAAAAAAAGTGGGGGGAATTCTCATAGTTTTTGACTTTCAGAGTTTTTGACCAATAATATCATTTGCTTTTGTTACATTTTCTTGAGTTGAAAGGTTTATATGACTGTGTGTGTTTCTGCATCTTTTGTATGACTGGAAGATTCAATAAGAAAATTGAACACTATGCCCTTGTTGATGTTATCTGTGTCATTTGCAAAGTAGTCGATGTTGTAGATTTTCTAGTGTTGTGATTGGAAATGTTATTTGCTTTTATCCTATTTTATGGAGTCTGAAGTTCTACATAACTGTGCGTGACTTTTGTGCCGCTAATGTGATTGGAAGATTCTATTAAGAAGATTGAACACTATGCCTTTGTTGACAATTCATGTATCTCAGCAAAAGACTCCCCTGTTATGAGCCTTTGTTTCTGTTATTCCAATCTTTTACATTGATCATGCACTTGTCTTATCTTAAATGTAATAGTATCATATAATAGTCTCATTGTGTTCAGGTTAGGATTAGGATTACACTCAGGCACATCGCCATAGTTAGGTTTCAGTTCCTGCATTTGTGTTTTTGTTTAATCTCTTATCCCTTTTCCCCCATCACCCAATACAAAAGAAGAGACTAGCTTCTCTAAAATCTGGAGGTTGTTTCAAGCCGCATCATCCCACAGGTTGAAACTTCCCATTGTTGTTGATTAAAATCAAGCATAATTTTTGTCATCAACAAATATCATTATTGGTGATCTTCAGATCATAAATCCCTCTATTAACAGATCTATTATTCAATAGATCCCTCCTATGAACTAGTACAAACTAAACTTTGATGGTGCCTCTAAAGGTAACCTAGGAGCTATAGGGAGAGGCAGGATCATCAAAGATCACTTAGGCAATCTTATTGCTTCCTATGTTGGACCTATGGGTATTCAATCTGACCATTATGTAGAGGGTCTTGTTGTTCTATGGGGGATCAGGTTAGTAAAATATTGCCAAATTAATAATATAATCATTGAAGGTGATTCTTTGAAAATCATTAATCACCTCAATGGTATTCATCTAGCTAGTTGGACTATCTTAGACTTCATCTTGGAAAGTGCCAACATATGTAGGACCTTCTTTAATTACAAGATTTATCACACCTATAGAGAAGGTAACTATGTAGTGGACTCATTTGCTAATATGGGGGTGATTAATAAACATCTTCAATTTTGGTATGCTCATGACCAAATCCTAAAAAATGTGAAGGATATCATTAATAAGGAAAGGGAATTTGGATATGATTAGATGTGGTATGGAGGTTTTAATCACTCATATGATAGTTATTCATTTCTTGTAACTCACACACCTTCTTTAGGATTATTTCATTGGCATTCTTCATTGGACTCTTGTGCTCAGTCTCTCTCTTAGGTTTTGGGCTATGCAAAGGTGTTGTGAAAGCAGGCTATTAGCTATTTTCTATGATCTCTTGTGATGTGAACCTACTTCTTACACCATGGGTGGCATTTCATGTTGTGTTGAGCCCTTATGTGACCTGAATGAGAAGGCAAATGAATAACTTTGGAGGTCATTAAATGTGGGAGGATTCATAAGCTTCATGCAAAAGATTAATGGACACGACAACCATATTTTTATCTCTTTTGCCGAAAACTAGAGGAATAGGGTTGTCATCTATAAAGGAAAGACCTTCTCTATTACTAAATATTTCATTGCTTCTATCACCGGTCTTAGCAAGGATGGTTTAAAGTTTTATAGAAATAAATTTGACAAGGTTGTGGAGGAGAAAAGACTTCTTAAAGGTAGCATAGTTAATGCCTTGAATTTTGTAAAAGTTGGTATTATTTGTTCCTCTCTCCCTACTCCTTTTCATGAAGTGGCTAGTATGTTAGTGCGATATGTGAATTTGGAGGGTATGTATAACACTCTATCACTTCATCATCTTGTCCTTATGAACCACTTCCATAAGGTTCCAAGGGTCAGTCTCCTTTATTATATTTTGCATTCTATGGAAGCCTCTATTCATGATTTTCAATCACACAAGCCTGCCCTACCTCTTCATGAAGGGGTTATTTTTCTTTTGCATCATCATTACCGCATTATCTCGACCAACATTATAGCTTATTGTATTCCTCCCCCTCCCTCACCTGAACATCCTGCCCATAGAATGGTAAAGACTAAGAATACCAGATCTCTTACCTCACCTTCTCCTCCCCCATAAAGGGTGCTTAGAAGTAGTGATAAAGGCAAAGGTTCAGTTTCTAGCTCTCTTAATGGAAAGGAAATTACCATTGTTGAGAGTCTCCTTGATATGGGACATGCTACTATGGATTATGATCCTTTTCACCATAATTTCAAGGAATTTGGAATCAAAGCCCAAGTTATGCAGCTAGAAGAAAGGACTAGGGAGCTCAGAAAGGAGTTTACACAGCTCAAAAAGAATGTTGATAAAGGCAAAAAGTAGGTGGATAATTCCTCTCTTTCTAGGACTAAGATAGAAGACATTTCTAACAAAATGAAAGCCCTAGAAAACACTGTGAATCATATTAATGTTAGGCAGAATGATCATTTGGCCATGCAACAGGCCATTTTGAAGTTTTTGGAGTTTCAAGTCAGGCAAGTTTACACCCTTAACAACTTACATTCGAGATTGTGGAAGGGTGGCACTAAGAAAACTTATGCTCTTACCACAATTGACATGGCAAACCCTTCTCAAACTATTGCTCTAAATCTTTATAATGCTTTGGAGGGGCTCAAGAATGGTTTCATTAAGTTCAACAAGTGAAGATTCCTTTATTGTGATGTTGTGAAGTGGCTGTTATTTTGTAGTTTTGGTGTTATTTTCTGTCAGGGTTCCCCCTACTATTGTTCTTTCTTATTTTTTTTGGTTGTTGGTTCTTTTCTATAGGTGGGTGTTGGTTTGCACTCTTTTTTGTGCTCTCTTCTGTTCTATATGGCTTTTGAGCCTTTTTGTATTGGGTATGGTCCCTTTCAAAACCATTTATCATTAATAAAAAAAACAATACTTCTATGTCTCTTGATCCTTAGATTTATATTTTATAAAATTTTCATGAAAATAATTCTTAAGATAGAAGTTGCTTGAAAATTAGGGGCTTGGTTATTACATTGACATAGGTACTTTGAAAGAAATTTTACCCACATGTCAACCTTGGTTTTGTTGCAACAAAAATTCTACATTCACTAATATATTTATTTGTGCCTTAGGTAAACACCTGATTTTGAAAGGGATGGTTTTAGTTGTCAAATTACATTTTTTAAAGTGCTTGTGTTTCTTGATTATCGACTCATATTAGGCTCTTATTGGTGTGTTTTATTTGTGTTTACCTCCTCCTCTGCCTCCCCTTTTCTTATTTTCCCTTTTTCATTGGTTTTCTCTTTCTTCCTCTTGTATTCATATTGGTTTGGGATTTTTTCCAAGACCATAGCAATATGGTCCAATTATGCTAGGACCGCACAATTACAACACAAACTCTTTGCTTTGTGGGTCCATTTAACCCTTAATTTTGATCCCTCAAAGTCTATGACCCTTCTATTATCATGAATTTTTATACCTTAGTGAAAAACTTAAAATCTTGCAATTTGTTGTAAAACATCTGCTATACCATACTAAATTCATTATACCTAATGGGGACTAACTTGCTTTACAACACTTATTTGTCATTGCAATTGTTTGATTTTCATACTTTATTATTTCTAATGTGATTATTAGTAAGCATCATATATTTTGAAATTTTAGTGGTCATTGCATAATTATTGCTTTGATAAATAGTTTTCAGTCAGAAAATGTAGTGAAAATTGTTCTTTACAGTGTTCAAATCAGTATTGTTTCATCTGCTTTTCTATTGAATAGTGATAATTTGTAAGAGATAGTGACAATGATATAAAATTTGAGAAATAACTTAGGAAAATGTTCCATTTAGTAAAGATAGAAATTTTGACAACATTGAATAATTATTTTCATATAAGTTTGCATATTATTTTTATAAAAAAATTCATCATTTGCTATAACTTGCGAGTTCAAACACCTTCAACATCAATATGCTTCTATGTCACGATTAACTTTGACTACATTGCATAAACATAAGTTCTAGCATTTTAGGTTTTAATATTCATTTTTATCCATAACAATAGGGTTATAAAACCCTAATGTTTTTAAATAACCTAAACCCTTCCTAATCTACTAAATTTTGAGATCTAACCCCTATCCTAAACTACTAAGCTTTGAGACCTAAAATCTATCCTAAGTTATTAAGTCCTACGACTAAAATAGGAGGTTCTTTCATTAGTTGAAGTTCTAATAAACATAGTCTCTTGACTATGGTATACTTGGGTATGTTGAATATTATAAGTTATCATTGTTATAGTCTTCGACTATGGTCTATGGTTTTCATTGGAATTGAATTTTAAAAACATGTTGGATTTGTCTATTGTCTCAAAGAGAGATTTTGGAGGTGATAAACATAATTGGTAAAGTAGTTTAGTAAGGAATTGGAAAGAAAGTTAGTAAAGATATTTCAAAAAGTGGCGTTCATAGAAATTTATTAATAAAGCAGAAAAAATGTTAAGCAATTAATGGCCACACGGCATTTTGAGCCCAAGGGGTATACTTAGTTCTTGTCTTTGATTTTGTCATTTGCTCAAATCGATTCAAGCTTCAGGGGTATACATAGTTTCTTTGAGAAATCTTGAGCATTTATTAACGATAGTTTTGAGTTTCTGCTTGTTATTTGGCAACTTTGGAAGTATTTTGGGTTTTTAGGCTGGTATGTTCAGTTTGTAAGTAGATTTTAGAATTTTGGAGGCGATCTAGTTTATTTGCAACTTTGAGAAGCTTCAATCCGTTTGTCACAGGTATGAATCTTATTTTAGTGGTGAAGTTTTGAATTCATTTTGAGGTTTGATGTTTAATATCTTCTGCATGCACGGTTTTGAGTTTTTTCTGAGTATTTTGCGGTTTACTTGAACTTTTATCTTGATAAACCTCTGCGTCTTCTTTATTTTTGAGCTATAATTTATGACTCTCATGGATTTTTTCAGGTGCAATACGAACTTTGATATTTATTAAGGTTCTATCACTGTCAATTTTGGGTTTTGATGCAAACTATTTTTGTATGAGCATTGATTTAAACCATTGCTTTGGTTATTCCTCAATTTTTTGAAGTAATTTATTTGCAAGGAAAAAGTATTGAACTTGTCAGCTTTTGCATTTAGAAAATATGCACGTATAAAAAGGGTTTTGAATTGAGTTTTGTTAACACAATTGCAAGTAGTTTTGAAGGATAGATATTAAATAGAGATATTTCTTTTGGTGTGCACATGATAATATTATTTCAGTGAATACGTTTGCCAAATATTTACACGGTTTGAAAATAATCTTTAATCTCATCTTATGTGCATTTCTTAAACTCAGAAAACACTGTGAAGGTGATAATAGTTTGTCTTGTTTTGAAACATAAATTTTCTCAGCATGTTCTTGAAACTTTGCACTAGTTATTTACCAACCCATAAAAATTGATATTTTATAAGTTGATATACGAAAGTTTCATACAAATTGAGTTTCAAGACAAGATATTTCTAAATTTTCTTTTTCTTATGATTATTTAACTTTAATCTTGGATGTTTTTTAACTAAAAAGGGGTAAAAAATATTATTAAAACCGAAGAAAGAATAAAATTACATAAGATTATCCTGATCAACCAACTGATCCAGCTTTTGGGATAACTCCCGAGGTAACAACCTCTGATCCGAAATGTTCCAAGGCGGCCCGTGCTCGAATGCCCATTTGACCAAGCGATCAGCCACCCCGTTCCAATCTTTCACGTAATTTTTTATGCTCAAGAGATAGTGATTTAACTTATGCATCATATATCAAATGGATTTATTACAAATTGCATAGTTTTCTATTTGCATGTGTTGCTTTTGAAAGATAAGTTATTGAAATCCTTTTTGAAATTGTAATTTAATGATGAATTTATTTAAAAAGTTTATTTGGAAAGAGATATGAGTATTTAATGATTTAAATCTCTATAGTGAAATGATATAGTGATAATTTTGGAGAAATATTTTGCAATTTTGGGTTTGGTTGGCTTTATTGAAGTTTCACAAAATTTAAAATTTTAATTTTTTGTAAAATCAATACTTTTATTAATCATGGTCATTTGTTTCCAAGAATCATTTGTTGAGGAGCATTAATAAATGTTTGGGTTGATTAATTTGACATAATTTTATTTTGGGACATTATGATTATTCACATGTTTGAATGGGTTTATCTTATATAGTACATTATGAATTTTTGAAGTCAACTAAAAAGATTTTTTATTTCATTATGTTTTGAGAGTTATAATAGATTTATGAGCATGTATTATGTATTTTTTCAAATTTTAAACCTTAATTTGTATATTTTCTCTTTGAGATATGTATATGTATAAAATTAGAAGGGAAATGAAATGCATTTCAACAAAGGAAATTGCATACAACCATTCTAGATTTACACATACCTTGAGACTGAGTAAGATAGATAAATCAAGAGCAATTCAGAGTTCAATAGAAGGTTCTTACCATCATCTCTGTCCCAACTTATCTCCAATGGACATGACTATGCTCAAAGATAACTTGATGGAGTTGGACTATTTGATTTCTTGTAATAGACTTTGGACTGTGGTAGCAATGGATGGCTAGATAGTTGGTGATTATTTGGCTTTTTTCTTGCAAGTATGGTATAAAGGATTAAAACAACATAAGACTTCTCAATTTCTGGATGATCCCATCCTTGGGGTTGACCATGGATTTATATTGAAGATGAGAGGGATATTCAATGGTTTTGGTCAAATTCCCTCCTAAAATTTTGAAATATTCATCAGAAATTTTGAGGCAAAGTTATAGAGATTATAAATCTCTAGGTTTTTCTTAGGGAACTTATGTTTTGAAACATAGCCATTATGGGGTATTCCATATAGGATAAATCTAGATATTATAAAGTGGCATGGGTATTAGGGAATTAAAGATTATAAAATTAGAATATTAGACAAGTGGGAAAATTATGTGGCTAAGAGATATTAATGAATTAATTAATTTGGAAGGTGAAAGGGGGTATGTTAACAAGTTAAGAATGAAGGGGCATAACAAGCAAAATTAACAATGTTGAAGAGGTGATAAAATTTGAGTGTATATATTTTTTCCCTCTTTGAAAGGGCATTGTGACTAGAATAAGTAACGGTCTTTCAAAGAACAAACATGGTCATGGATATTAGTGATATTAGTGGACACATGATGCCCCCTTGAGGGGACATGCAGGAAGGAATGACACAAATGGCCTGTCGAAAGAAGAAAGGAAGGTTAGAATGTGTGAATAGCCAAGGAATTAGAATATGAAATCGACTATGAAATTGATAAAAGTAGTGAGCAACAAATTGATGATACCCCAGGTAAATATATAGGCACATGAGGTGAAAATGATGGTGCTACAATTTTTGACATGTCCTAAATGGGAACCAACCATAATGGGGTGATGATAATACAAAAGGACACAAACTTTAGATGTATCCCAAGTAAGAACACATGCTAGGGAGAGTTGTGGACCTAACTGAGGTGAATTTGATACAAGATTTTGAAGTATCCCAAGCAAGGATGCATATAAGGGAGAGCTTTAGCCCAAAATAAGATGATGATAGGATAAATGAGGCCACAAACATTCGACATATCCCAAGAAAGGATGCATGCCAAGGAGATTTATGGGCCCAAAATAAGACAATGGGTGTAGCTCAAAGTATTTTTTAAGTGGATATGGAGTGATGAAGAGGTAAAGGGGAATAATTGAGTAGTGTGTTTGAGTTGTCCTTGGACACCATGGGTGACCAAGCACTACCCACATAGTCTGAAGTGACCTCAAGCTGATGTAGTTCTCCTTGAATGGGAAGGATGATGTGATGAACAAGAGATCAATTGATGAATGGATGAAATAAATGTGTTGGATGTGGAGAATAGTGGTGGATGGGTTATAATGTGGGTAAGTGATGAACTATGACATGATTAAAATGAGGGTGCCCCTGACAAAGATATATGCAGGGAAACAAGAGACAATGGTGTCATGGCAGTCGACATGCCCCAAATAGGAACCAACCATAAAAAATGAGTGACAAGGAGAGATGTGAGTTTTACAACCTATCACGGTCAAGGACACATGCTCGGGAGAACTATGGGTCTTGAATTGAGGATAGATGATTGTCATTGTAGTTTAGATATTTAACTAATTGCTTGGATTGGATAGAAGATGAGGTTGACTAATAAAGTATGGGAGACCTGATGATGGCATGATGATGGTTGAGTAGGCCTTAGGCAGCCCATGTGATCAATTTTCCTACATAGCATGATAAGATTAGAGTTAAATGTAGTTTGTTAGTGTAATAATACAATATGCATTAGGAGTAATAGATTTCTAGCAAGGAACGTTGATAAAGAGGAGTTGAAAATAAAAGGAAGACACTAAAAAACTGGAGAGTATGCAAAGGAGGTGTTTTCATTTGAAGAGACTAATAATTCAGCTAGGCATCTATTATGAAGTGATAAAATTGAGCAGTAAGAGCGGCGTGGTAGTAGTTATTGTTATAAGCCAAGTTTTAGAAGCAACACCTCTATCAAGATCTACATAGTCTTTTTGGTAGAAGTCCATCATCACTATGAGTTGAGTTTTATAGGTTATACCTTTAGTGAGAGGGTGTTACTGGGTAGGGGTGATAGGGGGTAGTGTATGCATATGTGGTTCATGTCCCTTGGTACCAAAGATTTATGAGGTGTACCAAATAGAGCATCAGTAGGGGCAAGCAGATCACACTAAGATTTATGGACTCAATGGGAGAAGTGAAGGGACTACAAATATGATAAGAGTTCATTAGTTGATAAATAAGGACAAAGTGGGAAGCTAATGAGAATATGAAAAGGGAAGAAAATTCTATAAGATAGGTAGAATGTGTGAAGAGAAAGAATGAAAGGAAAAATTAGTGTGGAATGTTGTGAGAGTAGGGGTTGTGGTTCAGGTAAAAGGTGTAAAATCTAGGCACATAAAATGGTGATGAGGATGGGAAGGAGGATCAACACCTATCCAAGTGTAAAAACTAGGTATTACGTAGATTGGGTATTGTTATGTATATATTTTTGTATTGATGAGTATGTAGGGTTTAGGAATGGGAGTCATGGGTTTGGAAGAAGGGTCATGGGAGGGGAGGATATGGGTTTGGGAAAAAAGTCATGGGTAAGGAATGGGAAGTTGTGGTATGGGTTTTTGTAAAATATTTATGGGTGGGGGATTGAAGGGGCATGGGATGGGGAGGTCATAAGGAAGGAATCCAGGGTTTTGGGAAGAAGTCATGGGTTAGGAAGGTCATGGAAAGAGTCATGGGGCCACAAGGGGGTTAGGGGAACAATGGGGGTTTTGAAATGCAATGATGTGAGGTCATCATTATTTGATAGATTGATTATATTTTTGTGTTGCAAGAGGAATAGCCACCAATGGTGATGGTTTTGGCAAGAGGTGTATTGAGATGGATGTAAAGATGGAGACATGGACAATGGTTAAGGAATGTATACTAGTCGTAGAGGTAGAGGAGAAAAAATGGAGGTGATAGGGGTATTGGTGATTATTCAAGTTGATTGACATCTTCTCAAAGGGAAATGATAGGACTACAATGATAAGTTTTACTACTACAAGGTCAAATTATACATAGAGATATACAAATGGCCGATGTATTGGATTAGGTGACTACATTGTTGGATCAAGTGAACTGATAGGAGGCATAGATTGGGGATTTAATAAAATAAGAGAAGTAGATGTGGGGATGTTAGATGTAATTTGCTCAATTGAAATTATTATTAGAGCAGAGGGATGTAGAGTCACAAATGATTGGAATGGAGATAAATGTGGATCAGATATTACTGAACATGTTGGGATTAAGAAAGGTGACAACATAGATAGTGAGAATGGTCTAAGAGACTCAGTATTAGCAAGTATTTTATGAGTAGGCAGTGCTAGTAGGACAAAGGGATCCATCGTACAAGGTCATCAATCGATCTAAGGGTTTTCCATGGTATAAGTCATTTAGTTGGTCTATTCACCCATCACTGAGGCCACCAACACTACAAGATGGGATGTCATTCAGGATTCAACTTAAATTCGAGCACATATAGGATGTATAATGTAAATAGATATCGAGTTTATGTTTGTATTATCATGATGTGATGTGACTACTAATATGTAATGGACACACACACATGTGTGTGTGTGTTTATGTGCATATATATAGCATACTGAGGCAAGATACGTGAGCTAAAAGGGGGAATTTTTAGGGTTCAAAATTGGGGATCGAACTAGGTAGCAGAGGCAGACACTTACTCATAAGATCTAAAATATAGAAGTATCAGTCTAAGATTCAAACCACAAGTGAATATTTCTATTACCCCTTCAGTGAATGAACCATTTGACAATAAGAATGATATTAGATTTTATCCATCATGCCAAAATCAACTATAGGGTGTAGTCAAAGAGGAAGAAATGCACCTCACTGATTATAATCTGTGGAAGGTCTCTGAGGTAAGTGAGGGAGGTAAACAAAAAAAGAAAAGGAAATAGAGATGCATAAATATCAATACATATCCCTTGAAGATTGATATTGACCCATGTCTTTTTAAATACAAAGTCATACAATATACCGAGTAGGCCCTCATGGGACATGTTCATGCCAAGAGGATCAAAGTGGAGGAACTACACAGGTGGGTACACTCCACATGGTCGACCATCTTGGGTTACATGCCCATAAATCACAAAGGAGAAAGGGGCTACAACATTTTTAACTCTACTAAAGACAAAAAAAAGATATCTGAGGAAGGTCCCTAGTTTTTGGGGAAGACTACTCTTCTCACATATAAGTGTCATGTTGGGTTTGATTCACATTGTGAATGCATTAAATCCTTGGCCCTTTGGGTTAAGATGCTAAGGTTGTTGATAGAAATGTGGGAACCTCAAATTTTGAAGAAAATTGGCAATTATTTAGGGAGATATATCAGTATGGATCCAGATACGGCCAACCAGAGGAACACAATGGTAGTTATCGTATGTGTAGAAATGGAAATCACCCATGGTCTACTAGAGGACATCATGATGAGGAGAGATAACATTCGATACAAACAAATCTTTGATTACAAAAATTTTCCCTTTAGATGTTCCCTATGCCAAAATCACATACACATAAAGATATTTTTTCCACACTATGCTCAAAGACATGATAAAATTGGTCATCAGAGGAGGTTTAAACCAAGGAGGATATCGAAACAATCAAAGAATATTGTGGAGTAGATGGATACTGGGATAGAGGTATCATTGGTAAATCTACGTGCAAAAAAGTTCATAGAGGTGAATGGAGATGATACTACCATACATTATGGGACTAGTATGGTGTCTATGTTTGACACCTATGGGTAGAGGATATACAAAATCAAATAGAGGGACTTTTCAAGGGAGCTATAGGTATGTTGGCATGAAATCTACAAAGGAAAACACCTTTAAAAATGAATAGTGTGAGAGGATAGAGGAGAATACAACAAATGGGTCAGAGCTTAAGGCTATCAAACATCAGATGTTGGGTTCTTTTTGTTAGTTCTAACTTTGGTGCTAAATTTTTCTCCCAACAAGTTAGTGCATTGGTGCTACCATGCAATAGTTAAGTCTCGCACACTCACTCAAAGTGCATAGTGAAAGATCAATTCTTGAAGGCCTTGTAGCACAATGATATATGTTTATTCACCCTTCATAATATAACTATTAAAGGATTATTTAATACCATGAATATACTATTATTACCCTTCTTGTCCCAGATGTAACTACCACTATTACTATGATCATCATTATTATCAACAATAGTGACTCGAAAAATAAAAATAAATATCTAAAAGGACAAAGAACTAAACCATATCCCTTGCTAACACTTAGTAAATTTCATCATTCATAACACAATAATGCAATAATTGATATCTTCCATTATATACTTAGTGAATTACAAGATATCACTCTACTATCTATTCTCTAAAGGACCATCATCAAAAAATGATTATAGTAGGGGTATTTATACATGTATCTCCCTAACTAAGTGTTACTTATCATTAATTTCATGAAAAGATGGCACATAGGCTCCTAACAAACTGAGAGTCATGGCATTTTACATTGAGTTATTCTTATAGACTAGGGTCTTTGCACCCCTAGATACTCATTCTATGCTATATTATGGCAGTCATGTGTTATGTTCCTCATGGGCTGGTACAAAACATCTGATGAATGGGGTCAAAGTGTCTCATTTGATTTGTTCTTTCTAACTACTCCCACATCCCTCATACTCTAATTCCCACATGATCCCCTAGTCTTTCACTTTTATTTTGAGTCCTCTATTCTCAGGGCCCTCATGACTTTTTCTCTCTTGACTGGGTCATTTTATGCGGGGTCTCCTATGCCATTATCCTTCTGTACTAGGCAAGTTCCATGCCATGAAACTTTTGCGCTTGGTAGCTATGTGCCATGGTCCTCCCATGCCATGGTCCTTCTATGCCATGCTAGACTTGCATCAAAATGGACAATGATCCTTCTTTGCCATGTGCCAAAATTGAATAATACTTGGTCAAAATTTAGGGGCTAACATCACCCCACACTATGATCTTAGTCTATCCCAAACTAAGCCACGCTAGCATCCTTTAAAATTTTGAACTCCTTCTGCTCAAGTTCCTTCTTCAGCCTATCTCAATGGGGTAATTCATCAAGTACTTTTGTATTTAATCCTTCAATGGCCCCTTTTGACTCCTTCAGTTCCTCAGGCTGAGTTGGAGTCTCAGTCTTTTTCACTTGTTCATCCAAGGTTGCATTGGCTTCCTTCTGGATGTCTTCTAATTCAGAGACCTCCTTATCAACCTATCCTTGGAGTAAATTAAATCTTATATTTATTTATTGATTATGGTTATTAATGACATCTTTCATCATTTCAACATCCTTAAATGTTTTCATGTGCTTAATTTGATCTTTTATTAAAAGGGTAGCATCAACCACTTGTTACCTCAAGACCTCCTCCTCATGGTTATTTGGGTGCACTAGGCATGCAAAAATGTTATCTAAAATAGGGATAACCTCCCCAAATATCTCCAAGGTGCTCTTGAAAATATCTACTACTGTGGTGAACTATTAAATCATCTCTTTCCCCTCATATCTTGGCATTAGGTGCTCCTTGTATTTCTTAAGCAATATTTCAACTAGGGTCTCTAATTTCCTGATGGCATCCCCGTCCAGTGGTACGTCATCTACAAGTGTCATTTTTTCCTTCAAAATATTTTTACAAAGGTTTAAAACCCTTATTTTAGCCTCAGTGGCCTCTTGGATTTATTTTTTTGAGGCCACCTCCTCAGTGAGTGCTTTCTTCTCTACAATCACTTTATTGTATATATCAATGACTCTAGCATGTTTTATTTCCACTATGCATGCATAAAAATCTGAAAAAAAAGTTAAGGTGCATTATTTCCATGCCAAGTTTGAAAATTATTGGAGTGAGCCTTTACAGGTCATGATGTCTAGCAGTCCTGGAGCATCCAGGCCAGAAAAATACAATCTAAAAGAATATCAAAATAGGGATCCTCACTATACATCTCTAGAAAGAACACTTGCTTCCTTAGTTTTGGAGTCACATTCTTGGGGTGGAAGTGTTTCCAAAGATAGAGTTCCTTATCTTCTAAATTGAACTAGTAACATTCGCATGTAGTGGATAACTCTCTTTGTTCCTGTTCAACTTCAGGTGGCCCCTTCCCCCTTTCTGAGTCTCATCCAAGCTCATCCTCTTGATGTCTTCCAATGGACATCTCACTCACTCCCACTCCATCAATATTAATTTAATCATCAACTGAGGCCTCCTGTACTAGGGATGGAGTCTTCTCAAAGTCTAATCCCAAACTATGAATCTATATCTGAGAGGGGTCCCATTGAGGTACTCACCTTGGAGGCTATTATCGAGCTGAACATGTGGTAGTCTTTAGAGATGGTGGAGTCAAAGGTGGTCAGGGAGGTGGAAAATGTGGGGGAGTTGGTTCAAGAGATAAAGGGTTTAAGTTAGGTGAGTGGGAAGGAGTGGAATGAGTAGGGGAAGGTGAGGTAGGAGGAGACAAAGTGTGAGGAGGGGAAGGGGATAGACGAGGTAGTAAAGGTGAAGGTAAAGGTGGATATGGATGGTGTGGTGAAGGCGAATATTGAGGTGGAGATGGATGGGGTGTAGAGGGGTGAGAGCTAATGGGTCTAGAGGGTTGCACCTCCATCATCCTTTGTCATTTTTGATGGGCTTGTTGCCCACTAGAACTAGTGTTCAACTCTGGTCACTTTCTCTATGTCTATGGTGCCTGGGGGAGCCTCTCCTTGGGGTTTCCATATTGAGGTTACTAGTGGGGGTGTAACATATAGAACAACTTATGGACTTACTCCCCAACCAAGATATCCTTAACCTTGATGTTGGTTAAGTCAGTTTCCACCCTCCACACATGGGCCTTCTTACATGGATATACATACATTTTCTATAGGGTGTGGCACTTTACATCAATCCTTTCTTCCTGTAGAACAATTGGATATGCATCATATATCTGGTTAACAGAGATGATGAATTATCACACAAAAAAGGCATATGGCAGTTTGAGTCATGTTGAAAGCTCTCCTGATGGATTCATGTGAATATGTGCAAAGAAGTAATGTTGCTTTATAGCAATTTTTTATTGGTCTATCGCCAAGAGGGGTAAATCCTTTGGGATGCACCATTCATTTCCAAAATCCTCCTTCATCCCATCAAACTAGTACCTCATCTTCATCTTATATGATGGGGTAATGTGTTAGGGATAACTGAAGTCTTTGAAGCACTCAGTGGGGGACCTATGAGTGGGAGAGTACACCCACTTCATTGAACTTGAGTTGTAATCAATCACCCTAATTTCATCAAAGACTAGTAGTAAGAGGATTGTACCATGAGGAAATCTATACTTGGGTGTCTTGTGGGCCTTTTCCACATCCTCAGTTATATTCTAGGCAAAATAGAGTGCCCAGCTATACTTTATTCCCTGAGAGACTTGGTGAGTAATGTGTAGGTGGGCCATGTCCACATCCTTCTAGTCATCGATCCCTCTAATCTTGATTGCAATGATCTATACTATAACTCTAAGGGTTGGATAATGCAATTTATTGATATGCATTGCATGCCCTTTCTTTTGGTATATAAGCATTGTGGCAATCTATTGAATCTCCTCTATATCAACTAAGTCATCCAGGACATTCATCCTAAAGTAGTGCAATCCTATGACTTTGCTAATATTTTCTAGGTTGATCTTCATATTGTGCCCCATGAAGTGGATGTAATCTTCATGGACTTGTAAGAGGAGGAACATAATTGCCTCAGTAGGCTTGCCAAAGTATGGTAGTTCAAAAAGGTGGAAGAGGCTTACTTTATTCAATTGTTTCTTAATAAATAGGTCATAGACCACTTGATTTCTTGTGTTGGTGGTCCGGACTTGGTAGTCATTCTATAGTTATACTTCATTCCCCAACTGGCGATAGTTATAATCAAATATTTTGGCATTTTGACACCATGGAGACCTAATTCTTCATGTGTAAGATTGATTCTAGGTATTGCATCTCCTCTATAAAAATAGATGGAGGGGGAGATGTTAGGGCATTCTGTACCAATGATGTTTGTGGCTACTCATGAAATGGATGTAGTCTTCATGGTCATGCAAGAGGAGGAACTAAATTGCCTCAGTAGGCTTGCCAAAGTATGATAGTTCAAAAATGTGGAAGAGGCCTACTTTATTCAATTATTTCTTAATAGACAGGTCATAGACCACTTGATTTCTTGTGTTGGTGGTTTGGACTTGGTATTCATTCTATAGTTACACTTCATTCCCTAGCTGGTGATAGTTACAATCAAATATTTTGACATTTTGACACCATGGAGACCTGGTTCTTCATGTGCAAGACTGATTCTAGGTATTGCATCTCCTCTATAAAAATAGATGGAGGGGGAGATGTTAGGGAATTTTATACTGATGATGTTTGTGCCTACTTTCCTTTCTTCACCATCTTTGCTTCTTCTTCCATGATCTCTCTCACTTCTCCTTTCGTGCATTCTCTCAAAACTCTTTCTACATGCTACCCTTGTTCTAGTCTCTCCTATTGGTTTCCTGAAGCCTCTTCTCTAATAGGGAACTAATCTTTCATGCTCACCTCTTCCTCCTCTGGTATAGTTGGAAGATTTTTTAGTCTTTTGCCTTTTTATTCAACCACATTACCCTTCATGGTTCTCAAAGGTTAATCTATGGCCATCCCACATTTCCAAATGAATACATGATAGTAGATCAATCAGCTCTCAAGCTTCATGCTTGAACAATGGTAGACCTTCAACCTACAAATTTGAAAATTTCCACTCCTATACACCAATCTGAACTTAGCAACCTCTCTACTTGACTAGGAAAACCTTTGTGACTTTGCCAACTTTCTAAACACTCTGCTCTGCTCAAGATTGAAGGAATTTGACTGTGTCATGGTCACTGGTTCTCAAGTTCATCACTTTTTCTTTGCACTATCACTTTGAAGATTTACGTAAGGTAAAGTGTAAAATGACTTTATCACTCTTATTTATAGGCTCTTTAGGGGGTTTACCTTCATTAATTCCTTCCCTTTCCTTGACACTTTTATCCATAAATACAAATCTTTTAATAGCCTTCATACTTTAAATGTTGTATTAAGCATTTAATGTCTTAATGACTTTTTCATATCATTCTATTCACACACTTCTCTCCATAACTAATCTTGTCACATTACTGGCCCATCCCTTCTCACACCATTCTTAGAAGTGGAAGATAATTGTGTTCCACTTTTCTAGTGTACTGGAAGATAGCTATTACTTAAAATGGTGGGAACCTCTCAAAGTGATCTTAAAGCTCATTAAATGCCTCATGCATTTACGCCTTATAAGACTTTTATACCTTTGGTACTTGTGCACCCACATGTCTTATGTGCACTGTTTAAGTTACATACCTATATTTATTACATTAACATATATGAATCCTTACCCCACACTAAAAGGGTTCATGGTCCTCCATGAAAACACACTACGTACAAAAACTCAAGATTACATTAAAGAAAATACACATGCCTCAAGGGCAGCACTTTTTATTGAAAGGAGTAAATCCTAACTTAATGGCTTTAAGCCTTATTGACTACAAGAGTTTAGTTAATCAAATCATAATACTACCAAATTTGACTCCCATTATAGTGCCCTGAGAGGAATTGACCATCCATTCATTTTAATTGACAAGC
The DNA here is from genome assembly GCA_037957365.1 of Torreya grandis. NCBI lineage: Eukaryota > Viridiplantae > Streptophyta > Pinopsida > Cupressales > Taxaceae > Torreya > Torreya grandis. The sequence goes on from JARHVA010000146.1 coordinate 6,504,127, forward strand.
CCCAATAGGTCAAATGTTATGAAATATGAATGGACCATCCCAATAGATGTGGAGTTTCCCAGAGTGGCGTGCAAACTTGGAGTCATATAACAACACTTTCATTCTTGGAGAAAATATTTTGTAATTAAGATGGTGATCATGCCATGTTTTTTGTTTGCACTTCTCGATGTCTTGACTCTAATGGATAAGAAATTGAGTCTCATCTAGTTTCATCAAATCATCTAGTTGAGCTTTCAAAGAGGCATCATCATCCACTTTTCTCATATGTGCTATATGAAGAGATGGAACCAAGAACTCCACTAGCATTACTGCTTCCTTGCCATACACTAAGTTGAACAATGTGCTTTTATTGAGATGCTTGTATGTAGTTTAGTAGGCCCAAATTACTGTAGATAATTTATCATCCCAATCAGTCTAGCCAACATTGCATATTTTTGTCAAAGTGGTACTAAAGATCTTATTGATTTCTTTAGCTATTCTATTGGCCTATGCATGGTATGGTGTCATCTTATGGTGCATGATCATGAACTCAACCAATAAAATACAAATCATTTGGTTCCACGATCACTAGTGAAGCTTAGGGGACATCTAAACCATGTTATAATGTTCTCCCAAATGAATTTTATGGCAATTGTTGTAGTATAGTCTTTTATTGGCATTATTTCATCCCAATACATAAGGTAGTTAGTTGTTATAATGATGTATTGAGAGCTCATTCATCATCCTATTGGAGTGATGGGCCCCACAAAATTAATAACCCACATTTTGAATGATTCTTGAGAAGGAATGGGTCGTAAGGGATTATCATCTCTCATGTTAGGTTTTCCTATGCATTAGCAGACATCACAGTGCCTAACATATGCCTTTGCATCTTTCAATAAACTTGTCCACCAGAGTCTAATGAGTAGCACCTTTTACATGTTAGCCTCTCCAATATAGTGTCCAATAATACCATCATGGAGTTTTCATAGCACATCAAGATGCTCATGTTGCATTACATAGCAATGAAGCACCTTGTCATGATCCATCTTATAAATATCTCCTATGATGAGTTGATAAGGTGTGGTGTGGAATGTAAGTTTTTTTTTATCTTGTAAAGTGAGAGTTAGATGCGCATCTAGTGTTGAAAAATGTTGTGATATCCTCTAGTTCTTTAGGTAACTGTTCAACTCAAAAGAGCTATACATCAATTAGATCATCTTCTATGGGGCATGGAGGTTCTCCATTCTTAATCTAAGATAGGTGGTCAAGTCCATAATTAGCCTTTCTTGGTTTTACCATTACCAAAAATTGGAATTCTTAGAACAAGACAATCCATCGGCAAATTATTTCATGTAGCAATGGCTCGTTGATAAGGTATTTCAAGGCCTCATGATCTATATAGAATATAAAAGGAGTGGCCAAAAGATATTGCCTAAACTTTTGTAGAGCATAGACCATAGATAGAGCTTCATGATCCATGGTGGTATAATTCCTTTCAGTCAGTGTTAGCTTCTTATTGGAAAAATAAATTGGGTGATCTAAGTGCCCTTCACATGGTTGCGCAATTATTATGTCAACTGCCATTCCAAATGCATCGATATGGACATGAAAAGGCTTTGTCCAATCAAGGAATTATAGGATAGGAGTGGTAACCAATTTTTATTTGAGTGTTTCAAAAGTTGTCTTACAATAATTAGTCCATATAAACTATTCATTGTGCTTTAAAAGCTCTTCTAGGAGCATTGTAATCTTGGCACAACCCCGAATGAACTTTTTGTAATAGCCCATCTGTCCTACAAAGACATGTACCTCATGCTAAGTCTTGGACACTAGTAGATGAAGAATCATAAAAACCTTGGCTGGGTCCACCAAGAGTCCTTCCTTACAAATAATATGCCCAAGAAATATGCCAAAAGGTGTCACAAATAGGCACTTATTCAAATTTTAGGAAATATGCAACACCTGACAGTGCTCAAGTATGAGTCTTAAATTAGCACAATGTTCCTTAACCAACCCATATATCATCCAATCATCCAATTAAACTTGGAGGAATTTGTGAATGAAATCTTTAAAAGCCTCTATTTTCATCCATGAAAACACTGTTGAGGCATTTTTCAACCCAAAGGACATGATAGTATAGGTAAAATATCCCCATTCAGTAGTAAAAGTAGTTTTAGATTGGTCTTCCTTAGCTATTTGGACTTGGTGGTACCCTGATAACCCATCCATAAAGGAATATACTTCACAACCAGTAACACCTTATAATATTTTCTCTGTGAAAGGCATTGGGAAGGGATATATCACACAAGATGCATTTAGGACATGATAATCGACATAGATATGGATATGCCCATCCTTTTTTATACTGATTACCATGGAACTAACCCATTTAGATTTAGCAATGGGAGTTATTACTCTGATGCAGAGCATGCTATCAATCTCTTCTTTCACTCATGCTCAAAGATTGGAGTTCATCCTATATGATTATTTCTTCATGGGATGAGCACCATCAATTATCTTTATGTGCATCTTTCCTAGAGAAGGGTGGAATCCTATCATTTCACTATAACTCCTCAAAAACACATCTTAATATTCTTTCAACAACTCAAAAATATTTGAGATTTTTATATTAGTCCAATAATTTCCAATTATAACCATCTTTAGCTCTCGTTCCATGCCAATGTTACATTGAATAATTTGAATGGGCCCATGATAAGGGCTTTCCATTAGAGAACTTGTATCTCAAATAGTTTTTGAACTAGTACTTATAGGGATAGATAAATGGTTAGTCATGGGGTCGAGTGAAGATCGTTCATCTTCATCTACTTATAAGATGAGTTTTTACTTTCCCAAGCAGATCTCTTCTCATTTTTCTTCATTAGGAACTAGAGTAGGCATAAAACCTGGAAGTGTTAGATGCTCATCAAACAAGTGTAAAGCTTATTCAAGTTCTTGATGGATGTTCTATAGGAAATTTTCTAGGGGACTTGGGTCCCCAATAATTGTTTTTTGTATGGGTTAAAGAGTGAGGTACAAGTCTATCCTTGGTGAAGAGTAGGATAGAACCGACGCCATGTTCTCCTTTAGTAACTAAAAAAACTTGGTACCCATGTGCCACTCTTCATCAATATACCATGCCTATGCCCAAGTGTGTAGAGTCCCATATAATGCATGCATCTAAAGGTACTTTGGTAAGAATGTGTCCTCAATCCACCATATGGTCTCACAAACCTCAATGTGAGGTTCAAGTGCTTGCACGATGTTGTAATTAAGTGTTCCCTTGACCTTATTGTCATGATGAAATTTGTGGTGTAGATTAGATTGCACTTGATCCCAGTATAAGAGGTGTTATTTATGAGTATGCCACCATCTAGTGATGGTGCCATCAAAAATGTGATCTAATGAGCTCATCTAGTCATTCTCAGTATCATATAACTCTTTTAGGTGCTAAAATAATTCATGCATCTCCATTTGTCCTTGGAATCATGGGGCTTCATCAAGTCTTTCTAGTGGTGTTCCCATCAGTGGCCTTCACATTGCTAAACTCATAAGGTGATTTAACTTGTGATGTTTATGGAGTGAGTGTGGGAGGTTCTCTCAGTTGTTGATGGTGCTACATAGTCTCCTAGTCAGATCATAATCACCATGGTCCCAACAATTACATGCATTGCTTGTAGTATCAAAGATAGACTGGTTATCTATCCATCAAAGAATACCATCTAAATTTAGATCATATTTTTCATCATTTCAAGTAGTAACATTATAAAAATGGTTGATGTCTTCATCAACATTCATGGGCTTAATATAGGGAGGTCCTTGTGCTTGGTATAAAGGTATTACTATGCACTGATCGGTATTATCAAAACTAATGTATCGGTTATTAAAGCTTAAGTTTGTGTAGTTTTCGTATCACCAAGGCCTTCCCAATAGGGTTGGGTAATCATTATCTTCACTAGAACTTCAAAATATTTGTTTAATGGTATTCCAAGTATGTTGACTGTGGCATTCTTGAGGACTTCAATCGAGAGAGCACGAGTCTTATTAGGCATGAATAAGACATGAGCTGATGGTTGCAATGATAGACTATACATTTTGCACCAAACATATTTAGTGAGAACATTAACCTTCACTCTAATATCTACTAGAATAACATGGATTACCCATCTATTAATAGTATCATTAACCAATATCTCTCAATCTTTCGAGAAAGTGGAGGAACTAGGAGTTTCTTGTCAACAAGCATGATTTAAATAGTTGTTTTCACTTTACTAACTATGAGAGTGGAATTTGTATGGTAAGTGACCCTAAATTTTAAGCCAAGTGCATAGCTAGGTAACAATGTCCTCATCCAACATATGCTTACATAGTTCTTGGAAATTGTCCCACACCACTGGTTGAGGTTCAGCTTCCTTTTGTTCTATGACACGTTATATCATGTCCTTGCCCTTGAGGTATTGAATCTCACCTTGGAGATCTTGTACAAGTGTGTTTATATCTTAAAGGACATACTTTTTCTATTGAGCATTAGGGTATTTCCTTTCCCATAGTTCTTCCTAATGTACCTTTTTGATCAGGTTGGCTACAGATTGAGTATGTCTCCCACTGTGAGTGGAGATATTTACTTGTTGCACTATTGGAATGATTGGGCATGTGCACCATTGTGGTTTGTTTATTCAAATCATGTTGGTTCCCTTTTCATTTTTCTCCTTAGTGATGGTTGAATATAGATTATGACACTCTTCTAGTCGATGGTCATTTTATAAAATGTGCACATTGGGTATTTTGGGCAATCCCATTGATAATGGTCGGGTGACCCACATTTGTATCAACTCCTAGGTAGGAATCATCCACCTCCTCATCCATGCCCACTTCCAAATCCATAGTTTCCACTTTTGTCTTGATTATTAGTGACCAAGGTTTGGCACATGTTGTGTACACAGGCTTCATGGATATCATTGATCAATTGACAATCATTGGTGTCATAGGTGTAGGCATCAAAAATATTACAATACTCAAACACCTTAGTGTTCATAACCCATTGCAAAATAGGATAAGAATAAACATCCTATTTTCCATGGTATATCTCATAAGTTTGTTTTAGTACCACACAGATGTTCTTACATGGGCAGTTGTTCCTTGTATGCCCTTTAGTTTCACAATCAGTACACTAGACACCACTGCATGTCTCATGTGCATTATTTGCCATAAAAGTTTTAAGTTATGATGACATGAATGCTCTTTTTTCCTCTATAAAGGGACTAATCTTGATATCCATGCTTCTAACCACTGCAATGTAGAGGGAAGCTTCTAGAGCCTCGTGCGTGCTAGTGAAGGTTCTTCATGGTAGAGTCTATTAGAAAGGTAAGAATAATCCTCCCATAAACCATTATGCATGTTGAGTAATATTTATTTCAAATGAAAATTTATAAATCAAGGTTTTGAATCATGCATCATACTCACATACACTCTCTGTAAGTCCTTACTTTATGTCCTTTAGTGTTATACTTTACTGCTCAAACTCAAAAATATCAAATTCTTATAGGAAGGCTACTTTGAGTTGATCATAGTTGACCACTACTTGCTGAGGATCAAACATTAAATACCATATATTTGCATGTTCTAAAATCATGGTTGTAAACTACATAGCCTTTTGTTCAGAAGACATGATGTTGTGCGCTCTTCAAATCAATTCACACTTGTGGACAAGCTCAGTTACATTCTCTACCCCTGAATACTGAGGTAATTGTAATGTCATCTCATAATAGACCATAGTAGGTTATGGTTGTTGAATGGGTGGTTGTTGGGAAGATCCAGCTCCAATTCCATGATGAGTGGGTCTACTTCCACTTCTGCCTCCCCTAATCCTCCTCCAGCACCTCTAATAGCAGTTCCCATGGAAAGAGGCATGGTAAAGGGTTAGTTTCCCAAATTTGGGCCTATATTTTGACCTTGTGGACTAGACCCACCAAGCATCCCAAGATATGCCATAGAATTCCCTTGAAGGGGGAAATATAATATAGAATATAAATGATTGACTAATGGCCTAGTTTCAGTCTCCTTTATCAGTTCAATTTTTGACTATGTACTATCTGTATCCTAATTTTGTATATGTATTCTATCTAACTCAAAGGCTAAAGCATACACTATGGTGGGGGAGCCCAGTTGATTTAGACTTGGTTCCCTAATTCTTGAATTCCATATCAGTTCTCTTTCATAGGATAGAAGGGGCAAAAAATGTAGCTCAAAGTGTTGGGTCCCTTCTGCATGTCCACCTCCTTGCATCTCTTCATAGCAGTCCTCAAGGTTTCCCAGTCTCTTCCCATGCTTCTAACTCCCATGATCCTCTGTTGAGCCTCATCATACTTCTATTTTTTAAATGCTTGCTAACTTGTTACCATTTTTAACCCACAATCCTTAATTAACCCCTAGTCTCCCCTTCTAAATGTGTGGCTCATGCACACAAGAATTTATCCCTCCATGGGTAGAGTTTCCAACCCAAGATCAATAATTAATTTCTTAATTTTAAAGGCAAAAAATGAGAGATAGCATCCCCTTAGCTCTCATAAAAATTGGAATTTCACTTCCTCAAGACATTAATAGGTGGTCATAATGTACTCCAAAATTTAGTTATTTTGAACACATATCCACCAAAAGTTAATTGCTCACATCCAGAGAACTCCAAGTCATGCTGAACTCCTCTTCTATTCAAGAGTCCATGGTTGCATTCTTCTAAGATTTCTAAATTATCCTAGAGCATATGTTAAGATCCAAGCATGTAAGATAACTAGGACTTTGAAAAATAAAGTTTCATACAAATAACTATAGAGATTTTACTCTACCCACTATTATGTAGATATTCTTGGTTCAAGATATGAAACTACAAAGTTATATTCAACACTAGTAACCCATTCTTCAATGTTTTCTAATGAAATGTGCTCAAACATTTTCCCATGATTATGTTCCAATTTATTTGAGTCCTGGCAATGGAAACAAAATGTTGGGTTCTTTTTATTAGTTCTAACTTTGGCATTGAAGTTTTATCCCAACAAGCTAGCACGCTGGCCCTACCATGTGAGAGTTAAGTCTTGCATGCTCACTTGAAGCGTGTAGCAAAAGAATAGTTCCCAAAGGCCTTGTAACACAATGATATATGTTTGATCACCCTTCATAATAAAAATCTTAAAGGATTATTTAATACCATGAATATACTATTATTACCCTTCTTGTCCTAGATGTAACTACCATTATTACTATGATCATCATTATTATCAATAGTAGTGACTCAAAAAAGAAAAAGATATATCTAAAAAGATAAAGAACTAAACCATATCCCTTGTTAACACTTGGTACATTTCATCATTCATAACATAATAATGTAATAACTGATATCTTCCATTATATGCTTAATAAATTACAAGACAAGGCTCTACTATCTATTCTCCAAAGGACCATCATCACAAAATGATTATAACAGGGGTATTTATATATGTATCTCCCCAACTAAATGTTACTTATCATTAATGTCATGAATAGATGGCACACGGGCTCTCAACATATTGAGAGTCATGGCATTTTACATTGAGTTATTCCTGTAGACTAGGGTTTATGTGCCCCTAGATAATCGCTCTATGTTATATTCTAGTGGTCAAGTGTTCCATTCCTCATAGGCTAGTACAAAACCTTTGATGAATTGGGTTAAAGTGTCCTATTTGATTTATTCTTTCTAACTACTCCCACATCCATCATGCTCTGCTTCCCACACACTCCCCTAGTCTTCCGCTTCTATTCCAAATCCTCTTTTCTTGGGTCCCTTGTAACACATTCTCTCTTGACTAGGCCCTCTCACATAAGGTATCATACACCATGGTCATTTTAAGCCTAGCAAGTTCCATGCCACAACACTTCTACACCTAGCAACTATGTGTCATGGTCCTCCTATGCCATGGTCCTTTTGCACCATGCTAGACTTACGTTAAAATGAATAATGATCCTTCCACACCATGCACAAAAATGGAACAATACTTGGTCAAAATTTAGAGGCCAACATCAAATTCTAGGTAAAAGTGAATGGACAACAACAACCAATACAGAGATATTGGAGGGCCATTTCAAAGTTATGAAAATAGACTCTCATGACCAAAACATAAGAACTGGGGGGAGTCTAGGGGAATCAACATCAAAGATGAAATATAGAGACATAGATGATGTGGTGTTATAAAAGTGTGATGAGGTTATCTAGGTTGTGAAAGGCTTAGCCTTAGTAACAAAATAGACTTTAGATACTTCACATGTGTTGCCTGATATTAAACTACCACTTCACCACTCTATACCATTATTTTATAAGTTAATGTCTCTAGGGGATTATAACATTTGGATATTTAATGGGACCTCTACATAGGAACTATCGATATAATATTCCTCTTTAATCTAATTAGAGGGGGTCAAGGAGGTTGAAGATACTCCTACAAAGTTATGCATAGGAGAGGCTAAACCTTTCTACCCAGCTTTGGAAAAGATATATCAGACTCGTTCTCACACTAGAGAAATTTCACTTGGATCTAAAAACTTTCCTTTGACTGGTGGTTTGTAAACCTCCTATATTTACACATCTTAGGGTTCCATAAGTAGGTGCATAAACTTCTCACATGCTCAAAAAGATGAGGAGAAGGAGATTCTTTCTGTTAAACAACTCACTATCCCACAGGAGCTTAGCAAATCAACTCCAAAGAAGGTTATCAAATGATTTTTATATCCCACAATACTAGATGTATTGGGAAGGCCTCGAACAACAACCCTTAAAAAGGATATCTTACAAGTAAAAACCTAGTGTGTTGCTACTACAAGAAATTATGTGCACAAAAAAGGATGCTTTGAGATATGTTTTAAAATGTATACCAGATTGAACCTTTGTGATGTGCAACTCAACTAGGAATTCTAGGGGACTAGATTTAGGGTGGAATAACACACTAGAATTATGCTCCATTGTGACAAATCCAAATTACATTCATGGCACTTTGTTTTTGACTAATCTAAATGTGGATATAGACATCTTAAATGTCTATGTTCCTTCATAAAATAGGAAGGGTTTCTGGATTGATTTACAAAACTCTGGTATTCTACATTTGCCTCATCTTATTCTTAGGGGAGATTTGAACTTCACCACTTTTTATTTGGAAGTTTGGGGGATTATTGCTAGAGCTAATCCCATGGTGGATTTCTTTTTGAATTACTTAGAACAACATGATTTGGTGGATGCCACTCCTGCACTTATTGAACCCACATGGTCAAACCACTGACCTAGGGTGGAAAGCATATTGAAGAGATTGGATCATTTTCTTATCAAGGAAGCCCTTATCCTCCATACTAGTACATACATTACTACCACATGAAACCAACATACTTATGATCATAACCCTATTATGTTGGAACTAGATATGGGCAAAAGTAAGCCATCGTCTCCCATTAAATTTAACCCCCATTGGTTAAATTATGAATATTTCATTAAACTCATCAAGGGTATTTAGCCCCCTTATACTAGAGGACAAGGAGAACGTTCCATGGTTAGTCTAAAAAAAATCTCAAAATGAAAAAGATAGATGCCATGTTGTGAGCTAAAGAAAAAATTTTGGATAGTGACAAAGATATCTTAGAGGTTGAAACTAAAATCAGGGACTGTCTTAAGACTAATCATTTGGATAGATAAAAGGTGGAAACTAAACGAGCACTAGATGATCTTGAAAAAGAAAAGGCTAGATTATTAGCTTGGAGGCAATCAAAGTGGTGGATGAAGAGAAGGGTAAATTGGCTTGAGGAAGGGGATGATAACACCAAGTTCTTTCACCATCATGATATGCCTTATAGAGTACAAAATTCCATATGGTCTATTAGGGACAACCAAAGGGTGAAATGTTCTAACTTCCCTTCTATCTCAAAGGCTGCAGTCACACACTACAAAAAAATTTATATGAAACCCCCATGGGAAAACATTAGGGATATTATGGTGGTTGCTTCTTTCTTTGATAGGTGGGTTTATGATCAACAAATGGGGAACTCCTTTGTCCTATCACCATAAAGGAACTACACAAAACTCTCCACACTTTTCAAAAGGGGAAGGCTCCTAAGCTAGATGGGTAGAATGTGTAATTCTACATTAGCTTTTGAGACCTCATCTCAAAGGACCTTATTTAGATGGTTGAGTAATCTCGTATATTGGGTAAAATTCATGTTCCTTTTTCTTTCACATTCATTGCTAATATCCCTAAAGATGACAATCTTTCTAGCTTCAAGCACTTCTGGCTAATATCTTTATGCAATTGTGTATATAAGATTATTTCCAAGATCATTTTTGCTCGTTTAAAACCATTTATATTTGAACACATATCCTTGGAGCAATTTGGTTTCTTGGATGATAGAGTGATTCATGACACCATTAGTACTACAAAGGATGTTTTACACACGATCAAAACTATTTCTTGTTCTACTTATCTCGTCAAGATAGATCTTACAAAGGCATTTGACAGTGTAAATTGGTTATACCTTAGACTTATACTCACCTAGGTTGGGTTTATACCCGCTTTCATAAATTGGATTAAGGACTATTTTCAATTTGTGACATATGCAGTGTTGATTAATGGTTCTACTTCAATATTTCTCACCCCCTCTCGGGATCTTCAAGGATGCCCCCTATCACTTCTTCTCTTTTAGTCATTGCTAAAGCTCTTGGTCAGCATATCACATATGAGAAATCTGCTAGAAATATTTTGGGTGTTAAACTATCTATTGGTACCATGCTTACACATATCCTATTTATGGATGACATTCTAATCTTTGGAAATGGTACTATATATGAAGCAAAATGTTTGGACAAGATCTTGAAGCTTTTCTCTTTAACAATAGGGATGGTCTTCAATCTACATAAGATGGTTATATATTTCTTCTATATCCCCATAGAGGTACAATTTTTTATTTAAAAACTCTTGCCTTTTTCCACTCCTATTTCTGAGACCATAAAATATTTGGATTTTTATCTAAAACCTAATGACCACCGTATCAATGACTAGATGTGGCTCATATAAAAACTAAAAAAGTGAGTCACACTTTGGTGCAATAGATGGATTTCAATGGTTGGGAGGTTGGTACTTATTAATAGTGTGCTTGAAGCTATACCTGTGTACTGGCTATCACTGGCATACCTTCTAAAAATGATCCTAAATTTTATATAAAAGATTTTCATTCATTTTTTATGAGTCGGGAATAAGGGAAAAAAAGTATTCCCTTGATCAAATGGAGTACAATTGCTCAACCCAAATTTGAGGGTGGTTGGGGTATTAAGATCTTGCCTACCTTCTCTAAGGTATTATAGCCAAAGGGGCTTAGAACCTTATTAGTAAACATGGACTGTGGCATCAGGTTCTATTTCAAAAATACATTAAGCCACTATCTTGATGGAATGGATTTGGGTGCAGCTGAAGGAACACTCTTGGGGATCACTTTTCTAGAAGGCTATCATTCAGAGTATTAACATCATTGAGTCATCCCTAGCATGGGATATAGGGGATGGTACAATGATAAATATTGAAAGGGATGGTGTTATTAGTATTTTAAGTGAGTACATATTTTTGGACACTATGAAGGAATCCCTTCATTTTAGGAATATTCATTCTCTTGCTGATGTTTTTGATAGAACATTGATTAGTCATTAGAATATGAGATGGAGTGTAGCTAATGTGATGGGTCTTACTAGACATGAAGCTTATTTTTGGGAAAGATATAGATAATGTTTGGTATCTAATTCCATTTCCATTATAGATGAGGCAGACACATTATGTTGGTCATATGATAATGGTGGTGGCAACTATAAGGTCAACTTGGGATACATATCACTTTGAAATCAATCATGGAATACGATGGTTCCTTTGTGGTGGAAGGGCATTTGGAAGATTCATGCTCCATCAAAAACTATATTACATTGTTGGCTTATACTCAACAATAAAATTTTGACTTGGGACAACTTGGAGCATGAGGGATGGCATAGACCAAATATTTTCTCCCTATGCTATGAGGATGTTGAATCTATCTCTCACCTATTTATACATTACTGTTTCTCTATGTTAGTTTGGGATGATACCACAACATAGTGCTATGGGCTTATTCGGGAAGGCAAATCCTTGAATGAGGCATAGAATGTTTGGTCTAAGTACAAATGTATTTCTAAATAAAATATTAGACTTCCATTGTAAATATGTTAGAGTATAAGGCTTATTAAGAATGAGGCCATTTTTTCAAACAAAAAACCAAACATTTATACCACTTTATACAACTTTAAATACTCTATGATGCCTCTTATACAAATGATTCCTAAGAGACTTAGCAATATTATGCAGTTGTCTATGGACAGATTGGATCCATATTATTTTTGTGATGGTGCATCATTGGGAAACCCAGGGCTCAGTGGGCTAGGGGGATATTATTCTTTAGGAATTGTAGGATCTCCTTTAGGTAGGACACTGGTCATAACATAAACAACTTTGTTGATCTTCAATCTATCATTACTACTCTCACCATCACTCTCGATTTGGGTCTTTCTTCCTTGGTTGTGCATACGAACTCAAAGCTGACAATTGAGTAGATGGTTGGGAATGCACAGTGCAGGCATATTACACTCAAACATCTTTTACACAAAGTGAAATCTCTTGTTGCTCTCTTTCATACCTTATCTATCAAACATGTTTACAGGGAACACAATGCCATGATAGACAAATTGGTGAAGGAAGCATGCCACTTCATGGTAGGTAAGGTTATACTTTAGATCAAGGAGGGAGATGAACTACCCTCCATGAGGCTTCTATCCCTCTATTGATATTTATTGATGGCTCTATATTTACCTTGGCATACCCACTACATACAAGATATTTATTTTTTTGATTAATGTATCCTCGTATGGATTTCTAGTTATACCTAACACATATACCAATGTATTTTTGCTTCGATTGTGTGTGTCGGTTGAGGATTTTACCTCCCTACATAGTTTTATTTTATGAACATGTGTTTTTGACTTGGTCATCGCTATTGTTTAGCTATTAGAGAGGTTTGGTGTTTGGATCTGATGGACTCCCTTTTTTATTTGCTCATACTTTTGGATGGTTTTCCTAGTTTTATCAATTTTTAAAAATTTGAATAAAGGATATTGATATTTTCTTTTTGAAAATATATAAATATATAGTGTGTGGATTATGCAGTGATATGTATTAAACTTGGGATGACTAGGATGATATAAATGATATAATTTTAATATGTAATAGACAATGTTATAGATAAGGAAAATGTGATTAAGTGTTTTATAATTTTAGCATATGATGTGTTATGTACAAAATGATGCAAGTGATGGAAATTGTTTTTGTAGATGTGATAGATGATTATAGATGGTTGATATTAGGACTGAGCATATATGGGTCCATGATTTAAGGGGATAGTATGTTTAATGTGGTCAAAATAATATTTTACAATACTTGGTGGGTGGTGACAATATAGAGAGGGATTGGTGACATCCTTGGATCCAGCCTAATGGTAGGTCCAATTAGTGATATATAATGCTCAAGGTTGTAAGGGTTTTACGCAATGTAATCTTCTACATCCTTGGTGACACTAAAGATTATGAGGTGTGAGTGTTATATAATACTCAAATATGTAAGGGTTTTACACAGTGTAATCTTCTATAACCAGTCATGTGGCTCATTTGAGTACAGGTGGTTTGAACACTTAGAATGTCATAAGATAGGCCAGTATTATCACCAAAACATGTTTATGAGGTGAACTTAAAGATTTTATATACTTTTCATTGAGTGATGGATCTTTTGGAGGTCATATTATGGCAACAATAGTTGAAGGATTCGAGGCCCCAATTATAATTTAGGATGCACCAATTTTACTACATGAGGTGTAGACCAAGGAGTTGTGCCCAAGGTCTTGAGGTATTTAGAGGTATTCTATTGTATTGTACGGGAGATTTTTAGAGGTTGAAAGGATTTTTCGTAGGGTGATATCTTTTAGAAGTTGTGCAAGGGCCATAGGATGATGCTACTAATAGAACAAGGGAAGAGGCTTGGGAGTCACAACCATCCAGCATGTGTTATTATTGTGGATAGGTTGGCCATTCAGGATAATACTATCCTTGGAAGGAGCTAGAAGATGTTATATCTATTTAAAATAGGAGGTATGGTTGGTTTATGGGTACATTGAGATCCAAAAATATACCTCCTAGGCCATAAACTAAGGATTTGAGGGACATATATGACTATGTATTGGTTGTTTGTATAGAAACCATATATTTGTATTGTGATTTTTGTAGTAATTTCATATTTTATTTGATATAAATGATGTGTGTTTTTCAATTGGTTAACATGGATGATGAAATTGTTAATGATAATTTTCTAAAGGTGTTTTAATGACTCGAGTTGATGTTGGATAGTCTCATGATAATTATAAATGCAATCCTCCTATGAGAGGGATTAGGGTAGAGAGATAAGTCTTGAGGTAGATGTCATTAGTGGTGGGATTTTTTAGGGTAGATAGTGGATAAGCTGGAATAGTATGGATTTTGTGATAAATTCTTGATCCATGTAGGTTTATGTAATCTAAGAAAATGCAAAAGTGACTCTATAAGAAAATGTCATGATGTGTATTTACAAAATTGAAATACATAAAAAAATGAAGCATTCAACAAAAATTAAACCTTGCCACTATGGAATGCACAACCAATTTTCACAAATTTATCACATCAAACACATATCACATAATCATGAAAATCCAAAGAGATAAGGCATTACGATAGTTAAATGGGCCAGTTTGTAAATTAGGTGAGCAACCCATGATTCTATCATTTTTGAGTGTTTGATATCTACTTCACTCAGAGTAAGGATGAAGATAGGAAAGTGACTTGGAAAATAATAACAAGAAAGTGAATGGAGGGAGTAGAGGGTGGACACATTATTGAGTATGTGATGGGTAAGTGTGTAGAAGGAGATTAGTCAAAATTAGCCCAAGGAAAACCCTCTTCAAGAGTAGTCAAGAGGATAGACTGGAACAAGAAATATATGGTGTAGAGACATGAAAAGGGGGTGGAATGGAAGCTTTTGGATAAATCTTCATGATTATTCTACTCCTTCACCTGATTAGCCCTATACTGAATTTCTTATTTGATACTTAATGATGCTTACTATATCTGGTGCTTCCTTCTATGTGGCACACTATGTGGAGATCAAGGATAAAAAGGAGGATGGGTTATGAGTGGAAGGTTGTCGATGTAATGGGTAAAAGTTTTCTCTCAAGTATATGAGGTGATTTTTAGATGGATTTTATTCATAAATGATGTTGGGAACCTAGTTTTCATCACGGTGTTTATCCAAGGTACCTGAAGCTCTAATTTTCACCATTGGACATTTTTTTATTTTAATAAGACTATATTCAAGAATATATAGAAATAAACATGGGATGATATGGCCCTAGGCATAAAACCTTTTCAAATGCATAATGTTCATTAGTTCCTCTAATTCGTAACCATCTAAATTAGCTAACTTATATGCCCCAAATCCAAACTTTACTACTATGACATAAGGTCCTAACTAATTTGAATCAAACTTGCCTTTCTTTTCCTATTCTGCATTGGTATTTTTCTAATTTTATTTGATAACCAAGTCAACAATCTCAAACTCATGGGATTGAACCATCTTATTGTATAAATTTCATATCCTATTGTGATATGATCGCATATGATCTAAGGCCTATGAATGTTTCTCATCCAATAATTCTAGATCTTGTAGATGAGATGCCCTATAGGAGTCCTCAATGATAATGCCATTGAGTGATATCCATAGTGAGGATATTTCAACCTTAACTAGAAAAATAACCTCAATTCTAAAGATGAGGAAGTAGGAGGTGGCACCCATAGGGATACATACACTAGTATGAAGGGACTATAAGGTGAGATAAAGTTGAAGACATCAATTATAGCCAGCCTCATTAATGATTTTCTTGAGAATAATGAGGAGAGTTTTATGTCACATCAGCTTGATCATTTTCCCACAGATAGTATGGTGTTGAATTTTTGTGTTGGATATGGTATTTGTGACATAAGGCCTTAACATCTTGATTTTTGAAGGATCTACCATTGTAAGAGATAATGAGGGTGGGGATTCAATACCTGTAAATGATTTGATTTAAGATGAACTTGGATATTTGTTTGCCTATGACATAGGTGAGTGGCATGGCTTCCACCCACTTGGTGAAGAACTCAATGGTAAAAATAATGAATTTATGACCATTTAAGGATGAGGGGTTAATCTTACCAATGAGGTCAAATCCCCGAGCAGAAAAAGGCCATGGACTAACTATGGGCTACAATTCTTGAATGGAGTGTTTATTAGATCTCCATATTTTTTATAAGCTACACATTTTCTTACATAATTACAAGTGTCAAGGTCCATCATGGGCTAATAATACCCAATCCAGAGGATTTTCTTGGCCAGGACCATTCCACTAGCATGGCACCCATAAATGCCATTATGGACCGCTTTGAGTGTTGAAAGAGCTTTGTCTAAGTTCAAACATCTTAAAAAATATCTTCCATAACCCCATTGATAGAGTGTGATACCAAGGATAGTGTAATGGGAAGCTTTATGGATAAAGGCCTTACGATGGTGGTGATTGAGATTGGGTGGATGGATGTTATCATGGAGATAGATGTAGATATCTTGATACTAGGGAAGATTGGGATCTACAATGTCACATAAACACTCTGATATGGTATTTTGATGAGATGGTGATACTAAATATTCCACCAATAAATGGATTTGACACATGTCTGGAGTCATTTCCAATAGTGATCCAATAGTAGCCATTGCATCTACAAATTTATTACTTCCCCTGGGAATTTTCTCAAGGATATTCAATAAAATTTTGTTTTCAAAGTATCAACCAATTATTTATAGGGAAGAAATTTATCATCCTTTATCTATAAGTCATTTTTGACTTGTTTGATTATGAGCTGTGAATTGATAAAAATGTGAAGTTCTGAGATATTCCATTGAATAGCCAATTGGAGACTTGCGATTAATGCTTCATATTTTGCAATATTATTTATACATGGAAAGGAAATTCTGAAAGCTTTAGGGATGAAGTCTCCTTAAGGGGTGACAAGGAGGATGTTGGCTCTAGATCTATGAGTGGTAAAAGAACCATCAAATTACAACTTGTAGGATGGATATTCTTCAGTGGTCATAATTGATTCATCAAGAAATGTTGTTATTAATGGTGCTGAGTCAAACAAAGGAGCCTCTACTAGCTAATCATCCAATGCTTGTCCTTTGATAGATTTTTTATTTAAATATTCTATATCAAATTCACTCAAGAGCATAATCCACTTGGCCATTCATCCAATGAGAGCTGATTTAGATAGTAAGTATCTAGGTGGATCAATTTTGGCAATGATCTCAACTCGATTATTGAACATATAATGTTTAAGCTTATTGGAAATGAAGATAACTGCTAGGCAGGCCTTTTCCACTTGTGTATAATTAAGATAATAATAGTCAAGGGTCCCATTAATATAATATATGGCTCTTTATTTACCATTTTCATTATGTTGTGCCATGAGAGTTCCTAAAGCATATGGAGTAGTTGAAATGTAAAGGATCAAAACCTTTCCTAGTACTAGCAGTGCAAGCATAGGAGGTTTCGGCAAATATTGTTTAAGATCATCAAATGCTTTTTGACATTTTGGACTCTAATTTAATTTGGATCCTTTATTCAAAATATGAGTAAAGGGGTGACATTTATCTACCATCTGGGAAATAAATCTGCATATGGCTTTCAATTTTCCTTGGAGGTTGTGTAGTTACTTAAGGTTTTTCGGTGGAGCATATTAGTAATTACTTTGACCTTTTCTAATTCAATTTCAATGCCTTAATGAGAAACAATAAACCCCAAGGGTTTCCTAAATGTTATTTTGAATACACACTTCTCAAATATTTTTTGCAGGACTATCTTATGTTCAACTCTTGTTTTGGAATTTCCCAAAATACCATTGACATAATATTCTACTATGCCATGCATCATATCATCAAAAATGATAGTCATGGATCTTTGGTAAGTATCACCTACATTTTTTAACCCAAAGGGAATTACTTGATAACAACAGGTACCCCATCGAGTAGTAAAAGTAGTTTTGTGTTGATCCTCTAACACAATCCTGATTTGGTTATAACCATAGAATCCATCCATGAGGGACATAAATTCACATCCAGTTGTGGAATCCATCATCATGTTTATTTTTGGAAGAGGAAATTCATCTTTAGGACAAGCCATGTTAATATCTTGAAAGTCTGTGTAGATGCAAACACCTCCATTTGGTTTTCCAAAAGGAACAATATTAAAATAGAAATTAGAGTAATCAATTAGATGGATGAATCTTGATTAAATAAGCTTTTGGATCTCTTCCTTGAATAGTAAGGCCACCTTGGGGTGAATATTATAGAGTTTTTGATTCATAGGTTTGGCATTAGGGATGAACAACTAGGTAATACACTACCAATGTTGGATCAAGACCTGGCATGTCAACATAACACCAGGGAAAAATATTTGTGAATTCCTTAAGAAGAGAAATAATATCATCTCTTTCTTCCATTGTAATACTTTCCCCCAATTTAACTATCTTTGAATCCTCTTCATTTTTGAAGTTGACCTCGACTATTTCTTCTACTATAGAGGGAGATGAATCTAGAAAATATGCAATCAAAGAAGATAGGCGATACTCGTCATATGATTGGATAGCATCTTAATGTTCTTAAAACAACTCCTTGCATGTTTTCTTCTCTTTGGTACCAAGAGAATCACCATAATAGAGATGATGATTTTTTTATAGTTCAAAAGACAAGCCTTTTAGAGTTTTGTTTGGTTTAATTTGGTTTAATGACTAGACATGTTCTCCAAAATAGAAAAAATCCTCCAACTTGATTGCGAACCCTTTCTTGTGATCTACTGATGGCATGTGATCTCAAACTCCCATATATTCAATTATGGCCTCATCATTTTGAAAAGTATCAAGCGAAGGTACATGATGTTGATCCTAGTCAATGAGGAAAGGGTAACAAAATGTCAGGTCAATGGTGCAAATAGAGGCTTTGGTAAAAAAATTTGTGGTAGAAAAATATTTGTAAGGGCTATGGACAGAACTTGCTTTAACATCCATATCAATCAAAGGCTTTTCAAATATTGAAGAAATATCTTAGATAACATTATAAATATATTCATCGAGTGGTTTATATCCTAATCCTAAACTTCCCCTATGTTGTAGTGTTAGAATGGGTTCTAAAATTCCTTATTTGTGTAAGCCTAAATCCTTGCCTTTATAATCTATATTCTTAATAATTTGATTATCTATGGGTTGTGTTGGATTCTGGAAACATGAAGCAAATCCCTCTATAAATAGCCAATAATCATTGGATAGTTATATTCATTCATCTAACAATAGTTATACTTTGTCAAATGATGTAAACACATATTTTTAGGTAGTTGGTCATACCTCCCACATGGCAGGGGTCTCATAGATTAAAGGTGATAGGGAGATTGGCAACATTGAATGTCTGGTATTCATATTCCCCACAACCCTTTGAAATAATTTTGATTTGGGGTAGCTCAGATGGATAAGCTATGGATGGCAAGTTGTTATACTAAACATACTTTATAGCATTTGGATTGTATGGAATACTCTCTATACTTGGGCATTATAGATGATGATCAAGGCCTTCCATTCTCAACCAATTGCAAAAATATCAAGAATCTCCTAGAATAGTGACTTATATTCCCAAATGACTAAACTTTATACATTAATGGAGAGTAGATGGAACAACTTGCCTTTCATGGATCTAGGGTCAACCAAGGATAATATTATATGGTAAGTCAAAATCCATGTTTTGGATTAGTGTCTGGTGCACTATAGGACCTACCAAATTGGGGAGGTATATCATCCCTACCGACTATTGTTCATTAACATCATATGCCTTAATTATAATTAGATTTTGTGTAAGGGATGATTTTGAGCATACCAATTTTTGGATTAGACTTATATTGCATAAATTGATTATTGACCCTCCATCTACAAACACCCAAGGGACTTGATGATTGGCAATGGATACTTCTATATATAAGGGATAATTGTTATTAGGTCTAATGGGTGGCATTTCATGGGGGTGAAAAGTGATTTGTTGCATTTGGGATAGATGGACAACCAAGGCTTGAAATTGTTTGGCATAAATATCTATAGGTACCTTGGATTCATGAAGGATTTAATTCAATATTTCATGATGGACTACTGAGGACTTGAGAAGGTAATAATATAAATTTGTGTTAGGGTCTTCTCAAGTTATTGGATAATATCATATCTTCCTTCAAGAATGTTAGAGGTTTTCTTGGGGACATTGAGATTGACAGGAGTCTTTTGAGGTGAGGCTTTGGGAGGCACCCCCAAGACAATGATTTTGCCTCATTGAGTGGTGGTAGCACAATCAGAAGATGCTCCTTTGATTTTAAAGATAAGACGTAGGTATTGGCGTTCTTCAAGAAATTTGGCCCTAATATTGATTTTGGTTGTGTGATTAGTATATGGGTAAGGGACATGATGGTAATTAATGTGATTAGATGAATTTTGTCCTTGGTAGTATAATATACCCTTTTAATTTTGATCATGATCTGGAAAATGATCTTGAGAAATCCCTAGTTGTTGATTTTTGAAAGATCTTTCCTCACCTTTTATCTCTATTTCCCATTTCTCAATCAAATCTTGAATAAGATTTCTTAACTACCTAGATCACTTGGTATTGTGACCCTTTATTCAAATATAATGAAAAAATTCATTCTCCCTAAACCAATCAAGGTGGGGTTTATTTTACTCATGGGACTTAATTTATGGTAGGGCAATCATCTTTTCAGTTATTAATTTTTTTAAACTTATTCTAATGGTTTTCCCAAATTAGTATAATACCATTTCCCAGTGGTAGCCTTAGGCCTTCCTCTTGTTATAGTAACATTATATGTGTTTTATGATTTTTATGATGAGGTAGAGCCTTGAACTATTTGCACACATTTACAGTCAATAACCCCATCCCCAACAACATTTTTATTTCTATTGAATAACTTAGGATTTTTTGAAGGGGTATTATTTTGATGGTAATATTTTTTGCAATATATTTCAATTATCCCTTTTTCAGTGAGGGCCTTTTCAATCTGAATCCCTTTCTCTACAACCTCATCAAAAGTCAAGATACAATGAAGTTTTAATTGATGGTCCAATTCTGAATTAAGATTGTTGATAAATATATTGGTCAACTCCCTCTCAATAATTAAGCAAGGGAAGAAACTTACAAGACCATGTCATCTATGTAGGAATGATGCTAGACTTTCTCCATTTCTTTATTTGGTGTCATAAAGATCTAACATGGTTATTCCATGTTCCACATTATAATAGAAATGTTTTACAAATTTTTTAGTCAAGTCCCTAAATGATATTATAGATCCCTTTGGAAACTACATAACTCATTCTAAGGTGGGACTTCAAGACTTTGGGGAAATAGTCTAAACATGTATGTATCATTATATGCTACTTCATGGCATGCCATGGATAACTTTTTGACATGCTTGTGTGGATCACCTTTTCCTTTATAATTATCAAACACATGAGGATATAAGTGTGTTAGAAAAGCCACTTTAAGGATGTTCATATCTATGGGATAAGAGTAGAACTCTTCATATCAATATTTATTTATGTGAGCTTGAGTATCCATATGCTGAAGAGTTTCCTTCATGGTTTACCATTCAAGGGTGAAGTATGGATCCATCAATGGATTAGATGTGGAGGACTGGGTTTATACTTGTTTTGATAGGACAGGTGGATGATGAGATGGTTTTAGGGGGCATTTTAGATGGGTTATACTTTGGAGGTTTAGAATTAATCTAGGATGATAATGAATTAACTTCTTAATTTATTTGATTGAGGTGGTCTAGCATGGATTTATTATAATATTTTTTTACTTGATTCTATAGAATGGACTTTCCTTTGTTAGCTTTGACCTTAACAATATTAACATTAAGTGGAAGGTGTACTTCTTCATCTTTTTCTTCAATGTTAACTAACTCTTGACCTTCCTCTTATTCTAGTGGAATAAGGGGAGGATTACGAGATGTATTGGGATGTGGTAAAAATATTCTTTAGAAATTCCATATTAAATCTTGGAGGTAATGTGGTTCCAATTTCAAGAAGGTTTATCAGTAGTTATTCTCGATTGTCATGAACATATGGTTTGAACCTAGGTCTATCATTATTCAAAAAGTCACTTGGGTTATATTCATTTCCTCTCAGGGTGTGCACATCACTCTAATTTAATTCATTACCAATAGGTTACTCACTCATAGTTTTGAATAGGTCATTTATTGGCCTAAATGCTTATCTTATTATGATGGATCAGGATTGGGTATTGGATGTCATTTGGATTTTAGTGGTAAGTAGATAGTATAAGTTTGCCTTTTTAAGAGAGGTTGATTGAATGAGAGTTATTGTTTTGAATGGGATCAATTAGATGTGATAGTAGTCCTTTGAGCAAGATTAATTAATAAATTAGAGATAGTGTGACAAGTTGAAGACAAATGGGTGTACCTTTGATTTAGTTGAGTGTTAGGATTTTAGATTATCAATATGATAGATACTAGTGAGATATCATTGATTGTTAGGTTCAAACTAGTAGAGTGATGGGAAAATGATGATTTCCAAATTTTGAGCTAGCGAGGTGACAAGATGAAAATGAGTGTTAATCTCAAAGTCTAGTATAATGATAGGATGAAAAAAAGATGAATGCCCAAGATTACAAACTGATAGGGTGACGAATACTAGTGATATGATAATATACGTAGTGATGAGATAGTTTGAGATGACATTGAGGGTTTTAGGATAGGGACTATTAGTATGACATGGACTAGTAAGGTGCCAATGACTATTAGGTTCAAACTAATAGAGTGATGGGAAATTGATAGTTGCCAAATTTTAAGTTAGGAAGATGAAAAGCTAACGGTGAGTGCTACTCTCAAATCTGGTAGGATGACGGGATGACAATAAGATTAATGTTGAATTTGAAAATTAACAAAGTGATAAATACTAATAATATGGAAAATAGTGATAGAATATTAGAGGTGACAACAGAGTGTTTTGGGATATTAAATGGTAAATGGAATAGGTCTAATAACTCAAATGAATTTCTCAAGGTAAAAGTGATGGTTTGGGGATGGATTAAAAAGAGGTAATATGGATAGATAAGAGGGTAATTTTTGGTGTGAAAGGTTTTTAATAGTGAAATATTATTAATGCAAGCTTATGGGTGTAATGAATTGTTGTGACCAAATATTGCACCCTTGGAGGAGGTTTTTCATGCCTCTCCAACATTTGGCTAACATGGGATTACCTCTAGGCCTGTGGGTTGCTTATAGCACAGGTAAACTCTAGATTAAAGGGATAGCTCCCTTGATCTATCTTTTAGGCTCACACTACACTAGACTAATCACTATTGGGGGTGAAAAGGAAAGAAGGAAACATAAAATAAATTTATGATAATGAGGTGATACACCAAAGATAAGTCCACAACCACACTTGCATATGCACTAAGAAAGGAAACTTCTAAAACTAACCTCAACTCAATGTCCTTTTAGCATAAGTATTTCTCATAGAGGAATATTGTTATGCATATCTAGAGGTGGGTGAAAATAAGGTTTGATACTAGACATTACTAGTCCCTCTCACACTTCAATATAGACTTAACAAACACACACACTTTATTAAACCTGTTAGAAGAGATATCACTCACAAAACATGCAAGGGCATAACAGAAGCAAGGAGAAGACATTCATCACTTGTAAACCACATAAACCACTTAAAACACTTAGGCAATAGATTTTAGATATAGAATTAACTTCAAAAATCTTTATACAAGGAAAATCATATGTCAAACCAATAGGGCTTCACCATACTAGGTGTCTACTAGATACAAATGCCAAAATGGCTTGCATATATAGAGCATAGGAGAGGATAGAGAATAAGAGAAGTGGAAGGGTCATAAGGCCAAGTTTAAAATTGTGAGAACTAGTTATAATGAAAGAGAATGAAGTGGAGAATATGTCAAGAAGTGATCTTGGATAAGTGTGCATTTGAAGCTCATCATTCTCCCTCAAGTTGGCATAGAGACTCTTCACTATCCTTCTTGAAACTATTTTCTTGATGATGAGTTCACTTGAATATCCAAAACCACCTTAGGAGTCTTTGACACATGCACTAACCTTAGAAAGTGGAATCCTGATTGTGACTATCATAATATACTCCTTAAATGATGAACTCCTCATGGGCATTTATTGTTCACTATTTTGTAACTGCTCAGTAGCCATTCTATGCTTGTCTTCACATTTGTCACTCAATTGACCTGTGTATGACCTCATTTTCCTTTGGTCTATCAAATAGACCTCAAAATATTTAGTTTCCCACTTCTCACTTTCTAATTTAGATAGTCATGCTCCTTCTCACTATCTATCCAAGACTACCTATAATGAAAAGTGTATCAAAGGGATTTTCATGAACAAATGAGGTGATATATGAGTATTATTAATTAGGAAAAATCCCTAAACACCTTCCATAGTGATATTCAGTCATCAATCCCCTTTTGCACCTGTGAAACACATCAAAAGTTATAGAAAACCCTAAATTAGGTTTGTCTATACAAGTGATAGTACAGATCAATTGGGTGGAAATAAGCATGGGATATTTATAAATAATTTCAAATCACTTCCAAGGATAATTTTCCACTTCTATATGCATAACTCTCCATATCTTCCCATCGGGTTTCATAAGGGTTTTAGGTCTCCTAGACTGTTAACAATGATTCATAAAATCTAGACATATAACTCAAAAAAATCATCTACTAAGAAGTATCTAAGGACCCCCTTAAACTATTCCCAACTCTTTGAGGCACCATGAATAGTGTCCATACAAATGTGAGCAAAATAAAGTGGCATTTGAGCTTCTTATATGCATTCTAAGTAGGCCTGAGAGGAAATTAGGCATGAATGACCAATTTTGTGTTATTTCTTAAAAAATAATAGGTAAAATCAACCTTTTACTCTTATATAAAGGTTCTCATATTGTTTATAAAGTTATCATGGTCTTATGAATCAAGTTAGGCACCCTAAGTGTTTGGGCTTAGTTCTACACCTAATATGCCTAATTGTGTTTGACTGAGTATTTGACCACCTATAGGTTTACCATGAATTTAGGTTCCTATCCATGGTTTTTCACCTTTAATAAAACTATATGCATCATTTCATGATCATTCCAATACTCCTCATTCATCATTTCAACACTCATATTCTAAGTCTACAAATTGTGTTGTTAATGGAGTGCCTCGTATCTATGACAGAACATAGAGAATCTCCCCTATTTGTCTAAAAAAAGTAATAACATGGAGGGATTTAATGACTCATGAGGACATATTTCAATAATTTTCAACCCTTTTACATGCTCTTAAAGCCCTCTACACCTCAAACTCTTAACACTAGCTACTAGTTTTTGTGACTATGTGCAAGTTTTAGGTAGATTGAGTATGACATTTGAAACTAGTTAAGTCTATGTTCCTTGCATCTAAGAATCACATTAAAGTGTTTCATAATCACTTATTAGAGTTTTTTTTATGTAGTTATCTTCAACCTATATCTCTTCCAACTAACTTGCATCTTTGTTACTTAGACTAGTCTATTGTATGCACTGACTGTGTCACATGTAGGAGGCAATTAGGAAGAATTCAACAGACTCTTGTAGGTGTCTATAGGTCTAATAATTGTATTTATATCACTTCTTTTCAAGTCATAAATATTAATTCACTTTTGTATGTACCATTCTCTATCTGTATAACATGTTCTCATGTATCTATCACTAACCTACTAGGTGTCACTACAAGTTATAGGTTCATGTGGCTTTTACCACTATGCTTACTGCATGTTTAAAGTGGAAACCTGACTGAGTAAAAATCCACTAATTAATTATTTTTTCCTTGAATATTAGAATCACATTAAAGTGTTTCATCATCACTTATGAGAGTGTTTTTTATGTATTTATCTTCAACCTATATCTTTGCCAACTAGCTTACATCTTTATTGCCTAGACTGGTCCATTGTATGTATTGGTTGTGTCACCTGTAGGTGGAAATTAGGAATAGTTCAACAGACTCTTATAGGTGTCTATATGTCTAAGCATTTTACTTATATCACTTCCTCTAAGTTCATAAAAATCATTTCACATTTGGATGTACCATTCTCTATTTGTATAACATGCTCTCATGTCTCTATCACAAACCTATTAGGTGTCACTATAGGGTATAAGTTCATGTGGCTTTTAGCACTGTGCTTACTGAGTATTTCAAGTGGAAACTTGACTGAGTGAAACTCCACTAGTTAATTCTATGTTATTTTCATTTGATAATCACATTAAATTGTTTCATCATCACTTATGCGAGTGTTTTTTTATGTAGTTATCTTTAACCTATATCTCTACCAACCAACTTGCATCTTTGTTGCTTAAACTAGTCTACTAAATGTACTAATAGTGTCACCTTTAATTGGAAATTGGGAAGAGTTCAATAGACTCCTATAGGTGTCTATATGTCTAAACATTGTACTTATCTCACTTCCTCTAAGGTCATCAAGATCATTTCACATTTGGATGTACCATTCTCTATCTGTAGAACATGCTCTCATGTCTTTATCACTAACCTTCTAGGTGTCACTAAAAGTTATAGGCCAATGTGGATTTTAGCATTGTGCTTATTGAGTATTTCAAGTGGAAACTTGACTAAGTGAAACTCCACTCTATCATCATTCTCCTTAACCTATCAATCACCTTCGTGTGTCAATACATTGCTCCTAGGCCTAGGATGTTAGCATGAAACAACTATACTTACTCAAACTTCATGGATATTCACCAATAGATATTATATTATGGAGTGGAGTCACTTCTTTGAAAATATTAAGGTAATGCACCCCATTAATCAACATTTATTAACTCTGCACCTATGTATGTTTCTTAAACTAGTCTTGGATATGCTAGTGAACTTTGAATGACTTGAGAACTCCATTCAAGTAATGAAATTAAATATAAACTGTGTCTTGGGTTTTAGATAGCCTTATCATTATATGTACATGTCTACAAATGGCTATAGATGATTGTGTATATTGAATTCTAACCATTCTTTACTCATTATCTTGGAAACCTATATCAATCAACCTTGAGATCCTTCAATGCAAATCTACCATGGAGAAACTAGCTTCCATGGTCTGAGAGGAGAAACATGTTAGGAAATAATATCCTACTATGCAAGAAATTAAATGTGGAATAAAAAAGCTATAAAATAAATGACAAATAAGATAACATTACATAAATAGATAACTTGGAACCTTACTAAGTGCAAGGAAAAACCATGGGAAAATGGCAGTTGTAGTCTTCTTATTAACTTTTAAAAATCAAAACCCTCTCCATAAAGCTTCCTCTCAACACACTCCTCTCACAATTCTTTCCCATAATCATTAAAGCTTTGCAAAGATTTCAAACTAAAAATCAAGTTATAAAACTAACATATAGGATTATACAATATTCTCTTAGCTTTCGAAGCTTAAACACTTTCTACCAAGCTTAAACTTGATCTTCAAGCTTCCCATACATAAGTAGAGAGTTAAACATATATAGGAATACATAAGATAGAAGAGAATAAAGGATGAAATGGAGGAGAGAGAATAAAATGTGCCATACTCCCATGTGGATACATAAGTGGTCACTATTCACAATGTCTACCACTTGTGTATAGTCCAAAACATAGTGGGAATACTTTAGACAAAAGTATCACCACCTCCATGTGACAATATGTCTTTTGTCCTCCACTTAACCACTAAAGACTCAAATGCTTAATCATATCTTGTCTATATCCAAACACTAGGATATTAGAGTCTCCAAAGAATTGTTGGAAACATAATCACTGAGAGAGCGGGGGTGAATCAGTGTACTATAAACTTTCTTTTAATTATATCCAATCATTCATGAACTATGAAAGCAACATTGAGATCTAGCAATGCACAAAGAAGATTCACATGAGCATAACACAAGAAAACACACATATGAGTGGGAAACCCTCAAGGAGATGAAAACCAACTATGATATTTTCACATGGAATACATTCTTATAAAAAAAATATCAAATTAAGTTGATAACCAACTCAACTTGGAGTACCAACCCCAATGAAGTCAAGCACCCACTTGACTAGTCTTTTAGCAAGCGCTTACTTATAAGGAAGCACCGACTCCCTAAGTGACTCAACACCAACTCAACCACCTCATGAATTATTATTACTACACATCTGATCTTATGTTATGGTCTCATTTCAATACCTCCTTCTACTCTACCAAGCAATAATATATTTGTTTTTATTGCTTACTTCAAATAGGCCTAAACTACCTTGCATATCTACAAGTCTCATGGTCACACACCACTTCATTGAAAAAACACATTAAACCTATTAGTTAAGCCATATAATATGTCTTATAACCCTTTATTAACATGAATAAAATGAACTTTGGACCCCTTTTGGTCTGTAACAACTCAATTAGGCCTTATTTGTCTTTTAGGTCTCATGGAGACCTCATTACATTAGGTCTATCTTCTTAGCGTCAAATATTGATCCTATTGGGCCCAAGATACCTTCTAAAACAATAAAAAACCATTTAATCACTTAGATAATTTCCTCTACTAACCTTCTCCATTATTGGTTAGACCTGTATCCTTCACTCATACCATGAAAGCTCTTTTAGGACAAAGTGTCCTATTAGGCCTGTGTACCTCAAAAGTTTATCTTGTAAAAATGAATATTAAACACCCTTAAGCTATTTAAATATTAAAAACACATGTATAAATATTATCCATGACCTCAAGGTCATCACCAAATTCTTTTAACACGTTCACTTAGGAGATAAAGGCTCAAGAACATCTCTACAACTCACTCACTTAGAACTACCAATTTACCTCAACAACCAGTCATGGTGACTTAGACATCCAACACATGTGAAGATAATTTTCATGACTCTTGATTCATTTAAATTTTCTTATGAGATCTCCATATCATCCTCATATATAAATATCATATGGTCTAATGGCAAATATTGGTCTTGCAGACCAATTTCTTAACCTTATATCACACAATCTTATCTAAACCAGACAGGGCATTTTGTGAACAAATTTTTCGCCATATTCACTAACCTCCAGGAATAAACATGAATTAAAATTAGTAAATAAACTCTTCATTCACTTTTTTTCATCAATATGATATGCTTAGACCCTCGAATACATCTTCTCATTTTTGCCTAGGTTTTGCACTATTTGCACATTAGGTTTGTCTATGATTGGCTAATTTGGATGAAAAATTTATAAAAATTTAAGGCTATAATATATCAATAAATAATCATGGACATGAAAAATTATTCTCTATACTTTTATTCCATCCATTTTTTTCCTTTACCAATACAACTTTCGAGATCTACAACTTCTTAACAAATAAGCTTGTATCTGTGTATTTTCTCTCTCATCTGACAAGCCACCACCACATAGAGGTACCTAGGAGAGTTTAATACATGATCCAATATATTTTCTAGTAATTTTAATCCATTCTAAGCTGATTTGAACAAGATATTTCACATCAAGTCCTTATTAGGGTTTCAGGGAGGTTTAACATAGGTTTTGGTGTTAATGATTATTCATTAAGGACTACCCATTAAATCCAAAACTAATGCATGGAGATATTATCTAGGAACCTTCCTCATCTCTCCTTAATATAAAAGTTTCTCATTTAGAGCTTACACATGTCAATGAACATCTGAAAGTGCTTATCAAGTCTTGAGACCTCATTCTGTGAACTTGAGAAGGCCTAAAACATTGATTCATGAAATTTTATTCAAACCATGACCTTAAAATTTGTGAACATGATTAAAAAAACTTATCTCACCTCTATAAATTCTCACATATGCATAATTTCATTGAAATTTGATCTTCATACCTCATTAGCCTAGGTAGGGTCTAAAAGAGGTTTAGGTGTAGGCTAAGCCTGAAGGTCCTACTTTTATAAGTTCACCCTAAAACTCTCATGAATGCTTAAATGCATCAAATAAATGATCAAATAGTGAAAAAAACCTTTAAATTCCTATGTTCATTCATTTTCATGTACATACCTATTCATTTCATGACTAGGCTCATGACTAGGCTTCCTATGCAACTTTGACATCAATGACATGTACCTTCATGCAAACATAAGACATTATTTTCCTTCAAATTCTCTCTTTCTCATTCTCACATGAAAACACTCTCTCATAACAACACTCTCTTATGCATCTTGTCACATCACACATTGTCAGACTAGGTTAGTCACCTTTAACATCATCCTTCTCAAGATGCACATTTGACATCATTGACAATACTCAAAAATCTCCCCCTTTGTCATTGATAGAAACCACTCTCAGAAGCTTCTCTCAATAGGATATATCTCCCTCATTCTAAACTTTCTCCCCCTTTGACATAAATGACAAAGAGATGTATGTAACTTTTTGGATCACACCTCTTGCAACAAAAATTTTTAATATACAGGATTATGAGATTATGAGGTACCATACAAACATGCTCCCCCTATCTCCATGCATACCTTATTAGTACTACTCACCTACTCTTGGATCTAATAAACCACCTAATTATCTCCCCCTAAGCACTTAACTTCCTTAATGACTGCTAGGGGTAGGAACTACACCCAATTCTTGTATTAGATGTTCAAATGTTGCCTTTGGAAGTGGCTTGGTCAAAATGTCTTTAATTTGATCCTTTGTAGAAACATATTCAAGTTTAACACTTTTTCAATTACTATTCTCTTAAGAAATGATACTTGATAAGAATGTGTTTAGTTCTTGAGTGCATGACAATATTTTTTGAGACACTTATGGCACTTTTATTATCATAATAGATAGGATAGGACTATCATACTTCACCTTGTAGTCTTTTAAGTTCTATCTCATCCATAGGACCTAAGTGTAACATGAATCTATTGCAATGTATTCAGCCTCACAAGTAGATAATATCACTAATGGTTACTTCTTGCTTATCCATGATACGAGGCACTCTCCTAAGAAGAAACCTCCTCTAGTAGTCCTCTTCCTATCGTTTAGACTCCCTACCCAATCTACATCTATACAAGCTGTCAAGTTATAATCCTTACTCCTTGGGTACCATAACCCAAACTCCATATTCCCCTTGAGATACCTAAGTATCATTTTGAATTATTGCAAATGATTTTCCTTTGGATTTGCTTTAAGTTTTCCCACAATACCTATTGCTTTTATGATGTTAGATCTAGAGGTAGTAGTGTATAGAAAACTTTCAATCATTAACCTATATGATGTCTAATTGGCCTTTAAAGACTCATCTTCCTTGCTTAACTTACACCCTATGATCATAGGTGTGATAACAACCTTGCATTATTCCATCTCAAATTTCTTTAACATCTCTCTTATGTACTTAGCTTTTGATATGAAAATACCTTTTTTTGGTTGATTGATTTATATCCCAAGAAAAAATGATAGTTATCCCAGCATGGACTTCTCAAACTCCTTCATCACCTATGCAAAGGCCTTAGTCATATTCTCACTATTTCCACCAAATATGATTTCATCCACATAGACAAATATTATCAATTGATGGTCATCTTTTGTCTTTATGTATGAATTACTATCTACAAATCCTCTTTTGAAGCCTTGGTCTAATAGATACCTATCTAATTTGTTGTACCAAGCTCTAGGATCTTGCTTTAGACCATAAAGAGCCTTTTTCAATCTACAAACATAGTCCTTGTTACCTAATAATAAGAATCCCTTAAGTTTCTCTATATACACCTCTTCTTCTAAGTTTTCATTTAGAAAAGCTAACTTGACATCCATCTAGTACACCTTGAATCCTTTGAAACCTACATAGGCAAGAAATAGTTTGATAAACTTTAATCTTACTACTGGTGCAAAGGTCTCCTCAAAATCTACCCCTTCAACTTGTGCATACCCCTTGCATGCCAATCTAGCCTTGTTCCTAGTGACTTCTCCTTCTTCATTCAACTTGTTTCTAAACACCCATTTTGTGTCAATGACATTTTTGTCTTTAGGCCTAGGAACTAGTTCCCAAGTCTCATTATTTTCTATTTATTCTAACTCCTCATTCATATCACCTTTACAAAACTTTTCTTTGCTTACTTATATAAGGTTCTTAGGTTCAATCTTAGATAATAGAGCAACTTTCTCTTGATTTAGGTTACTTACCAGTCTTTTCCTTGTTTGCATACCTACATCCTTATTGTCAATGATTTAGGATTTAGGATGAACTCTTTGAATCTATCTTCAGGGAACTTTTGATTATTGTATTTCCTCAACTTCTTTTTCTTATTCATATATCTCTATTTGTTATTCTCTATTCTTGAAGTCCAGATTATCTGATGTATCCTTTGATTGTGAGTGTGACTTCTTATAACTTATCTCATCAACCTTCACATTGGTGCTTTTTACTCTCTTCTATAACTTCTTATTATAACATCTATAGGATGAGCTAATAGATGAGTATCCTAAGAATATACTTTCATTAGACCTAGAATCAAACTTACCTATGTCTTTCTCATCTATTTTGATGAAGCATTTGCTTTCAAACACTCTAAAGTGTTCCACATTAGCAGTTATGCCTTTCCACAATTCATAAGGGGTCTTGTTATCATTAGTATTTATCTATCATCTATTCATAATATACACTAGAATTTTCACTTCCTCTCCCTAATATCCATCAGTTAACCTTAACTCATCTAGTTATTTCCATCTCTTGAACTTTCCTATTCTTTCTTTCCACTACCCCATTTTGCTTAGGTGTTCTAGCTGATGAGAACTATCTCCTTATCCCATGGACGGCCTCACAAAAATCATAAAACTCATTGGACCAAAACTCTCCTCCTTTATTACATCTTAAGCATTTGATCTTTCCATTCTTCTCATTCTCAACAAGAGCCTTGAATTCCTTAAACTTATCAAGAGCTTTTGACATTGCTTTCAAGAATGCTACCCAAGTCATTCTTGTGTAGTCATTTATGAGTAACATGAAGTGGCTATATCCTTGAATACTTTGGATTCTTGTAGGCCCATGGATATCAGTGTGTATTAACTCCAAAGGTCTTATTGTATAGTATTCCTTAGACTTGAAACTTATTTTAATTTGTTTACCATGTTGACATGCCTTGTAAAGTGTGTTTATAGGTTTGGTGATTTTAGGCATGTTATTCACAGACTTCTTAGAGCTTATCTTGACTAGATTGTCAAAGTTTAGGTGGCCCAACCTTCTATACCATAGCCAAAATTCATCCATCTTGATCATAAAGTATCTTTCCTTCTTGATCTCATTCAAGACATACAAATTATTATCAGTCCTCTTAGTATTGGCAATTAGTCTTCTAGATTTAACTCTCCTTATATAACACCCTCTATCATGAAAGGTTATTGTGTGTCCTTGGTTACACATTTGACTTACACTAAGTAGGTTATGTTTCAAACCTTCCATATACAACACATTCTTTGTCTTGGTCTTCCCATTGTCCAAACTCAAAATACCCTTACCAACTATATTGGTAGTTGTGTTATCTCCAAATCTCATTATTCCTACAACATTCTTCTTCAATGAGATCAATTTGATTGAGTTCCCTATCATATGGCTTGACAAACCACTATCTATAAACCATTTCATGCCTTTATTTTGGATATGAAAGGAAGTCTGAGCTAGCTTAGATTCTTCTCCTCTAGTCTCTTGTTCCTCCTTCACCTTGTCCACAAGGTCTAACTTCTTGATCCACTTCTCAATGGTATGAATGTATACCCTTTTGTCTTGATTGACCTTCCTCATATGCCTCATCTTGCATTACCTTATAATATGTCCTCTTTGATCACACTTATAGCATATAAATCTACTTCTACTATAGATATGTATACTCATCATATTCCTCTATGAGGAATTAATTCTATCATGATGTCTATAATCCACAACCCTATGCTCAAATTGATTGCACGACAAATAGTAACCATTGAATGGATTTGCATACCTTATTTGTCTGATGTTGAATGATGCACCTTTACCTTTGTTGTATTTTTAATGAGTTAAGTTCTTCTTGACTTCTTGATGATCAACTAGAGTCTCAGATTTGATAGTTTCTACATAGATATTTATTTTGTCAGTACCATCATTTCTTGATGATCCATTGTTCTTTGAGGTCTGACTCTCCTTGTTTTCTTTTTGGTCTTATTTAAACCCAAGACCTATCTTGTCATGTGGATACCTTTGAATATCCAAAACATCACTAAGGACTTTAGTACTCTTCTCAAATTTATGATGTGTCTTTAACTTGACCATTGCTTGATATAATTCTGCCTTCAAAGACTCCATTTCTATTCCAAACTTGATGCATTCTTCCTCCTTGGTCATAAGACTTGCAGTGATAATCTCAATCTAAGTTTATAACTATTTGATGATATCCTCATGTTCATTGGTGTTGTTTCTTAGCCTCTCTTCAAAGAGATTGATTTGTTCCTCACAACTCTTAACCAATTATCTCAATTTCTAATTATTCTTTCTTTAAAACTTCAACTCCTCTAGAGAACTCACAATTTATGCCTCAAGGTTCACTTCAACCTCTTATTCATCTGATTCTTCATCATCTATAATACTTTTCCCTTTTGAACAACCCTCATGTCTATTTCTATATCCATGAATAAGGTTTAATTTCTATCATGATCATTATTGTCATCATCACTATCAGATGTACTTGTGTCACTTACATCAAATGAGCTAATGTCTTCTTTGATATAAAAGCTTTTCTTGTTCTTGAATGACCCTTTCTTCCCTTCATAATTCTTGAAACTCTTTTTTTTCTTATCAGGATTATAAAACTTATTAACATCACCATGATATTCATCATGCTCTCCATCATGCTCACTCTTATCTTTGTTATGACATTTAGATGCAAAATGACCAATCTTACCACAATTAAAGACATCAATGGTAACTTGACCTTATACTTCCCTAATCCTTTCCTTAGTTTTTTGACAAACATGGATTCTATCTTGTCATCATCAATGTCTATGTCAATATTATCCTTGGAATTTTTACCTTGTGACTTTTTCTTAGCTTTAAATGCATCTTCCTTCCTGGAAGGTCTTCCATCACTTGTTCTCATTTCATAGGCAGTCAAGATGCCATGAAGCTCATCCATTTGTAGTATGTTAAGATATTTTCTCTCCTCAAAAACACACACCTTTGAATCAAACTTAGATGTCAAGGATATTAATACATTTTTTACTACATTTAATTCTTCCAACTTCTCTCCTAGACATCTAATGACATTTACCACTTAATCTAATCTTAACAAATAATATGTAATGTTTTCATCCTCCTTCATTCTCAGGCTTTCAAATTGCTTTATGTGGGTCTGCAACTTTGCTAACTTAACTTTGGTGTATCCTTCATAGATGGTTTATAATTTTTTCCAAATCCCTTTGGATATATCATAATGCATGACCTTTACAAATTCTACCACTGAAAGACCACACAAGATGGTATTCATTGCCTTAGAGTTGTTATCACTTGCCTTCTTGCATGTTACATCAATTGGTGGTGTAGAAGGTCAAGTGAATCCATCAAAAATAGATTACCATATGTCATAGCCCAAGGTAATTTTATAGGTCTTCATTATAATGCTCCTAAATGCATATTTATTCATATTATTTGTGTTGCTGAACTATAACTTATATGATGAAGGGAACATATCTCCTTGAGGAGATATCAAAACAATTCTGGCTCCAGAACCAGAAGAGGAACAACTACCGTCAAATTCTAGAGTCCAAATCTCATCAGACACTGGCTTTCCTTTAGACTTTCCTTCATCAGAGATGAAGGGTCTTTCTTCATGATTTGTATATCAAAATTAATTACCTATCCCTGTGAATTCAAAAAGGATTTGAGCTTCAGGAGCTGACATCTTGGTGACTACATATTTTGCTTCCTTTTCAGGAAGTAATCTCTTCATTACGCCTTGTACAGGGATCCTTGCCTCAGATAGATCCATGTTCATCTCTCCTCCCACGTCCTTACAAAAATTCCGTCCAAGTAAAATACCATAAGACGCTGGGACTTCAGCCACTAATAGAGTCATTTTAATCCTCTTGTCTGGAAAGGCTGCAAATGCAAATTGGGCATCTTTGATTTGCCCCAACAATGGCACTTGCTTGTTCTCCATGGAGAAACATCTCCCAAATGTCTTGGTTAATGTGAGACCAAGAGACTCAGTGACTTTGGTAGGCATGACATTGTCAGATGTGCCTGAGTCTATTATATAGTTACTCAGCTTGCGGCCATTGATTAACAAGGAAACATAGAAGCGTTATATTTTTCTAAAAGTAGCTGGAGGAGTAATAATCAGATTATTTGGACAAGGCGTATTTATTGGGGAATCAAAAGTCACTTTTTTGGCCTTTTGTACTACAGGGATGGTCTAATTTTTAACATATTGGACCAGCTTATTCAGTTGATCTGGATTGGACTGCAAGTACTCAAATTTAGGCATTTGTATTTTTGTCTTTTTGAGATGATCAATTATGTCAAATGGCTGAATCAAACTAGGTATAGAGAAAGGTAATTTAGCTTTTTGAGTTTTAGAAGGGATGGGAGGTATACTGGTTTGCGAATTAAAAGTAGAAGGGGAAGGCACAGTAGATGTATTTAGCTCTTGAGTGATTACCAAATATTTTAGTTGAAAGGGCATAATTGTCCCATGCTTGGCAATTGTGACTGCTGGCTATGATTGCTCTTTTGTCTTTCCTTTATCAGCCTGCTAGACTGATTGGTTCTTGGACCTGGTAAACACTGCATATGATCCATGTGAAGCTTCTCCTTTGCTTTCGAGTTCATCCTGATAATTTTGGAAACCAATGTGGGAGTTGTCAGTTGATTCTTCTTGACTATCTTCAATGATAGTAGCATCATTTTCTTGATTTAATTCAGGCTGATAAGAAAAATTTGATTCTATCTCAAGCTATCCCATTGCTGAATTAGTTGGAGGAGCTTCCAAGGCAAATTTTCCTTGTGGAGGAGGAAGGCCATTTTGTTGTCCTTGGTTTCTGGCAACATTGCCTTGATATGACTGATTTGGGAACGTTCTTCTGTATGTACGAGCAGAAGACATTCCTTGAGCCATTTGTTTTTTGAGTGTAAGGAGCTCATTCGCTAATTTCTGCACCATTGGATCTGTGGTGCTTATAGATGCAAAATCGGATGATAATGAAGCTCTATTTCTATTGGGATCTCTTCTTATTTTCCCTACTAAGATGAGATCATCTTCTACTTCAGTGGCCAAAAGTTGAGCTGCAGCTAGATCTATTTGGCCAGCACGTCTCAAGAGGAAATTGACTTCAAGTAGCTGAGAATTAATGAAAAAGCATTTAATATTTTTAGCTGTAGGTCTGGCAATCATAGGAATTATGTTTCTCAACTTATCAAATTTAGCTATGAAGTCTCTCATAGGCTCATGCAGTTCTTTTTTCATTTGTGTAAGTTGAGCCGGAAGTGTATGTGCATCTTCTACAAGTTTGAATCTGGCTTCAAACTTAGCTTTCAAAGTATTCCAATCAGTCACAGATCAAGCCTGTAAATGGTAAAACCAATCTACAACAGGACCTTCTAGTGTTTCAACAAAAAGCCTGACTGTTACATCTTCAAACTCTACCCCAATTACTCCACAAGCTATATTGAATGCTACAATATGTTCATCAGGATGAACTTTCCCATCACCATGGAATTTCAAGAAATTCTTCCTAAAACTGTGTGGAAGTTCATGTAGAGGATGATTAAGATTGAGAGGGCCAAAAGCATTACCCCAGGGACCTTGAACTACCATTATAGGGTATTGAAAAGGAGGGATAACAAATCTCAAAGGGGTAACTAAAGGCACAGCTTTATCAATAGCAGAAGTTGATATTTTGCCTGGTAATGGAGATTTGGCTTTAGTAGGTGGGAAGCTCTTGGTTCGTTGCAGATGAGATGGTGAAGGAAACAGATCAAAATCACTTTGTTGTGCTAGCTCAAACACAGGATCAATGACACCTTTAGCCCTTTAGCTTCATGTATACCTTGAATCTGCCAGATTTGTAAAACAAAATTTGAAAAGAATTGACTTTGCTTCAGTTAAAGCTTGAGGCTTTGAACTGTGCGTTCTTTTCTTGTTGCTGTAGAGGTGAATGGAATGGATAGACTATAAATGGATAATGGGTATATCCCCAGCGGAGTCGCCAAAAACTGTTGGTTGAATATTTTGTCTATCACTGTATTGGTAAACAAAATAGGTCTTATCAGCCAAAGCAAGAAGATTAGTCATCCTAATGTGTAAATTTATCACATCAGAAGGAGATTGTTCTCTCCTCTCATCAAGGGGAGCTTCCCTATGGATATGCTATGTATATATATGAACAGAAAATAATACTCAAGGGTAGGACCAGACATCCATCTCTCTTTTTTCAGAGATGATGTATACAAAACAAAGGAAGAACTCAAGAGAATGACAGACAACACTCCTCTTCTTTCAGAAGAACTTTTCAACCAGCCACAAGAATACTCTTGGAAATAAAAGTAGAATATGACTAAAGTATGGTAACCAGCAAATCAAGACACAGCACAAAGTCTGCACATGAAATACTCAAGAATGATATATGAATAACATTGAAAGCTCAAAGTATTTTCAAAGTTCTTTACATAGCAATGAAAAAACAAACACACTGAAGGCAGCTATGGGGGCACAAATTCTCTCCACAGTTGATTCTTCAAGACACCTTCTTGACAAATTTACTAATCATGCTTATTAGATTAATGAAACAAACAAGATATCATAGCACAAAGTCTGAAAAAGTCCCTTGTTTTCATTAACAAAATATGATAAATAGACTGAGCACAAAGTCTCAATGATGCCTCTCAATTTTGGTAGAGTTTCATTCAAATTATAAAAAAAAAAGATCATCTTACAATGATAGGAAGTCCCTTATATAGCCACTTTCAAGAAGGACTCGAGAATAGTAATACATCATGATGCATTGGGAAATGTTAGGAAGACAAGCTAGAACTTTGGGGCCTTTTACCCATTTGATCTTCTTAATGTAGATAGATAAGTCGTGCAATTGAAAGTTTTACAACTTTCAATGTCTGCCTGGCAGACTGATCTTATCTTCATTGTTCCTCCCTTTCTGATTAATTGAATCGAGTCCTGGATTCAGCTTGCTGTTATATTCCTTCCCCTCTTTTTCCTGGTCTTAGCCTTGAAAATTGTGAATGTATTCTATTTTGTATGTTCAAAGGATCAACAGTTATTTTATTGTCTTCAATTTGACGTTCACGTGCCTGTCACTATATTTCCAACAGCTAGTTGACTGTGTTGAATTTGACGTGTTTGGGTGCGTCACCCCTTGGTCTTCTTTTGGCTTTTCACTTGGCACTTTTCTAGATTGGACTTTGCCCTTTCGAGCCGTGAGAAATAATCCTTCAACTTTGGGAAGTATCCTCAAATTAATGGTTGAGAGTTCCCCGCAAGGGCACCTGCCCTTCGGGGTCTTTCGTTGGCCCTTTGCAAATTTCCCCTGGGTTTTTCCTCGAGCCATTCCCTTTGAACGTTTCCCGCAGACATTTTCCCTGGGGAAAATTCTCACAGACAAAAAGTTTGGGGAAAATTCTCCCGAGCTTTGAACAAGTCTTTAAACAAGCTGAAGGGTGCTTTGGTCGATGAAGTATCCTTCACAAGGGCACTTGTCCTTCGAAAAAGCTCTTTAGCATTGAACCATCCCTTTGAACTTAGTCGATGAACCATTTGTTGAACCAGTTCAAAGGTTCAATGAAGCATGCCAAGCCTTTGAATCAAACAGCCGATGAATCATTGAATGCACTTTTTGCCATTGAACCAATACATTGAACTAATCGGTTGAACCAAAATGGTTCAAGCCTATGGTTCAATGAATAAAACAGGCCTATAAACTAAGCATTGAACCAAATATTTGTACTTGCCTTTAAACCGAGGGTTGAACCATTTGATTGAACCTATCCGTTGAACTGGTTCAATGGTTCAATAAAGCACTCCAAGTGCCTTTTGAACCAAAAAGTGATAAACCTGTTGTTGAACCTTTCCATTGAACCAAGATGTTGAACCAAAAATTTGGTTCAATGGTTCAACGAAAGCCTTGAACTGACTGACAAACCAAATGATTGAACCAAAAGACGTTGAAACAAAGGAAATGAACCATCTGAGTGAAATAAAGCATTGAATTGCTTGGTTGAACCAAGTGATTGAAATGTTCCTTTGGTTGAACCGACTGTTGAGCCTTTGAACTCGTTGAACCTTTGAACCCAATTGGTTTAATGGTTCAGTGGTTCAAGTCATTTTGATTTGACCAAATGTTTGTAAGCCGATGAACCTATTGAAGCGACTGAACTTTGAACCTTTGTGAAGCTCTTAACTTTTGCCAATGACATTGAACTTGTTAAACTTTGAACCCATTGAACCTTTGAACCAAATTGGTTCAATGGTTCAACGGTTCAATGATTCAGGTCTCCTTTTGTATTCAGATGCTTGCTGATGAAGATTTTCATTTGAACCAATCCTGGAAAATGATAAAATGTTGAAAATCAATTCTTTTGACTAAAAACCGCTTGTAGAGTCTGTAGATTTTTCTTCCTGCTGAGTTCGTAGATTCAAGCTTGCAGAGTCCGTAGATTTAACCCTGCAGAGTCTGTAGATTTTCTGAGAAGCTCTAAAAATGAGAAATCTGAATATCTAAGACAAATTTTGAAAATGGAAGATATTATTTTGGTTTGTAGAACCAAAATAATTCAAATGTTGTTCCAAAAATGACTGTTATTTTTGGGAGACAACAACTGGCTCCAGTTAGGGAACTTCTGTCAATTGCAAAATGAATTAGAAGGAGT
The DNA here is from genome assembly GCA_037957365.1 of Torreya grandis. Classification (NCBI taxonomy): domain Eukaryota; kingdom Viridiplantae; phylum Streptophyta; class Pinopsida; order Cupressales; family Taxaceae; genus Torreya; species Torreya grandis. The sequence goes on from JARHVA010000146.1 coordinate 6,545,291, forward strand.
AGAATTCAGAAACTCCAGTGTCTTCAAGTGTACCATTGGGCTTCAGAGTCATGCTTTCTAGAAATGAAAGGCAACAAGAATGAAAACAAACAAAACAAAATAGAAATTAAAACTATACAAGTATACATATATATAGAGGCAATGATCTGACACTTCAAGAATTGAAGTGTTTTAGATGTTGCCCATTATGGGGCAGAGAAAAGAGTGTGCCATCTTGGTATTTCAAAAAAAATTTATTTTCACCCATGTGCTGATGAATTGTGAATGGGCCTCTACAAAGAGAGTCAAACTTTCCATGCATCCCTTTTGGCTCTCTTTTCTTGTCCCACAGCAGGACTTTATCCCCAATCTAAAAATCATGATTTTTGGCTTTCTAATCAAAAAGTTTCTTTATCAAATTTTGATGAACAGTAATTCTGTCCACCACTATGGTTCTTTGTTCTTCCAGCTGAGTCAGGCACATGATTATTTTGTCAAGAGAACTCTCATATGTCTGATCTTCAATAGCCTTTGCCAATTTCAAGGCTGATAATTCTAAAGTGATTGGTATCTCAACATTAATACTATAGAAAAGTTGAAAAGGAGACATACCAATTGCCCTTTTTGGCGTGATCCTGTCAGCCCACAGAGCATCTACCAATGCTTTGTGCCACATCCTTTGATTATCATTTGCAAGTTTCTTGATAATAGTTACCAAATTTTTATTGTTGGACTCAACTTGTCCATTCCCTTGTGGAAAATAATTAGAAGAATGAGAGAGTGTAATTCCATAATAAAAACATAATTGCGTGATTTCTTGAGAGGTAAAACAAGTTGCATTATCAGTAACAATTTTGAGTCAGACTCCAAATCTGGAAATGATGTTCTCTTTCAGGAAGTTGCATACAACTTTTGAGGTAGCATGCTTTGTCAGGATTGCTTCTACCCACTTAGTGAAATAATCAATCATTGTAAGGACATAATCATGTCCAGCGCTTGATGATGGATTTATTGTCCCAATAAAATTGAGTCCCCACTGCTGGAAAGGTTCCTCTATGATTACTGGCTTAAGAGGCAAAGCAGCCAACTTGGGTCTTCCAACAAATTGCTGGCAAAGTTCACATTTTCTTACCCATTTATGTGCATCTTGGAAAAGAGTCAGCCAATAATACCTTGCTCTCAAAATTTTGTGAGCAGTCACAGGAGGAAAAAAATGTCCTCCACAAGCTAGATTATGGAAATATTTTAAGAGTTGGGTCTGTTATTCTTTGTCTACACAGAGAAGAAAAACTCCATCTATGTTTCTTTTGTACAGGTCGTTGTCCCAAAGGACAAAATTGGCAACTTTCAATCTGATGGTTCTCCTCTCTTTGTAAGAAAAATGAGCAGGACATTCTCCATAAGTCAAAAAATAGGCAATATCTGAATACCATTCATTGGTAGTAGAAATAAAAAGGACTGTTGGCATATTGTCTACTTCAGCTTCTTCAAGTTATGTATCTTCTGGCTTATTATCAGCCATTAATTGACAAAGACCTTTACCTCTGACCAGCTTTGTTGGCTTGATATCCAGATCAAATTCTTGGATCTTTGCAATCCAATTACCTCTCTTTGTGCCAAACTCCTGCTGAGTTAAAATAGACTTGATTGTATTGTCATGAACTAAGGTAGTAGTATGTGAATTCAAAATATAGAAGTGAAAGTGTTTGATTGCTTTTACCAAGGCATAGGTGTGCTTCTCTATATTTGAATACTTCAATTCACGAGTTTTCAGAGGGCAACTCATGAAAGAGATGGGAGATTATATACCTTATTTGTCTTGTTGGACAAGAATAACTGAAAGAGTATGCTCAGATGCATAGCTGTATATAGCAAAATCTCTATGGTAATATGGACAGACCAAGGTAGGGGCGTGAGCAATAACGACTTTGATATCTTGAAATGTTGCTTTGCCTTCTTTGGTCCAGCTGAAGGTAGTCTTTCCATTCATCATATTTACAATGTGCCTTGTCTTCTCAGCAAATTCGGAGATGAATCTCTGTAAAAAATTCACTTTTCTGAAGAAAGAGTGAACAACATTCTTACTTGCAGGCAAATTCAGCTCTTGAATAGACTTGACTTTATCTGATTCAATATTTATGCCTTCTTTGGACATAATGTGTCTAAGGATTTTTCCTTCTGTCACTCCAAAAATAGACTTTTTATAATTCAAAAAAATACCATTTTTTCGACAGTGCTCCAGCACTTATTGCAAGTGGCGCATATGATCATATCAGCACTTTGAAAAGACAGTTAAATCATCAAGATATACAACTATGGATTTGTCAATTTCATCTTTAAAATCCATATCCATAGCTCTTTGAAAGGTAGCACCAACATTTATTAATCTAAAAGGCATTATTTTGTATGCAAAAGTACCCCAAGGCGTGATGAATGCAGTCTTGTGTTGATCAAGTTCATAAACTTCAACTTGGTTATAGCCTAAGAATCCATCCAACATTGATAACATTTCTGATCTTATTACTATTTGGAGCACTTGGTCCATGATTGGCAAAGGGTAATTGTCTTTCAGAGAAGACTGATTTAGATTTCGAAAATCAACACAAATACAGATTTCACCATTTTTCTTCCTTACAGGAACTATATTTGCAATCCATGTAGAATGATGGATTGGAAAAATAATTTTAGCATTTAACATTTTCTGAATCTCAAACATAATTGTACCTGAAATCTTCAAATTGTATTGTCTGGATTTCTGCTTGTAAAGCGTTGAATCAGCCTTGAGAGGAATATGATGATGGATTTCATCAAGACTAAGAGACTTCATATCTTAGTATGAATATGCCAAGACATCAATGTATTGATGAAGCAAAGAAGTAAATTTGAATTTTTCTTCAGGTGTACAGCACTTACCAATGTTGACCATTTTTGGATTTTCTTCATTGGTCAGATTCACTTGGTCAAATCCCTGAGAGAAATTTGAATCTGTCTGTTGTTGCTTGACGAATCTATCATGCTTGTCAAATATCTTTTTGAGAGAAACCAGGCCTTTAGGAATTTTATTTCCTTTTAGCTGTATAAATTCTTCATTTACATCTGAACTAGATTCAAAAATTAATTCAGACTTCTGAGATTTGTTGCCTTCAAAATACAACTATTCAAAATTGTCTTTTCTTTCCAAAAAGGCAATAATCTAATTATCATCATTGAAAATTTGCCAATGATCAGCATTATCAGGAACTCTCGGCCTATAGATCAGCTCAATGGTATATTTGGCTTCTTTAAAATCAGAATGTGGAACTAAAAGAGTTCCTGAAACAACAAGTTCATCAGCTCTATCATTGGATTTTCTTGGAATGGAAGAAATGTTGAAAGCATCAAATCTTTCAATTTGATCCCAAACAAGATTATGGTAATGGTGCAGCCTTTCATTCTTGGTTTGATATGAATTTATCACTTGGCAGACCACTAATTCGGCGTCCCCTTTAGCATGAAGACACTTGATGCCTCTTTCTTGAGCAGCCTTCATGCCCAGCAATAGTGATTCATATTCAGTTGTATTATTTGTGTTGTTGAACTGTAACGTATATGATGAAGGGAACATATCTCCTTGAGGAGATATCAAAACAATTCTAGCTGTAGAACCAGAAGAGGAACAACTACCATCAAATTCTAGAGACCAAATCTCATCAGACACTGGCTTTACTTTAGACTTTCTTTCATCAAAGATGTAGGGTCTTTCTTCATGATCTGTATATAAAAAGTAATTACCTATACATGCGGATTCAAAAAGGATTTGAGCTTCAAGAGCTGACGTCTTGGTGACTACATATTTTTCTTCCTTTTCAGGAAGTAATCTCTTCATCACGCCTTGTACAGGGATCCTTGCCTCAGATAGATCCATGTTTAGCTCTCCTCCCACGTCCTTACAAAAATTTCATCCAAGTAAAATACCATAAGACGCTAGGAATTTAGCCACTAATACAATCATTTTAATCCTTTTGTCTGGAAAGGCTACAAATGCAAATTAGGCATCTTTGATTTGCCCCAATAATGGCACTTGCTTGTTCTCCATGGAGAAACATCTTCCAAATGTCTTAGTCAATGTGAGACCAAGAGACTCAACGACTTTGGCAGGCATGACATTGTCAGATGCACCTGAGTCTATTATACAGTTACTCAACTTGTGGCCATTGATTAACAAGGAAACATAGAAGGGTTCTATTTTTCTAGAAGTAGCTGGAGTAATAATTAGATTATTTGGACTAGGCATATTTATTGGGGAATCAAAAGTCACTTTTTTGGCCTTTTGTACTATAGGGACAGTCTGATTTTTAACATATTAGACCAGCTTATTCAGTTGATCTGGATTGGACTGTAAGTACTCAAATTCAGACATTTGTATTTTTGTCTTTTTGACATGATCAATTATGTCAAATGGCTGAATCGAACTAGGTACAGAGAAAGGTACTTTAGCTTTTTGAGTTTTAGAAGGGATGGGAGGTATACTAGTTTATGAATTAGAAGTAGAAGGGAAAGGCGCAGTAGATGTATTTACCTTTTGAGTGATTATCGGATCTTTTGGTTGAAAGGGCAGAACTGTCCCATGCTTGGCAATTGTGACTATTGGTTTTGATTGCTCTTCTATCTTTCCTTTATCAGCCTACTAGATTGATTGGTTCTTGGACGTGGTAAACACTGCATATGATCCATCTGAAGCTTCTCTTTTGCTTTCGAGTTCATCCTGATAATTCAAGAAACTAATGTAGGAATCGCCAACTGATTCTTCTTGACTATCTTCAATGATATCAGCATCATTTTCTTGATTTAATTTAGGTTGATAAGAAAAATCTGATTCTATCTCAAGATATCCCATTGCTGAATTAGTTGGAGGAGCTTCCAAGGCAAGTTTTCCTTGTGGAGGAGGAAGGTGATTTTGTTGTCCTTGGTTTCTAGCAACATTGCCTTGATATGATTGATTTGGGAACGTTCTTCTGTATGTACGAGCAGAAGACATTCCTTGAGCCATTTGTTTTTTGAATGCAAGGAGCTCATTCACTAATTTCTGCACCATTGGATCTGTGGTGATTGTAGATGCAAATTTGGATGATAATGAAGCTTTATTTCTATTGGGATCTCTTCTTATTTTCCTTGCTAAGATGAGATCATCTTCTACTTCAGTGGCCAAAAGTTGAGCTGCAGCTAGATCTATTTGGCCAGCACATCTCAAGAGGAAACTGACTTCAGGTAGCTGAGAATTAATGAAAAAACATTTAAGATTTTCAGCTATAGGTCTGGAAATCATAGGAATTCTATTTCTCAACTTGTCAAATTTAGCAATGAAGTCTCTTATAGGCTCATGCGGTTCTTTTTTCATTTGTGTAAGTTGAGCCAGAAGTGTATGTGCACCTTCTACAGGTTTGAATCTAGCTTCAAACTTAGCTTTCAATGTATTCCAATCAATCATAGATCGAGCCTGTAAATGGTAAAACCAATCTACAGTAGGACCTTCTAGTGTTTCAACAAAAAGCCTGACTGCTACATCTTCAAACTCTACCCCAATTACTCCACAAGCTATACTGAATGCTGCAATATGTTCATCAAGATGAACTTTCCCATCACCATGGAATTTCAAGAAATTCTTCCTAGAACTGCATGGAAGTTCATGTAGAGGAGGAGAAAGATTGAGAGGGCCAAAAACATTACCCCAGGGACCTTGAACTGCCATTATAGGGTACTAAAAAGGAGGGATAACAAATCTCAAAGGGGTAATTAAAGGCACATCTTTATCAACAGTAGAAGTTGATATTTTAGCTGGTAATGGAGATCTAGCTTTAGTAGGAGGGAAGCTCTTGGTTCGTTGCAAACGAGATGGTGAAAGAAACAGATCAAAATCACTTTGTTGTACCAGCTTGAACATAAGATCAATGACACCCTTATCCCTTTAGCTTCATGTATACCTTGAATCTGCCAGATTTGTAAAACAACATTTGAAAAGAATTGACTTTGCTTCAGTTAAAGCTTGAGGCTTTGAACTGTGCATTCTTTTCCTGTTGGTGTAGAGGTGAATGGAATGGATAGACTATAAATGGATAATGGGTATATCCCCCAGCAGAGTCGCCAAAAACTATTGGTTGAATATTTTGTCTATCAACATACTGGTAAACAAAATAGGTCTTATCAACCAAAGTAAGAAGATTAGTCATCCTAATGTGTAAATTTATCACATTAAGAGACTGTTCTCTCCTCTCATCAAGGGGAGCTTCCCTATGGATATGCTATGTATATATATGAACAAAAAATAATACTCAAGGGTAGGACCAGACATCCATCTCTCTTTCTTTAGAGATGATGTATACAAAACAAAATAAGAATCAAGAGAATGACAGACATCACTCCTCTTATTTTAGAAGAACTATTCAACTAGCCACAAGAATACTCCTGGAAATAAAAGCAGAATATGACTAAAGTATGGTAACCAGCAAATCAAGACACAGCACAAAGTCTGCACATGAAATACTCAAGAATGATATACGAAGAACAATGAAAGCTCAAAGTTCTTTACACAACAATGAAAAAACAAACACACTGAAGGCAGCTATGGGGGCACAAAGTCTCTCCACAGTTGATTCTTCAGGACACCTTCTTGAAAAATTTACTAATCTTGCTTATTAGATCAATGAAACAAACAAGATATCGCATCACAAAGTCTGAAAAAGTCCCTTGTTTTCATTAGCAAAATATGATAAACAGATTGAGCACAAATTCTCAATGATGCCTCTCAATTTCGGCAGAGTTTCATTCAGATTATCAAAAAAAAGATCATCTTACAATGATAGGAAGTCCCTTTTATAGCCATTTTCAAGAAGGACTCGAGAACTCATGATGCATTGGGAAATGTTAGGAAGACAGACTGGAACTTTGGGGCCTTTTACCCATTTGATCTTCTCAATGTAAATAGATAAGTCGTGCAATTGAAAGTTTTACAACTTTCAATGTTTGCCTGGCGGTCTGATCTTATCTTCATCATTCCTCCCTTTCTGATTAATTGAATCGGGTCCTGGATTCAGCTTGTTGTTCTATTCCTTCCCTACTTTTTGTTGGTCTTGGCCTTGAAAATTCTGAATGTAATCTATTTTGTATGTTTAAAGGATCAACAGTTATTTTTTGTCTTCAATTTGACATTCACGCGCCCATCACTGTGTTTCTAATGGCTAGTTGACTGTGTTGAATTTGACATGTTTGAGCATGTCACCCCTTGGTCTTCTTTTGGCTTTCCACTTGGCACTTTTCCAGATTGGACTTTGCCCTTTCAAGCCTTGAGAAATGATCCTTCAGCTTTGGGAAGTATCCTCAAATTAATGGTCGAGAGTTCCCCGCAAGGGCACCAGCCCTTCGGGGTCCTTCGTTGGCCCTTTGCAAATTTTCCTTGTGTTTTTCCTCGGGCCATTCCCTTTAAACATTTCTCGTGGACATTTTCCCCAGGAAAAATTCCCATAGACAAAAAGTCTGGGTAACATTCCCCTGGGCTTTGAACAAGTCTTTGATCAAGCTGAAGGGTGCTTTGGTCGATGAAGTGTCCTCCGCAAGGGCACTTGTCCTTCGAAAAAGTTCTTTAGCATTGAACCGTCCCTTTGAACTTAGTTGATGAACCATTTGTTAAACTAGTTCAAAGGTTCAATGAAGCACACCAAGCCTTTAAAGCAAACAGCTGATGAACCATTGAATGAACTTTTTGCCATTGAACCAATACATTGAACTAATCGGTTAAACCAAGGCTTTGAACCAAAATGGTTCAAGCCAATGGTTCAAGCCGATGGTTCAATGAATAAAATAGGCCTATAAACTAAGCATTGAACCAAATATTTGTACTTGCCTTTGAACCAAGAGTTGAACCATTTGATTGAACCTGTCCGTTGAACTGGTTCAATGGTTCAACGAAGCACGCCAAGTGCCTTTTGCACCAAAAAGTGATAAACCTATTGTTGAAACTTTCCATTGAACCAAGACATTGAACCAAAAATTTGGTTCAACAGTTCAACGAAAGCCTTAAACCGACTAACAAACCAAATGATTGAACCAAAAGATCCTGAAACAAAGGAAATGAACCATCTAAGTGAAATAAAGCATTGAACTGCTTGGTTGAACTGAGCGATTGAAATGTTCCTTTGGTTGAACTGATTGTTGAACCTTTGAACCCATTGAACCTTTGAACCCAGTTGGTTCAATGGTTCAATGGTTCAAGTCATTTTGATTTGACCAAATGTTTGGAAGCCGATGAACCTGTTGAAGCGACTGAACTTTGAACCTTTATGAAGTGCTTAACTTTTTCCAATGACATTGAACTTGTTGAACTTTGAACCCGTTGAACCTTTGAACCAAATTGGTTCAATGGTTCAATAGTTCAATGATTCAGGTCTCCTTTTGTATTCAGATGCTTGCCGATGAAGATTTTCATTTGAACCAAAACTTTGAACCAATCTCAAAAAATGAACAAATGTTGAAAATCCATTCTTTTGATTGAAAACCACCTGCAGAGTCTGTAGATTTTTCTTCCTACTGAGTCCGTAGATTCAAGCCTGTAGAGTCCATAGATTTAACCCTGTAGAGTCCGTAGATTTTCTGAGAAGCTCTGAAAATGAGAAATCTAAATATCTAAGACAAATTTTGAAAATGGAAGATATTATTTTGGTTTGTAGAACCAAAATAATTCAAATGTTGTTCCAAAAATGACTGTTATTTTTTAGAGACAACAGACATCAATGACAATACTCAATAAGAATTGTGCCCTACATACCCACTTACTTACTCCACTCAATAGATGCACCCCACATGCTCTCCATATGAAAAATCAAAAGGAAACACATGTGCTTAGTGGATAAAAATACCCATTTCTCTCTCCTACATTTATAATAATGAAAGATACCTTGTGGGCCATGTCACATCACTCGTGAGCAACTTCATAGGTACAGTCATTGCCACCTCATTAACACAATCACCACCACCTCATCACTATTAATAGTGAATGTCATCTCATCACATGAATAGTGTCTTATGAATAGTGTTTGTGAATAGTGACTTAATATCCTAACATTCTCCCATTTGAAGTCAATATACATAGGCTTTGCCATACCCGAGTATTATTCCATCTAGCTACCAAACATGCCTTCTACAACCCTAACATAAACCCAGTAGAATTTTTGTTACACTACTAAAACTTCTCTATCCTAATTGGATTTGTCAACATCTACTCCATAGTGGATTGCAATACCTGAAGTGATTCTTGACTTTTCCACACATAGACTGAACCGTTCATAATTCCTAATGAATCCAATACGTAAGAGAACAAAATGTCTTATCCTCCATTATAGGATGCTCCTAGAAAGACAACTCACACTACAAGTAGTAGGGTACTTCCTTGCTTTCCCATCCTTATGCATCTCCATCCTTAGTTTGCTCCTCATACCACTTTCATCACATCCTTGTCACTGATCCATCACACTAGTGATCATGTTGGGGCCTACCTCCAACATGTCATCAACACATAGTATCAACCTTTGCTAAACACTTTGGTTCTCCATGAAGGTACCATTGTACTCCCATCCACATGTCTGCTTCAGCTTGTACAGTCTTCAAATTATAAACCATAAACTCTTTACCTCATCCTTATAGCCCTATGTCCACTCTATATTTTCTAAATATATCACCATGTGGTAATCAAGCTACTCTAAATCTAAATAACAACCAATGCACGTAGCACTCTTGATGATAGTCAAGAAATAAGATGACATAAAATTCAATACCAAACTTCTACTCATAGCCTCTAGCTATCAATTATACCCAAACATGGTACAAGTGGACTAATCACATCTCTATGGAAGTCATCACACTATTTAGTCCATCAATGCACCTATCAAGTTTTCAAGCCTCAAGAATGCATCCTAAATGCATCATGCTCTACCACATGTCCAAACACACGACCTTCTCCTTTTAGGAACATTAGGTCTCACTTTGTCTTCTTCATTGTCTCTTCCCACTACTTCAAATATGTACAACTTTAGGTGTCTTTTGTAACTCCTCCTTCACATGGATTTTTTATCATCTGCAACATCTCAGATAATAACATATGGTCAATAGGATACCATAGAATACACCCCTTCTTCTTTGTTACCAAGAACTATACTTGTTTGATTTTAAATCAAGCCTAGACATCAACTTATTCTTTAAACTTCACCCTCTTATAGGGCTTGCTTCTAACTAGCATCACATCCCCTCAAAAAATCTCTAATGTTGATGAATCTTCACAGAGTTGATACAAGGAACCATAATATTCTCCTTTTACCACCACTAGGGATCCTTTGTAAATTATTCATTTACCATTCCCAAAGGTACAAGAATACCCTAGCTCATCCATCCTCTTGATGGACATCAAATTCTTATTCAAAACAAGAACATGATGCACATCTTTCAACATTTTAATTTTATCATCATGCATCTTGATTTTTATGCCCCCTCTTCCCACAATATCTAATGGATGATCATCACCCATATAAATAGACTCTCCACTACATGGTGTGGATACATGTGAAAAGATGCACTTGAGTCCAGCACCTAGGTATTATCACTTGATCTACTACTACTGAGGCAAAAAGCTTCATGTGATGTCATTTCTTTTGAATCTATTGTGCTGACCTTGGTTGAATATGGATTCTAATTTTTATCCTTCTCCTCATTCTTTAAGTGTCAGCAATATTTATACAAGTGTCCTGGCTTTCTAAAGTGTCATCACTTGATATTCCATTTGGGTCCTCTAGGCTATGATCTAGATGGTGTTCTTTCTTGTGTGCTCTTCTCACTGGATATCCCTCTCATAGATAAAGATTTGTTACTTGAGGATGCATCAAAATACATTCTTTTCATCTCCTCTCCAAGTAACGTTGCAACCACATCATCAAACTTAATAGTTGTTGATGATGAATTATTTATGGTCATCACCACATGATCTTGATTATAAGGAAGTGAGCACAACAAGGTGATAGCCTTATCTTCATCCTCCATCTTCACACTGATGGAGACTAGCTTGATGACAATAGTGTTGAACTCATTCAAATGGGAAGTAATGGATGAACTCTCCTTCATCCTCAAACTATATAGCTATTTATTCAAGAATAACTTTTTAAAGATAACTTCATCTAGTACAAGTTGTTCAACATCTCCCATAATTATTTTGTGGTCTTTTCCTCAACAACATTGAGTAACATAAAATTTTCAAGACATATATGGATGGTAGAAACTACCTTTCTATCCATCTTGATCCAATCTTCACCTTTCATGCTATTGGATTTGCTTGCAAGACCCTTCAAGGCTAGAACTTGGTCATTCTGTACCAATAGATCCTCCATCTTTAGCTTCCACAAGGAGAAATTTCTGCCATCAAATTTATCTACTTTAAAATCTACTTACTCCTCCTATCATTGTGTTATCTCCCACTTGCACAAAGTTTCATACCTCAATAGAAAACACTCACACAAGAGTTTTTCAAAGAGCCTAGATCTGATACCAGATGTTAGGAAATAATATCCTACTATGCAAAAAATTAAATACAACATAAATAATCTATAAAATAAATGATAAATAATATAACATTACACTAGTAGATAATGTGGAAACCTTGTTAAGTGCAAGAAAAAACCACAGGCAAATGGTAGTTGTAGTCTTTTTATTAACTTCTAAAAATCAACACCCTCTCCATAAAGCTTCATCTCAACACACTCCTCTCACAATGATTTCACATAAGCATTCAACATTTGAAAATATTTTAAACTAACAAGCAAGTTATAAAACTCACATACAAGCTTCTCTTAGCTTTCCAAGCTTACACACTTTCTACCAAGCTTACACTTGCTCTTCAAGCTTACCATACATAAGAAGAGAGTTAAACATATATAGGAATACATAAGATAGAAGAAAATAAAGAATGAAATCAAGGAGAGAGAATTCAATGCACCATACTCCCATGTGGGTGCATAAGTGGTCACTATGCACAATGTCTACCCTTTGTGTATAGTCCAAAACATAGTGGGAATACTTTAGATAAAAGCATCACTACCTCCATGTGATAATCTATCTTTTATCCTCCACCTAACCATTAAAGACAAAAGAATATTAATCATCTCTTGTCTTTATCCAAGAACTAGGATAGTGGAGTCTCCATAGAATTGTACCCCACATACCCACTTACTTACTCCACTCAATAGATGCACCCCGCACGTTCCCCACATGAAAAAACAAAAGTTAACACATGTGCCTAGTGGAGAAATGCACCCCATTTCTCTCTCCTACATTTCTAATAATGTAAGATACCTTGTGGGCCATGCCACATCACTTAGGATCCACCTTATAGGTATAGTCATTGCCAACTCATACTGCCACCTCATCAGCATAATCACTACCACCTCACCGCTATGAATAGTAACTACCACCTCATCACATGAATAGTGGCCATGAATAGTATTTTTTAATAGTAACTTCACATCCTAATAAAACATATCTGTGTTACCTTGATCTTGAAACCATTTACATAAATAAAAACATTACAACTGTGAAAACATGTTTTGTATACTATTGTAGTATTCATTTCCAAAAAAATGAGATGCTATTGCCTACCTTCCATGAACACACATATAAAATAGTCTAAAAATTACATGAATATGAATAGCATGATCTATTAAAACACATACACCACTTAGAAACATCAGACCCATGCAAATAAATTAGAAAACTGAAGGTGTTGGGAATGTATAGGCAACTTGGAGGTGCTGACAATCTTAGTGATTGTTCATGAAGCACAGTCTACCAATATAAACACCATGACCATGGAATGAGAGCTCAAAAAGACTAATTTTATTCCCCAATTGCATTCACCTTAACTCTACTTATCTTGTCCATACCAACTATAAACCAATTGAATTCTTTGACTTGTCTAAGAGAGTAATGAGAGAGAGGGATTGGTTTTGCTCAATTTTGGAGCTATCAAAGATATCTAAACATGGATATGACTTATGTGGATTTGAAGGGAAACTCTTGAAGTGGTCACACATGCCAAAACTATCCTACAATCTATACAACTAAAAAGGACCTTGTTTTGTAGTGATCTCTTTCTTTCCACATTGAACCTACATAATTTTCAATTTTAAACTATCATATGACATCTAACTGACATGTGGGATGTTATGTTTCATTTTGACACATTTATCCTTAGTGTAAAATTTTACAACTTATTCAAATGGCCAAAATATGGCATAATATGACATAGGATAAGCTTAGACAAATGTGACTAAGGTTGATACATATTATTTGACCTCATTTAAGACCATGGTGGACATTTTTCCAACCTAGGAGACCCTATGACAAATTTGAATATACAAGGGATTGACCTAATTTGACCTAGGAGTAAAATTAGTCAACATGAACTAAGGTATGATAATAAAATGATGGGTTATGAAGATGATAAGTGTTTGAGATTTTGCATGAGGTGGGATTAGGTAATATGATTAAAACTTTAGATTTAAAAGGCTTTTTTAGTGAGGATTACAGTATCTAAGTGATGGTTTTTTATGTGTTAAATTTAGGTGGGTGACTAGATGGGTAAAGTTGAATGTAGGATAAAATTTATGGCATTTAGGTTTTTAAGGATGAAAATTGAGGGATTTAGACAAGCTCTAGGTTTTTTAAGTTCTTGTTTTCAGGTGGTTTTAGTATTTTTGGCTCACAAATAGTACTAGTTTTGATAATAATCAAACAAGTCACACACAAACCACAAACCTAAACTTAGTGACTGATACTAGTTTGTTAATTTACAACCACCTCACCTAATATCTCATTAAGAGTGATGATAGATTAGTCTCCCAACCATCACTCAGAGTATAAACCTAGTGAACAGTCTCAAGGGATGTTGTTTCCCTAGTAACATATGCTTGTTATAACCAAAGGTCCTAATCTAGATTTACATAGGCTCACTAGGGGAGTCCCCAATATATTCTAGGTACAATGGCATCCAAATTGGTATAGGCTACTATCTAATCATTTTATGTAGTGAAGCCAAAATACCCCTCACTCCATGGAACTCTTTATGGAGAATTCTACTTTAGTTCTCAATGATAGTTGTCCCTGATATTTATACTCTAATGGAATACAAAGTTTGGTCTAATGCATGGTTATGAAATCCATATCACTAACCCCTATAAACTAATGGTAAATGCATGGATGTCACTTCCATAGTCACGTTACACCCTAGAAAGAAAATGGGGAAGGTTTGTTAGTTATATTTATCCTCCATGAATCATCACTAAGAATGCAAGGAGGGGAACATACACAACCTTAGCCTTTGGGTAACACAAAAGCAACTAAAATTTTCTTAACCCAATTAATTTGGTGTGTTAACAAGCAATGTAAAAAAGATGATTTCAAAAATATGATTCTTATCCAAGCCTTAGACCGATCGACCTGCAAAATAAAAGATTAGTAGTTTGATCAAATTAGATTCTTTGACTGATCATCTTGTTAATCAAGCAACTTAGTAGTTTTTAATTGGTCTTTTTGGGGTAAAATTTTGTAGCCAAAACCAAAATTTAGGCATTTTTAATTTAAAAAGTGAAAATTTTGGACCTTTTACAATAGATTAATCTTGGAAAATAGAGGGTTAAGCCAATATAGAAAAAGGTCACTATTCTCAATTTAAAGTCCCCTATACATAGTCAATAACAATCTAAGTCGTTAATGCAAAATCACTACAATAGTGGGCAAAATTTCCTATTTTAAGACAAAATTATAGATTAAAAAATGGTGATTTGTTAAAATGCAAAAAATTGATAATCCACAATGTCGTTGGTTAGACTAATTCAAAATTTACAACCAAAAATCAAAAAGTATAAGTTGATAAGGACAAAGATTTGTCCATGGTACCTTTTAACCAAAAATCTCATCAAAATAGTTTAAAACATGATTTTAGACTTTTAATTTTATATATAAGACCCATAAAGACTAATTTAGTCAAAAACCAGATATAAGTAATGCTTAAAAACTAAGCTAATGATATTAGTCAGAGAATGAATCGATTAAATGACTATCAAATTTATGATAAATTTTTTAAATTCACTCACTATAGTTTATAATATGAAACAAAATTGCTTATACACAATCAAAACCCAAAAAATCTAAACGATTAGTGTCATATCAAAATCACAAACATAACACTCAAAATCATAGATTGTCTCCAAAATCATAGAGTGGATAAGTGATATGGCAACTAGTAAGAAAAATTCCTATTTTTAAAACCACTAATGTAACCAAATTTGACTAGAATGATGATATATTGCTAGTTGCCTTGTAAATAGTCACAATAGATAAGTATGATGTACAATTAGCTAATAAAATGAAGTTTTTAACAAGCATATTGAAAATAAATGGGATTATATGGATTTATGCCAACGATTTCTAACCAAGAGATATAGACAATAGGAAATAATTAAAAGACCTATTAATTACTTATGAAAGACTATGAGATTCTAATTAAAGTGAGGGGTTAGAGGATATTATAACCAGATAAGGATAACTGATAACAAGTTATTGAAACTTAAAAACCCACAACTGAGTGATTTGTAATGTTGAAATAGGGTGGAGAAAATGGCTTTGAATTGATAACAACAATCTTCTAGTCCCTACAAAAAAATATAGATAACGACAGAAGTATACAAACACTAGAAAATTTTCAAAATTGTAAGGCAATTTGATTAGGAACCTTATATATATATATATATATATGTGTGTGTGTGTGTGTGTGTGTGTGTGTGTGTGTGTGTGTTTCAAATTCACTAGTCAAACTATCAAAATTGTATGTAAGATGCAATGTCATAACTAGCTATAAACGATCACGTAAAAAATAAAAAGGTAGCGAAGGACCATCCAAATTCTTCAAAACAATGTCTTGTCTTACAAAAATAGAGTTAGTTAGGGAGTAAGATGATACAAGACAAAAAAAATCCATCAATTGGTAGGCAAGTTGATCAAAATTTTGTGTTTCCCCCCCCCCCCCCCAACCAAACAAAGAATAAAAATGTAAGTGAGAATAGAAAGATTACAAATCAATATGCAATGTCAAAATAGACAAATAAATGATACTAAACATCTAAAAAAAATAGCTAAACTACTAATGGCCAGAACTATACAAACACTAGAAAATTGTCAAAATTGTAAGGTAATTTGACTAGGAACCTAATATATATGTGTTTCAAAATCACTAGTCAAACTCTCAAAATCGTAAGTCAGATGCAATGTCATAACTAGATATAAGTGATCTTACAAAAAATTAAAAGGTAGCCAAAGACCATCCAAATTCTTCAAAACAATGTCTTGTCTTACCAAAATAGAGTTAGTTAGGGAGCAAGATGATACAAAGACAAGAAAAATCCATCAATTGGTAGGCAAGTTGATTAAGATTTTGTGTTTACTCGCACCCCCCCCCCCCGGCACCCCCCCAACCAAAGAATAAAAATGTAAGTGAGAATAGCAAGATTACAAGTCAATATACAATGTCAAAAGAGAAATAGACAATACTAAACATATAAATAAAATAGCTAAACTACTAGTGGCGAGAACTATAAAAACACTAGAAATTTATCAAAATTATAAGGGAATTTGACTAGGAACCTAATGTGTGTGTGTGTGTGTGTGTGTGTGTGTGTGTGTGTGTGTGTGTGTGTGTGTGTGTGTGTGTGTGTGTGTGTGTGTGTGTGTGTGTGTGTGTGTGTGTGTGTGTGTGTGTGTGTTTCAAAATCACTAGTCAAACTATCAAAATCATAAGTCAGATGCAATGTCATAACTAGCTATAAGAGATCTTGCAAAAAATGAAAAGGTAGCCAAGAACCATCTAAATTCTTCAAAATAATGTCTCATATTATAGAAATAGAGTAAATCAGGGAGTAATATGATACAAAGACAAGAAAAATCCATTAATTGGTAGGCAAGTTGATTAAGATTTTGTGTTAACCCCCTCCCCCACCCTACAACCAAAGAATAAAAATGTAAGTGAGAATAGCAAGATTACAAGTCAATATGCAATTTCAAAATAGACAAATAAACGATACTAGACATCTCAATAAAATAGCTAAACTACTAGTGGCTTAATATGACATTGAAGTCAAAATCATAATTTTGACAACTAAAATAAAGAGTTAGAATAAATAATGATTAGCAGTCAAGATTTTTATCTGATCAATATCAAAACTCATAGGAGAAATATCACAGATTCAAAGTTGTAACTCGATAAAGTGATATCATGATTCCCCTAGAGACATAAAATTTTAAAAATTTGAGCCACCAATCCTTCTTCAATCTGACCTACAAGTTGAATTCACACAATCCAAGCATAAATGGTCAGCTCAAGAGAAGGGTTCTTGTTGTGGTCACCAAATGTATATGCATAAAATTGGAAGGGAAATAAAATGCAGTTCAACAAAGGAAATTGCATACAACCGATTCAAATCTACACATACCTCGAGACTAAATAAGATAGATAAATTAGGAGCAAATCAAATTTAAATAGAAGGTATTTACCATCATCTCTACCCCAACTTATCTCCAATGGACATGACTATGCTTAAATATAGTTTGATAGAGTTGGACTATTGGATTGTTTGTAATAGACTCAAGACTGTGATAATAATGGATGGTAGGAAAACTAGTGATTTCTTGGCTTCTTGCTTAGAAGTATGGATGGAAGGATTCAAATAACATAAGATTGCTCAATTTTTGGATGATTCCATGCTTGGGGGTAACCATGGAATTATATTGAAGAAGAGAGGGAGAGTCAATGGTTTTGGTGAAATTCCTTCCTAAAATTTGGAAATGTTCATCAGAGATTTCTTTAGGGAAAGTTATAGAG
This sequence comes from Torreya grandis, assembly GCA_037957365.1. Lineage (NCBI taxonomy): Eukaryota > Viridiplantae > Streptophyta > Pinopsida > Cupressales > Taxaceae > Torreya > Torreya grandis. The sequence goes on from JARHVA010000146.1 coordinate 6,563,211, forward strand.
ATTATGAATCTCTATTTTTTTTAGGGAACTTATGTTTTCAAACTTAGCCATTATGGGATATTTTGTGTAGGATAAATCTACATATTAGAAAGTGGGGTGGGTATTAGGGAATTAAAGATTAAAAAATTAGAATATTATACAGGTGGGAGAATTAATTAATTTGGAAGGTGAAAGGGGGTATGTTAACAAGTGAAGAATGAAAGGGGATAATAAGTGAAATTAATGATGTTGAAGAGGTGAACAAATTTGAGTGTATATAAGATAGAGAATAATTAATGATAAGTTACATATGAGAATTGTTTGTTTTATTCAAATGATTTTTCTGAATCACAATATATTTGATCAGTCACTTTTATTTTAGAAAAGGGTAGTGATGTTGCATAATTTTAAAATATATATTTGAAAAAAAAACAAGGATATTTTTTCTTATTTGCTTATTCTTTTCATTTTAAAGGTAAAAATGTTGGGTTGGAGTAGAGGTTCACCAATATATAATGGATGTAATGTTTGGGATCCAAGAGAGTCTCAACAACATAATAATGTGCCACATGTTCAGTCCAATTATTGAGGCATGCCCTTTAGGGCCCAAAGGGTCACTAACACAGTTACACATGTTTTTAGATGTGGTAACCTTATCTCTTTTCACTTTAATACTAGTGACCCTATATTTTGGAACATTTTAAACATTGTGCCTCATTATTATTTGTCATCATGTGGCACTCGTGCTTGGATACATTTGTATAGAGGTAGTTGGAAATCTCACCCATTTGAACGTGGTTCATCAAGTACTTTATCTCACCAAATGTAATGTGTAAGCAATGTGATAACCACATCTATTGATCTTGAACCTAAAGACAATGTTTTGTTGATTCTTGAAGCTTCTCAACCTATGATCAATCCAACTAATGTTGTTTCCTCAAGTCGTCAATGTGTTAGTAGCTCTTCATCCCTACCTATGGTAACTTAATTTATGAAAAAGTTAAATCAGAGGTTGAAGATGAATCAGACAGATTGACACGAATTAATATGTGTGCAACTACTTTTGGGTAAATTGAGTAGGGGATTCCTTGAATTGATTTGGATTCAACTAGTAAAAAGTAAATTGATATTTGTTTGTTGTTTTAGAACTTGATGTTTTTAGACATTTTTAGTTTTGGCTTGAAATATTTTTAGTTTGATATTGAATACTTTAATATTGGGTCAATAATATTCATTAATGAAGATATAATACCAGATAATCAAACAAAATTATACAAGGAAGTGCACAAATAAGAGAAGAAATGAATGATAACAAAGTGGAATTAGGTAATAAAGCTTGAAAATCAACCCCAAGGATCCTATCATGGGATGGGAAAGGCTCTCTATGGAAAAAGGTTCCTTGAATAAATTAGATGTCAAAGGACATGTGTTTATAGATTTTTCTTAGTGAAACTTAGGAGCATGATAAATTTCAACTTTATAATATGTAAGGATTTTAATTAGTTTATGTTTGAAACAAAACAATTAGGGGTGGTGGATCAGATGAAATTGCATGTTATTTCAAATGAAGTCTAACTAATTCCTTTTATCTTTAGAATTAAAAGTGATCAAAACCAACAATTTATATGATTTAATGTGGTTGATAACTTCCTAAGATATCCCTATTTATATCCTCCTCATGAAGTAAGGTCAAAACTATATCAAAATAATTTGCTGATTTTTCTAGATTTCTCCTTGTGCCTTTCCTCTAAATTGTTTATTGTCTACCACTTAGGTGGTAGACTTCTATTTTTGAACTTGAGATGTGTTCTATTTAGGCATGGCATTAACATAGGGGAAATTAAAAAATAGATGATCATAGTCATGACATATATGACTTTTGAGTAGAACACTCTTATAATCAATGGCCTCTCCCATTGCCATTTATCTCTCTTGAAAACAATTGATTCTGGGAGTAGTTGGTTAAAATCCAACCTAACAGAGATTTTTCCAAAGATCATATAAATACATTATTTAATGGCCTCTCAGATAAAAATATATTTTCCAAATATACTTTTCCTCGATAAAATTTTTGAAAAAATTTAGGATGAAGGGAAAATAAACAAATCCAAAAAGGTATGAGATTCATATTTTTGTGTCTAAATTATGTATACACATAATATTTTCAACTTTTATTAAATACTAAAGCTTTACATCTTGTAGGCACCCATAGAGAATCAATTTATCTAAGTGCACATGCTAAGGGGTGCATTGGGAAAGGGGTGGGCAAACCATTGGTGATTTGCAGGATTGTTGTCCCTTATTACCACATTATTTCCAATCCATCTAGCTCCTGAAACCATTCCTTAAGTTATTACTCCTCCCTTGCACATACCTCTAATATTTTTCCTCTTTCCATCCTTTTTTTCCTCACCTTAGTACCTTTTTATTAGTTGGTTGTACTAGGTTGATTGGGTTGACCCTATATTGTTTTGGAATATTTTCACTTAGGAGTTAGTTTGGCCTTTGGCTGACCTAGCTCGAGACTTAATGAATAATTGACCAGGATTGTATAGGGTCAACTAGGTCAACCCTATTAGCCAACATTTTTGGAAGGGTTTAGAGTGAGATCCACCTATAAATACAAGATCATTTCATCATTATTTCAATATGCAATCAAGATTTATTATTCACTCATGCTTCTTTACAATCTACTCTTCCACCATTCTACTTGAAGAGTCTAAGCTCAGGGTTTCTACTTGGAGAATATAGTCTTGTGGATAAGTATTGGATGCTTCAACCTATCTTAGTGATCCTTATGAACCATAATATCCTCTTGCAAATCCCCTCGCCAAGGGAGAGATTGAGTCTTGACGGGTTCATATTTAGGTAAGTATTCTCTAACTTTGCTCCTCTCTTTAGTAGATAGAAGTAACATAGCTTTTGGCTTTGAATAATATTACTCTTCATATTCCATGTATTAGGGTCTTACTCATACTTAGCTTAATTGAGATTCTCTTATACATGTTTTGATTGTTTACTAACTCCTTACTTTGTGTCAGAAGCTTTGGTGAGCACTAGATTAGATTTACTTTTCTTGTTATTAGCATAGGTGAAATATTAAAACCTAGGACCCCCTTAGGGTTATTGCATGATTGTGTTAGACTAGAGGCTTTGGATCCCTCCTTCGCAAGGTGTATTATGATAAATGATCCCCTAATTGGGTCTAGTGAATCCCCATATTGGTCATGTTCTCGCTTAACAAATGTAATCCCAATCGAAAGTGTAAGTATGCTCTATCTTCTTCGAGCCAAGATTGATTCATAGACATGTTGTATTTATGATTGCATACATTCTGTTGAACCTGACATAAACTAAACCTTGTAGGATTTATTCACTTATTTCTTTATTTTATCATATATTTGTCATACCATGTCGACTGCATCGACCCAGTTATAATGTTTATGTGTAGGGTTTTAGGTATAAGTTACTAGATTGACTCAGTCCATAGTATAATTTTTTAGACTTTTAAACATCTAGTCCAAATTACTAGGGCGACCTAGTCGACCCTGTATATTTTTTAGGCATCTTGTTTAGCATACTGGGTTGACCTAGTCAACCCTGCACATTTAAAGCACTTAACAATAGTCCCTAAAAATCTAGATTGACCCAGTCGACCCTGTTATCAGTATTTTCAAGCATTTATCAAGGTTCTTTGACAACAATCTTACTTCTTTGCATCTTCAAAATCACCAAGGTTCCTTTCTATCCTTTCTCTCTTCTCTTATAGTCTTTCTTTTCATAATTTGCAATCTTTAAAATTACCCTTGATAGACAATTGGATCGTCCCTATCAACCCAGTTATGTATTTTATATGTTGTCTAGATAATTGGATAAGGTCTATCAATCCTATTCATTTTTAGACCTTGTTTCTATAGTATAGAGGTGATACTATCTATTGTCCTTGAAAAATGACTACTCATTTTTAGGACAACCTACAGATCAAAATCCTCTCTTCCCCTTTCAAAAATTGTTCTGAGCATTCAGGGTCAAAGGCTTCTGCAGGTGGTTTCAGTCAAAAGAATCAGTTTTTCAACACTTAGTCATTTTTTGGGACTATTTTAGTGCCTTGGTTCAAATAGAAATCTCCATCAGCAAACACCAGCAGCAGGTTCTATGAGTTCACGATTCAATGGCTCGATTCAACCAAGCGATTCAATGCTTTATTTCACTCAGGTGGTTCATTCCCTTTGTTTTAGTGTCTTTTGGTTCAATGCTTAGTTCATCGGCTCGGTTCATCCAAATTGAACCATCGGTTTGAATTTTTGGTTCAACCAATTGGTTCAATAGAATGGTTCATCGCCAAAGTTCAAAGGGGCGGTTCCATGCAAAAGGAAGATTCCCAAAGGACAAGTCAAGGGCACTTAATCGATCAAAGCACCCTTCGAAAGGGTCATTTTCAAGGAAGCCGAAAGGTAATTCTTTCAGATTTGTTTAAGGCATTTAAAATTGGTTCCCCGAACTTTTTATCCATGAGATTTTTCTTTGAGGAAAATATTGGTTGGAGGAAGTGTAAGAAAAGCCCAAGGGAATATCCGAAGGGTCACCCGAAGAAGCCCGAAAGGCCATTTAAAGACTACCCGAAGGATAGATATCCTTGCTGGAGGCTATTCTGACTCAAAATGGGTCATTTCTCAAGACCCAAAGGGACAAGTTCAATCTGAAAAAATACCAAACAGAAAATTTGAAAGAGGACAAAGGAATGATGTGCCTGAAAAACATCAAATTCAACACAGTGAACTAGTCATTGATCCTTTGAACATACAGACCAGAATACATTCACAGATTTCAAGGCCAAGATAAAAGCAGAAAGCAAAGGAAAAGCTCAACTGAAGAGAAAAAACTGTGGAAAAGCGCCCAATGGAAAAAGATAGTAGAACGTGACAAGTGTTTGCACCCAACATGCAAGAGTGGCATTTTTTGCCGCCCTTGCATATTTTGGTCTCTTCTATGTAGGAGCGGCAATTTTTGCTGCCCATGCATCCCTGTTTCCTCTCCTCTAGGTGTAAGAGCGGCAATTTTTGCCGCCCTTGCACGTTCTTCTTCAACATGCGTCGGTGGCAATTTTTGCCACTGACACACTTTCTCCCTAACGTGCACAGGCGGCAATTTTTGCCGTCTATGCACAAGAACTTCTCCAATATGCAAGGGCAGCAATTTTTGCTGCCCATACATTCCTTCTCTCTTCTTCCTCTTCTCATGAAATTTTTTCATGTAAAAGTGCATGTAATTTTTTAATATGTAATTACATGTAAAAATCCAAAAAAATATCTCAAAAGTCAAAGATGAGTCATCTTTGACTAAGATATTTTTATATTTTAATCTTTTTAAATTTTGAAGGTTTCTCCCTATATAGAGAGGGGACTTCTTTTGTAAATGGATCTCTAATAATTGAGAGCAAAAACTCTGCTGAAATTGAGACACTTCTTGAGACTTTGTGCTCAACTTGTGAATCATATTTTGTTGAATGAATGAGAAGTAAGTTTATTTTAGACTTTGTATTGAAGTTATCTGCATTATTTAGGAAATAGTTATTATGTCCTCTTTCCTGATAATCTCTTATTTGTTTGATTTAATAAGCAAAGTGTGTGTGTTGATATTATCTGAGGACATTTCTAAAAGATAGAAGAGAGACTTTGAGCTACTTTTATCTTTGTGATCCTTTTATCCTTTGTAGTTTTAGGCGAAGACTTTGTGCTTCATTTCACTCTATGGTTACGTGTATTCCGAATCGATGAGAAACTTTGTGCTTACGTAGGTTTCTTTGTTAACTTTGCTACTTACTTATTTCAGGTGATTTTCTACTCTACGCTGGATACCATTCTTGAAAGAAGAGAAATGTTGTTGGCCAACGACCAAAATTTCTCTCTCTTGTTCCTTGGACATCACCTCTGAAAAAAGAGAGGTGGGTGCTATTATACCACCCCAAGTATTATTTTTTGCTTAATTATATATACATATAGGGAACCTCCCCTTGATGAGAGGAGAGATTTACCTCATCCAGATCTGGTAAACCCATACTTTTCATGGTGTAAATCTCCCTGTGTTGTGGTTGGTATACCCATTTTGTCATCAGTTAGTTGATGACAAAATATTCACCCAACAATTTTTGGTGACTCTGTTGGGGACGAGCGCATAGTTTGAAGTCTCAAACATCAAACTGAAGCAGATCCTACTCTTTTCCATTTTTTGTTCTACAATCTGGCAACTCCATGTTATACCAGAGGCCAAAAATCTAAAGGTGTTGTTGACCTTGCTTTTGAGTTGGTGCAGCAAAGTAATTTTGAGTTGTTTCCTCCAAAACCTCACCTTAGACAAACTAGGAGCCTTCCTCCTAGCCCTACCAAACCACCAACACAAAGCAGACCTTCTTTTTCTGCTACTGGCCAAGCTTTTCCTATCCAAACTCCACCTGGATTAGTGATCCCACCTTTGCATAATCAAATCATGGCTCAAGGCCACTGGGGTAATTCTTTTGGTCCACTGAATTTGACTCCACCTCTGCATGAGCTTTTGCGCAATTCAAGGAAGAATTTTCCCAAATTCTTCGGCAATGGGAAGGTTCATCCTGATGAACACATTATAGCTTTTAGCATAGCCTTCAGCATCATAGGTGTGGAATTTGAAGACGTAGCGGTCAGGTTGTTCATAGAAACACTACAAAGCACTATTGTAGACTAGTTCTACCACCTGTAGACAGGATTAGTAACTGACTGGGACACTCTGAAAGACAAATTTGAAGCCAGATTCAAGCCTGCAGAAGATGCACATGCCTTGCTGGCTCAGCTCACTCAGATGAAGAAAGAGCCTCATGAGCCTATGAGGGACTTCATTGCCAGGTTCAACAAGCTGAGACATAGGATTCCCATGATCGCCCAGCTGACACCTCAGAATCTCATGTGTTTCTTCATCAGCCCACAACTGCCTGAAGTGAGTTTCTTGCTGAGACGGGCCAGACACCTAGACCTTACTAATGCTCAAGACTTGGCTACTGAGGTAGAAGATGACCTTATCTTGGCTAGAAAGATAAGAAGAGATCCAAATAGAGGTAAATCTTCTCCTTCTTTTGAATACTCCCCTTCATCCACCATTGATCCAATGGTGTAAAAGCTAGAAATGAATTGCTAGTCCTCAAAAGGCAAATGGCACAAGGTATTTCTTCTGCTCCTCTATATAAAGATATACCAAGGAGGACATTCCCCAATCAGCCATATCAAGGCAACGCTGCTAGAAGTCAAGGGCAGCCAAATCGCCTTCCTCCCCCGTAGAGGAACCTTGCCCTTGAAGCACTTCCAACCAACTCAGCAGTTGGATATTTGGAAATAGAACATGATTTCTCTTTCCAACCTAAGTTTGATCAAGAAGAATCAGCTGGTGACTCCCACATTGGTTTCCTGAACTATCAGGATGAACCCAGAAGAGAAGGCAATGCAGCTGAGGGGTCAAATGTTGTGTTCACCTGGTCCCAAAACCAGTCAGCTCAGCAAGCTGACAAAGGAAAAATAGAGAAGTAACCTCAACTAGCAATTTCAATTACTGAATGTAGAACTACTCTGTCTTTCTAGCCAAAGGACCCGGTGGTTGCTAAAGAAGTGAGTATCCGAAATAGTTTTGCAACTTCTACTTCAATTTTGTAGTCCAATCCTCCCACCCCTCCCAAAAACCAAAAGGATGAACTCCCATCCTCTGTGCCTAGTCTAATTCAGTCATTTGACATAACTAATCATGTCAAAAAAACCAAAAGTCAAATGACTGAATTTGAAGTCCTACAGACCAACCCCAATCAGTTGGTACAAGATGTTAAGACCCAAACGTCAGTGCCTGAAGCTCAAATTTTGTTTGAGTTTTCAGGCAAGGGTGATTACTTCTTGACCATGGAGGATGTCCATGTTCCTGGAGATGAAATTCTGGTAGGTGGTGATCCAGGAATTGATTCAAACCAAACATCAGAAGGATTGGTAGGGTGCAGTACAAATGAAAAAGGGTCTTCCATCTCTAATGAAGAGAAATCTGATAGAAGATCCATTTCTGGTGATGTTTGGATCTGGGAAATGGATGGAAGCAATTCCTCTACAGGTGATGGGGCCAAGTTGGTGTTGATATCTCCTAAGGGGGATATTCTTCCTTCTTTACACGTGTTGCAGTTCAGCAACACCAACAACACTGTCGAGTATGAATCTCTGTTACTCGAATGGGGAACTACTTGAGACAAAAGAGATGTCGAGCCGGTGGTCTGCCAGGCATCTGAAGGGGACAATCAAGACATGTGCTAGACTAAACTATTAGAACAACAAGTTATGGTAATAGACCAAGCTACTACCCATCAAAATCAAAAAAAGGGACTCTGCAGGAGAACCAAGATTCATGGTTCTCAGACTAGAAATCAAGTCTTGCCAAAGGGCAGCAAGAGAAGAGAACCAAGAGGAAGACACAGGAGATTGAATTCCTGGTGGAGAGTTCCATTCACCCATCACCGATTCTAGGGACAAGATGGTTTCCTGCTAGTTTATCAGGATGGCACACCATTTTCACTATCTCACAGTGGGTGGCATATGAAGCACTTCAAATCTTGAGGCATCAGATAAGATCATCTGTAGATATGTATATATGTATAGTCTTTAGTTCTATTTTGTGCTTTTCATTTTCATTTTTGGAGCCTTTCTTTTTGGGTAGCATGACTCTGTAGCCCAATGGCACACTTTAAGGCACTGGAGATTCTAGATTCTACTCCCTTCAATCGATTTTTGCAATAGAAGGAAGTTCCCCAGCTAGAGCCAGCTATTGTCCCCAAAAAATGACTACTCATTTTTGGGACAACCTACAGATAAAAATCCTCTCTTCCCCTTTCAAAAATTGTTCTAAGCATTCAAGGTCAAAGGCTTCTATAGGTGGTTTCAGTCAAAAGAATCAATTTTTCAACACTTAGTCATTTTTTGGGACTGTTTTAGTGCCTTGGTTCAAACAAAAATCTCCATCGACAAACACCAGCAACAGTTTCTACGGGTTCACAGTTCAATGGCTCGATTCAACCAAGTAGTTCAACGCTTTATTTCACTCGAGTGGTTCATTCCCTCTGTTTCATCATCTTTTGGTTCAATGTTTAGTTCATCGGCTCGATTCATTTAAATTGAACCATCGATTTGAACCATCAGCTTGAACCATTTTTTGGTTCAACCGATTGGTTCAATGTCTTGGTTCAACAAAATGGTTCATCGCCAAAGTTTAAAGGGGCGGTTCAATGCAAAAGGAAGCTTCTCGAAGGACAAGTCAAGGGCACTTAATTGATCAAAGCACCCTTCGAAAGGGTCATTTCCAAGGAAGCTGAAAGGTAATTCTTTCAGATTTGTTTAAGGCATTTCAAATTGGTTCCCCAAACTTTTTGTCCACAGAAATATTCTCCAGGGAAAATATCCACTGGAGGAAGCATAAGAAAAGCCCAGGGGAATATTTGAAGGGTCACCCGAAGAAGCCCGAAAGGCCATTTAAAGACTACCCGAAGGATAGATATCCTTATGGGAGGCTTGACTCAAAATGGGTCATTTCTCAAGACCCAAAGGGACAAGTTCAATCTGGAAAAATACTAAATAGAAAAGCTGAAAGAGGACAAAGGAATGACACACCCAAAAAATGTCAAATTCAACACAGTGAACTAGTCATTGATCCTTTGAACATACAGACCAGAATACATTCACATATTTCAAGGCCAAGACAAAAGAAGAAAGCAAAGGAAAAGCCTGACTGAAGAGAAAAGCCCGTGAAAAAGTGCCCAATGGAAAAAGATAGCAGAACGTGACAAGTGTTTGCACCCAACATGCAAGAGCGGCATTTTTTGCTGCCCTTGAATCTTTTGGTCTCTTCTATGTAGGAGTGGCAATTTTTTCCGCCCATGCATCCCCGTTTCCTCTCCTCTATGTGCAAGAGCGGTGATTTTTGCCACCCTTGCACGTTCTTCTTCAACATGCGTCGGCGGCAATTTTTGCCACCCATACATTCCTTCTCTCTTCTTCCTCTTCTCATGCACTTTTGTCATGTAAAAGTGCATGCAATTTTGTAATATGTAATTACATGTAAAAATTCAGAAAAATATCTCAAAAGTCAAAGATGAGTCATCTTTGACTAAGATATTTTTATATTTTAATCTTTTTAAATTTTGAAGGTTTCTCCCTATATATAGAGGGGACTTCTTTTGTAAATGGATCTCTGATAATTAAGAGCAAAAACTCTGCTAAAATTGAGACACTTCTTGAGACTTTGTGCTCAACTTGTGAATCATATTTTGTTGAATGAATGAGAAGCAGGTTTATTTCAGACTTTGTATTGAAGTTGTCTGCATTATTTAGGAAATAGTTCTTATGTCCTCTTTCCTGATAATCTCTTATTTGTTTGATTTAATAAGCAAAGTGTGTGTGTTGATATTATCTGAGGACATTTCTAAAAGATAGAAGAGAGACTTTGAGCTACTTTTATCTTTGTGATCCTTTTATCCTTTGTAGTTTTAGGTGAAGACTTTGTGCTTCGTTTCACTCTATGGTTATGCGTATTCTAAATCGGTGAAGGAGACAACGGAAGACTTTGTGCTTACATAGGTTTCTTTGTTAACTTTTTTACTTACTTATTTCAAGTGATTTTTTGCTCTACACTGGATACCATTCCTGAAAGAAGAGGAATGTTGTTGGCCAACGACCAAGATTTCTCTCTCTTGTTCCTTGGACATGACCTTTAAAAAAAGAGAGGTGGATGATGTTATACCACCCCAAGTATTATTTTCTACTTAATTATATATACATATAGCGTATAAATATTCATAGGGAACCTCCCCTTGATGAGAGGAGAGATTTACCTCGTCTAGATCTGGTAAACCCACACTTTTCATGGCGTAAATCTCCCTATGATGTGGTTGATATACCCATTTTGTCATCAGTTAGTTGAATATAAAATATTCACCCAACACTATCAACCTAGTTTTATATTTTATAGATACATTATCGACTATATCGACATTGTGCCTTGTTTCAAAGTTGGAATTAACATCTATATGCTATTACTTATCTCACACTTTCATTTCTTATTGTTTACATGCTTAGAATAGATCACATAGTCTAATTAGGTGGTTTTCAATTTACCATTTAGTTTCACTATTTTCTATTTTATGCACACACAACCAAATCACAAAATCTTAAACAAGTACTTTAACAATTGTCTACCCAAGGCCAACCTACTTGTATTTCATCACTAAGGGGGAAGCTGACTTGGTTTTATGTCCAAGTATAAATACATGGTTAATTTTATATTTCAGATAAGTACCCGACACCCTTATCATTGTAGTGTGTGAAGTGAGGGGTAGGCCCTAATACCAAACATGTACCATTGCTAATATAGATTCCTTTCATCCCAAACATCTTAAAACCATCCTTAGATTTATTTATAGTTCCTTGTTTATAGCCAACTTCCCATCACATTCAAAACTATATTCTAATAATCTAACAAACATTTAGGTTGACCAAATAATTAGCTTTTACTTTCCAAGTTGATTGCTTGCTCTTTGCTCAATTGTATTTGGTATTGTAAAACCTTGCACTAGCGAGCATTGGTACAAGGATTTATGTTGTGTGCCTCAATTGGATCAACCTCATTAACCCATTTGATTGTTTTTTTCCCTTTATTTCTTACTTTTCTAAGTATTTGCAAAATGATTCTTAGTACATGGTCATTTCAGTTGACACAGTTTATTTTAGGCTTTATGACTTTCCCTATTTGTTATACTGGGTCGACCCAGTCAACCCTATACAGTTTTCCAGCTCCTATTTTTTGTAATGGATCAATCCAATTGACCCTATACTATTTTTAGGCCCTGATCCGTATGCTTGGTTGACCCATTCAACCCTATATTATTTTCTACCTTTCATATTTGTTGATCCAGTTCACTATTTTCTCCTTCTTTGAATTATGTTCATTTCTCTTCAATCATAATGAAGTCTCCTATCAAAATATTCTTAGATAACTTGAATCCATTTAGATAATATATGGGATGTTCATTTTTCCCTCTCTTTTCTTCCCAAGAGCACCTTCACTCTTGGGGTACCTCTTCCCCTCCTTCATCCATGACTTGTAACATGGTGCAAATCACACCTCAAGATGAAGTTGATGGGTCTAATCCTTTATATACTTACCAATATAATTCTCATATCCAAAATTATCAAACTAATGTGGGAGAAATTTACAAAAATTTAATCAATAATCCCACCCATAATCCATCTTCTAGTAACCCTCCCCCTAACACTAATTTGGGGAGTGCCCCTACTAATACCAACCCACCTCTTAATACAACTCAACTTCTTGCCCAAGTTATTTAACAAATGAACATAATGAAAAATTATAACATTAATCAAATGATGCAACTTCAACAAAATTTGATTAACATGGCTAATCAACCTTCAACTATCCATACTCAAGTTAATCCCAATTACATTCCTCTACCTCTTTGGGATGCCTCAAGCAATATTATTCCTCAACCTATAATGAATAACAAGATGCTTCAAACTATTCAAAATGAGCCTTTATCCCCTTTTATTATATCCATTGATATTGGAAACATATCTCCAACTATCAAGTATGATCGGACTAAAGACCCTACCTCATTTCTTAAAGCCTTTGACAACCTTTACAAAGAGTGGATCCAAATTAACACCTTCACCACAACTAAACTCCTAGTCAAAACCTTTACTAGCGATGTATTATAATGGTATAACAAATTAACCCAATAATATATTTATAAACTTGAATATTTAGTTAATCCCTTAGTTAAAGAGTTTCAACACAATAACCTTCCTAAAAATTATCTTAGCCACTTCATCAATGCTAAGCAATCTCCCACTGAATCAACTCATGATTTTATCAAAAGATGGAAATCATTGGCCCATAAATCCAACCATAACATGACTGATGGTAACTTATTCAAACTCTTTATAACTGATTTAACTCCTCTTCAATATAAGGTTTGAACCTTTGCTCCCTAAACAATTAATGAAGCTATTAATCAAGTTAAACGTCAAGACTTTCTCATGAAGCAATTCAAACCTAATCCTAAACTTTTAAAAGGAGATTTTCAAACATCTACCAATGCTATCACTATTAATACTCTACAAACCAAACCAAGAGTTTCCAAGACTAATATTCCTTTGTCTTCTCACACACCTCTCTCTATTTAGAAAATGAAATAATTCTTATCGCCCTCTAGACCTTTCATTTATCCTAATAATCCTCCCAAGTGGTATGACCCTAGTTTATTTTGTTGGTTCCATGTTAAAATTGGTAATTCCTGTGAGTCTTGTAGAGAGCTCACTAAATTTATTGTTTCATATATGCTTGATGATTCATTTAATCATGAATCAATGATCAACCTTCATCATTAAGAATACACCGCTACTTCTCAAAAATGACAGATTTCTAAAGCTTTTACCTCAAATAACCATAAATCTTTTTTTACAACCAATCATCAACCAAATACCAAGGATGTTTTTACCATTGATGTCGATTATGACCAATATTATAATAACTCTCAAAATGTTAACATTGCCAAGGTCAATTATCATTCTAAGCCAACTCACAAAGATCCTATTACCAAGCCTAAGAATCCATCTTTAGAAGAACAACTTCTTAAAGATGCTACCACCACTAATCTTATTTTAGAAGCCCATGAGGAACCACCTCCTCCTTCTGATCCTCCAACTACATTTATTCCTTCCAAATCTAATTTACCTCCTAAACCTCTTGTTGGTTCTTCTAAATCTCATTGGAACTTTCTTGAGGAACTCAACTCTATGCCTTATAAGATTCCACTTATGGAGTTAGTTTGTACCTCACCCTATCATTGTAAGTTCCTTATGAAACAACTCTAAGAATTTGAAGATCCATCTTCTATATATGAAGAACCACCTTATTTTGATTCTCAACCTAAAAATGTCAATACATTGAAACTATGTGTTCGTCTTCTAAGCCTTCCATTGAATTTCTTGAAGAAGACATGATCAATGATGATTTTTTTTTTCGTTTTGATGACCCACCATTTTTTTTTATCAAAATAGCTATCAATACTAGCCTTATTCTTAAATTTATAGTTGATGAAGGCTCTAGTATTAATTTGACATCTTTATGGTTAATCCAACAACTTGGTTATAACAAGGATCATCTTAGTCAAACCCATCTTACTTGTCATGGTTTTTAGAGGACAAATCAAAAGCCACTTGGTTATATTTGGATTCCATTAACTATCAGACCTAAGACAATTTGGACTAAGCTTATGGTCCTCAATTTACCCTTATCTTATAACATACTCCTTGATCACCCATGGACTCATAGAATGAGGGCTATTACTTTCTCCGATAGTCAATGCATTAAATTCTTACATAATGGAAAATGATACAAGCATGAAGTTGATCCAAACTCATGGAGTATTCAACTTCCTAATCCTAAATCCCAATATTGTATTCCTATAATTCCTAATATCAACAGTGCTCCTTTACCCAAGTTCATCAACATGAATCCTAATTTACAATTTAATTTTGCAGATTCTGATGAGGATGAACCTAATGATTTGAAACATACTTGCAATACTACCAAGCTACCTCCCTACATTTTGTAGTGGATTCCTCCTCTATTACCAAGAGATTGTATTATTCCTCTTATTGATGAGATTACTAATCTTCCCCCTCCATGCAATGCTTAAGAACCTTATTTACTTGAAGATGCATTCACTTATAATGATTTTGGAGTGGCCTAATTATTTTAAGATCCTCTCATCATGTCACCTTGTACATTTAGTAATATCAGGATTTCACCTTCTGAAATTCCCCTTGACTCTCAATCATGTATAATTTCTCCAATGTATGATAACAATTACATAATGTCCCAAGCTCAATCTCAAAACTTGGATGTCTAGCATTATCATAAAACCTTAGATCAAATTCATGCTTTTAATCAGGATATGCATATCATTTCTATAGATCATGACTTAGATCCTGAGGGTCAGGTGCATCCTACCAATTCTCCACTTATTAATACTCTGTAGGTGGTAGAGCAAATTATACCTTCCAAACCTTCAAAAATTATAACATCTCTTTTACCACTTATTGATCCAATAATTGAATCTAATCTTTCTCCTATCACTAAAACCAACAACACTCCAATCCCTTATGATCCATCTCCTTCTACTATTCTCAAGATTACACTAGATGCCTAGGCAATCAATGTCCACTAGATACATTCTGAGTATGATCGTTGTGGTAATAAAATTCTCGATCTCAAAGTAGATGTTGAGTATTATGGTCCTCTTCCTACCTTGCCTATTGATGAATCTATTCTTGAAATACTTCATGCCCGAGAACCTCAACTTCCTTAGCAACATCATAAACTTGGGAATTTGAAAACTAAATCTTCTTGTTTCAACAACTTTGTTACTAGCATTAATCCCAACATTAATCCAATATCTTATTTACCTAATTCACCATATCAATTTTAAGCTGGTAATGTCATGCTGATTAAAGAAACCATTTGCATTGAATATGGTACTCCCTCTTGTCCTCTACCAATTACTGCCTCTCATGAACTCTCACCTATCGAACATGATAATTTCAATTTATTCTTTGATAAATATCATGAATTTTTTGCTTGGTATTATGAAGATATGCCTGGCATTGACCCTAACATAGTGGTGCATAATATCATTACTTATCTAGATGTTAAGCCTATGCATCAAAAACAAAGGGAATTTCCACCTGAGGTTTCCACTCTATGTCATAAGGAAATCATAAAATTACTCGATGCCAAATTTATCAAACCAATGGACTATTCTGAATGGGTTTCTAACATTGTTCCCCTTCGAAAAAAGGTCATTATGGTCATTCGCATTTATATTGATTTCCACAATATTAATCTTGCTTGTCCCAAGGACAACTTTCCTTTACCTTCGATAGATGCCATCATCGATTCCACAACTAGTTACGAAATGTTATCTTTTATGGATAGCTTCTTGGGATACAATCAAATCCATATTACCCCCAAAGACCAACATAAGACTACTTTCACCACAAAAGGGGGCACCTATTTCTATGTTAAAATGCCCTTCAGTCTTAAAAATGCCAGAGTCACCTACCAATGAGGAATGACACATCTTTAATGATCTTATACATAAAATTGTTGAAACCTATGTGGATGATCTCATTGTTAAATCCAAAAATTGTATGACTCATATATTCGATCTTATTATTATCTTTGATCATCTTATTAAATATCGGGTTAGACTCAATCCTTATAAATGTGTCTTGAGTGTCACATCTAAAAAATTATTAGGATTCCTAGTTTCTCTCCATAGCATCGATGTTGACCCCTTTGAGATTAGTGTTATCTTCAACATGCCCATTCCTTATTCTATTCATGACATCCATACCTATTTAGGCAAACTTGGGGTATTTTTCTCCAAAATGGCTTATCATATTCACTTTGTCAATTCTCTTCTCAAAAAAGGTGCTGCTTTAAAATGGATAGACCCATGTCAAAAATCCTTTGATAACATGAAAGAGTCATTACTTCACCTGCCTACACTCCTTCCTTCTTCCAATGATTAACCCTTGATTCTTTATACTTATTCTACACCTATTTTAGTTGGGAAAATGTTTACCCAACAAGATGATATTGGTAGAGAGTGTGCTATCTCTTACATTAGTTGAAGCCTTATCAATTATGAGACATGTTATACCAAAATTTCACGTGATTACCTCATCATCTATTTCACAGTTGAAAAGCTTCACCATTACATGCTTTACCAAACTACTTATGTCATCATTCACTTTGACCCCCTTCGTCACTTCTTCTCCAAAGCCTTTCTTCTTGGAGATAGAATTGGAAAATGATGGTCATCCTTATGGAATTTGATCTTTGAATTATCACTCAAAAATTTGTCAAAGGGCAAGTCATATTTTAATAAACTTGTTGCAGCTCTTGTAACAGCTACTTATCCTCTTCAAGATAGTCTTATAGATGATAATATCCTCTATATTAAAGGTCTTAATCAAGCTATTTCTCTCAAAGATTACTTTCATAACTTTACTACTGATCTCGAAGCAAATAATCTTGATGAATCCGCTATTCCATCTAATCTTACTAAACCCAAAGTAATTATCGAAGATCTTCCTAAAATTAATATTGACTTGCATGAGGATACATGGACCCTTCACTTTGATGGTTTTAAATGCCTTCAAGGAGCTGGGGTAGGTTGTATTCTCACAAGTCCTCTTGGCAAGATCATTCTTTTATATTTTTGCTTCACCTTTGATGTCACTAATAATATGGTTGAATATGAATCTCTCATTTTAGGCATGAGAGTTGCTCTTGGCTTAGACATTCAATACCTACATGCCTTAGGTGATTCTCAGCTTATTTTCTTCCAAGTCAATGGTGATTACCAATGTGAAAGTGAAAATCTTGTTACTTATCATCAAATTGCAACCACTCTTGCTAAGGACGTCATCTCTTTCACTATTGAGCCTATTCCTAGAGATCAAAATTATATTATTTATTCTCTTGCTTCTTCATCATCTCTCTTTCATCCACATCAAATTCTTTTCAATCTTACTTTTCTTATCCAAATAAAAAAATCTCCATCTTCTACTTAACCACATGATTCACTTATCTACCATATCAAGGCTATTACCATCTGAAAAATCCTATGGTATCAAGACATTATTCAAATCTTAGAACATCAAACTTATCCTCCTAACTTATACTCTCATGAAAAGACATGGATTCGTAAACAAGCTTTCAAGTATGTATTTCGACATAACATCCTTTATTATCATAACACTAAAGGTACCTTGCTTCATTGTGTTATGCAAGATGAGGCCCCTCTTCTTCTTGAACAAGCATATGGGGGAATTTATGGTGGCCACTATAAAGAACATGCTACAGCCCATAAATGCCTATTTATGGGTTACTTTTGGCCTACTCTTGAAAATGATGTAATCAAATTCACTAAAAAGTGTGCTCCTTACCAACTTCAAGATGATCTAATTCATTCACCTCTAGCCAAGATTCAAACTATCAAATCTCCTTGCCCATTTTCCACATGGGGATTCAATATCATTGGCAAATTACCTCGCTCCCAAAATGAACATGTTTTTATCATCACTGCTACTGAATATTTTACCAAATGGGTTGAAGCCATGCCCCTTGTTAATGTTATCAGTCCTATAATTTCTAAATTTATTCTTAAATCATTTGTTGCTTGGGTGTTTCACATACCATCATTTCAAATAATGGTGTTAATTTCAAAAATAAACATTTTGAACAACTTTGTGCTAAATTCAAGATCAATCACAAATTTTCTATGCCTTATCATCCATAATGCAATGGTCAAGTTAAGGCCACTAATAAAATTCACCAAAAAATAATTCATGAAATCTACACGGATTGGTATCTTCATCTTTACCCTGCTCTTTGGGCCTATTAGACTAGCATACGTATTGCCACTGGGGCAACGATGTTCTCTCTAGTCTCTGGTTTTGAATTAGTTTCTTCCTTTGAAAGTTGAGTTTCCCTCTCTCTGTATATCTCTTCATGGTATCATTCCTGATAAAGAATTACATGAAGCTCACCTTCATGCTCTTGATCTCCTTGATATGTCATCTTTCTACTTTATAACATACCCATCAATACAATGCTCCTATTGCCAAACAACATAATAAACATGTTAAAATATGCACATTTAATGTTGGTGATCTTGTCCTTAAATTAGATTACACCCATGATAAAGAAGGTAAATACACCCAAAAATGGTGGCACCCATATTTAGTTAAAGATATTCTTGATCCAATCACCTACCGCATTCAAACTAATGAAGGCCATGTTTTTAAAGAGCCCACCAATGCACAGTTCCTTAAAAATTACTTTGCCTAAACATTTCCTTCTTTTCATATTTTCTATCTACATCTATCTAACACTTTTTGTAGGTTACTTACATGGGTCTCTCCCTCTATAGTAATTATTTCTTTTCACAAAACTTTAGTCCTTCCTTTTTGGTCTTTTGGTTTCCCTTTTTTTCTCATGAGTTGCATTATAAAATCATGGATAGGACTCAGTCTTCTTCATGATGTACCATAGTCTTTCTTTTTATCTTTATTATTTTTGCATCCCTTGGATTTTTCTTTTGTGAGTTGCAGTGTAATACAATGGATAGGACCTAGCCCTCCTTACAAAACACCATCTTTTTGTTTACCTTGTTTACTTTTTCACATGCTTCTTTTTTTGGCACCCTCGTGGGTTTTTATTTTATGAGTTATAGTATAAGACTGTGGATAAGACCTGGCCCTCCTCATAAAATTACCATTTTTGTCATTCCCTTTATAAGAAAATATTATTTGATCCTTGTTCTCAACTTTAGCTTTTGCTTCTTTTGTTAGATGGAATTTGAACAATAATCTATGTTAGCATGTTTTCCTCCATTTCCATTAATCTTATGATAAGAAACCATAATTCACTATCATTGTATCCCTTTTTTCCCTTTGTCACATTTTTTGTGGTTTGAAGTAATCCAAATTTGTTCTATGTGTCATTCATTTTGATTTTATTTCCTTTCACTCCTCATTGTATAAAAAAAGGTTGAAGTCAAGCACTTTTATTTCACCTAGATTTATGAGACTCTTAGACCCCATGCTCTTTGAAGTTCTCTATTTTAGCAATCGAGTCCCAAGGTTTCAAATGAAAGTCATCTTTAGCACCCATGTTTGGTTTTTCAAATCCATATGGAGGAGGAATAGAAAAATCCATCAAGAAATTTAAAATACAAATAATTTGAAATAAAAGGAAATGATAAATAAAAGGCAACATACAAATCTCAAAAGTCAAAATCACACCAAAAGACATGATTCCAAGCACATCTCCTATCTCTAATTGAAGCTCAAAATCCACAATTAGCCTCACATAGAATCAAGGTCCCTTGGGGTATGGTAGGCCTATAGATTGGAATAGGAGAAATCAAAAAACTCTATGGTTCTACCTAATTTCTCATGCAAGTACCCAATTGTTGCTGCAAACCGATGACTTTGTAAGGGGTCCTAAAGAATGGGAAACATGTTGAGGGAAGGTAGGTCCATTTTAATTTTCATGCACATAGAATTCATGGGATGATCTACATATTGAATTTATTGACCTAAGACTTGTGTGGCTAAGAGAAGTTCTTTAGAGTCCTTAAGGTTGAAATTTCTCTTGTTTTGACAAACCTAATTAGAGTGTTTTTCACTACCAACCCCTTACATTTTGTAGAAAAAGTGCCTTTTGGCAGTTCTTTTCCCAAACCCTTCAAACCCATATCTCTATTAGGTTTTTCCTACCCATAGCATCTAATTTGGTTTCATTTTGACATCTAAAAATGCTTAAAATTACAAATTTTTAATAATACACTTAAAATAATAAAATATTCAAAAATTGGCTTAAGATTCTTAGTTGACTACCTGTCCTACACTCGTTGTTGCCTCTGGTGGTCCCTCTCCCCTAGATTATTGTCTCCTCACCACCTAGCTTGTTTGGTATCTCAGAGCTCTTTTTCTCTGATTCACAAGTTAAAAATAACAAATGACTTTCATGTCACCCTATTTAAAAACACTTTTCACAATTCAAAATCTTTCAATTATTTTTCGATAGATTCCTTATTTTGCCTCTATCATTGTTTTTACTCATCTATTTTTTGAACCATAAAATTTTCTAGATTTGTGATGACATATAAAATATTTTCCAATATCATATGCCTATATTCCAAAAATTTCAATTTTTGCCTATTTTTTGCACTAACTTCTACAGGTTTGCCTAGTGTTCTTCACATTAAACGCCTTCATTTCTTTTGCAAATCTATTTCTTTATCTACAACACTAAGGTAAGTAAAGGTATGTGTTTTTCAATTTTCTCCTTTCATTTATCTTATTTTTTGCTTACTGCATTTACTTAGCATCAACGTTATGTGTTATCATGTTCTATTTCTTGAAGTATCATCCCATGTTGCACTCACATGACACGTGATGATATTCAAGTGGGGCATATGTATATACATAATGTTTTTAAACTTTTATCAATTAATGACACTTTGTATCTTGCAAGAACTCATCAATTCTTGATCTCTCTAAGTGTATGACTTAAGGGGTGTATCGGGAAAGGGGTGGGCAAACTATTGGTGCTTCATAAGATTGTTGTCCCTTTTACCACATATTATCTACACACTTGTGTCATAAAACCATTTACCCTAAGCTTGCTCTTCTCAGTTAAACCCATTACCAAAATTTTTACACACGTTATCCTCATTTTCCTTACCTTGATCCCATTTTGCTAGTTGACTATATAGGGTTGACTAGGTCGACCCTGTACAATTTTAGGTTATTTTTACTTAGGAACTATTTTGATCTTTGGCTAACCTAGCTTGGGACCTAGTGAATTATTATTTAGAATTGTACAGTGTTGACTGGGTCAACCCTGTCGATTGACAATTTTAGAAATATTTAGGGTAAGATCTGTCTATATATACAAGTTCATTTCCCACCATTTGATAAGAAAAAAGTGAAAAAAGTACAAATGAGCAACTATTTATTGACCATTGTACTTGATAACTACAGCTTAGGGTTCCATACTTTCTTTGGAGATACAAATCTTATCTTGTGGAGAATTTTTTAGATGCATTAATAGGTTGTGTAGCCTAGAGATGATTTATCTTTGTTATCCTTACATACCACAATAATTTCTTGTGAAGCACCTTTGCTAAGGGAGATATTGAGGCTCGACGGGTTCATCTTCAAGGTAAGTATTCGTAACTTTATTTCTCATTTGTAAGAGTAGATAGATAATGTAGTTGTGCTTCTCTTCCATGCATTATAATTTTGTATACATTGACGTGAGTATATGTCTTCTATGCATGTTTATTTTTTGTTGTGTTTCTAACCCCCCACTTTGTGCCACAAGCTTTGGTGAACACTGAATTAGATTTACTTTCTTGTTATTGGCATAGGTGAAATATTAAAACCTAAGACCCCTTAGGGTTATTGTGTGATTGTGTTAAAATAGAGGGTTTGGAACCCTACTTAGCATAGTGTATTGTGATAAGTGGTCCCCAAATTGGGTCTAGTGGATCCCCATATTGGTCATGCTCCTGCTTAACAAATGTTATTCGCAATCGAAAGTGTAGGTATGCTCTATCTTCCTCGAGCCAGGATTGATTTATAGACATGTTGCATTTTTGATTACATACAAATTAAATTTAAGGTTTCATTGTTGAAGATATAACCCAACCCTTGATCTCTTATGAAAATAATGTCCATGTTCTAACACTTTTTTTTTCATCTTTTGACACTCGTGAAGGTAAACAAAATGAATCCCTTATGACCTCGACTAACCTTAACTTTCAATTTGGTTTTCCATACATGTTTAAAATCTAACTAAGGAGAGAGGGGTGTGGAACCATTAATCGAGTGAAATTAACATTGATTAAATTTGAAGAATAATAGGTAATATCTTCCAAAAAAATATCATTGTGTGGAAGATTATAGATAATATGTTTATCCAAATCGAGTGAAATTAGCATTGATTATATGTGAAGATCAATAGGTAATATCTTCCAAAAAAATATCATTGTGTGGAAGATTATAGATAATATGTTTATCCAAATCGAGTGAAATTAGCATTGATTATATGTGAAGAACAATAGGCAATATCTTCCAAAAAAAAATCATCATGTGGAAGATTGTAGATAATATGTTCATCCAATTTTATAAAAATTGGAGGGGTGAGATTTTTGTTGTCATTTTTTACATCCAACATATGTATATATCCCATATATTTAGGCGAAGGCCCATAAAACCTAGATAGAACAATTTGATAAGAGGGAAAAGAGAAAAACAAGGGGCCACTAAGAAGTTGAAGGAAGAAATGATATAGAGGACAAAGAAGCCATCTTACCCTATCAAGAAAACAAGAATCTCACCCAAACAAACAAAAATGAAAACAATCAAGGTTAGGTTAGAAGGAATAAACAATATAATCAAAGAAAAATAAAAAAGAGAGGAAGTGTACCAATAATAATGAAATAAAGAAGAGTGGTGATAATATGAACATAGTGTTGGGGGATCAAACCAACAATAGGTTACAATTGTGAAAGCAATAAACGCGGAAATAAATCAGATAGATAAGTAACTAGAATGATAAATAGCACTGAACAAGATATACAAGAAAACACCCTGAAAACTTGTATTAAAACTCTTTACAATAGGAATACAATGAAGAAACTTCGTTCTTCCACACCTCTCTCAGATGCACACAAGATCTCTCACTAGATCTCTATTCCTCAAGAGCTCTCTCTCAAGTACACTCAAATCCAACAACCTGGATTGATGCAACTCAGTATTGTCCTTCAAACATTCACAATGTTCTACTTTTACAGTTCTACACTCTTCTATATTCTAAGCTAAGAAGATCTTTCCTACATATAGAAATAGGAAACTTGAGCATGCTCTTACAACAAACAGTTAAGCCTCTTCAACAAGGGCTCTAAAAATAATATTGCTAATAATAGAGACGCGAGCTTGAGACTACAACTCAAACTCATCATGCAAACACTCGCTTATGTCCTCGGAAATCGCTTTCTGGACACACAGGTAACCGACGTCGGTTCCTGCCTGTTCGCCTGTGACCATCGTCGGCCGACCCTACTGCCGACGTCGGCGCCTCTGTAACTGCAACTGACCGACGTCGGTCGCTCCTGACCGACGCCGGCGTCTATGTAGACTCGAACCTGTTTAAGTTTGCTCCTTGGTGAAGCTTTTAGCTCCACACCCTAACACATAGGGGCCACTATTTGAGGTGGGTAAGCCTTAAAAGCCCAAAATGAACCCTTGTAACAATAGAGCCCAAAGAAAAAAAATAGTGCTTTTCTTCTAGTTTACAAGAGGAATAAGGCATAAATGTTATTGCAACCAAAGTAAATCTCCCACATGATCAATGAGAGTTAGCTACATGGCATTGTCATCATGGATGATGTCAACAACATAAGAATACTCACCGAGATTGCTTATCCTCATTGCTTAAATATATTATCCAAAGGGGCAGTAAAACATTTTTTAGTAGGGTAGAGGAATGTGTTGAGTAGATGAGTACACTTTGATGCAAAAGTTATATACTAGAGTTCTAAAGTTATGTTTTAAGTGTTATATTATTATAGAGCTGATCGCATGACTATAAAACTAGTGATGAAATTTAACACATTATCAATTGGGGGTGGATTATTGAGGCGGCCCTTAAAACACCTTAAAATTTTATTAAAAAAACAAATTATAAAGCACACTAATACAAGAGTGCCAACAAGTGAACTACATAAAAGCTAAGAGATTACAAGTAGGAAAAAATATATAATGAATTCAGATTTTTATTGTAATAAGAAGAATCCACATGACTTGTCTTTGCCTAGATATGTAGTTGCAAGGTGATTGAGGCAAGTACTACCAATTGTAATGAACAATTAATAGAAGCATCAAATCCCTATATTTGAAAATGAAAATGCATTATGATTTTCCAATTTTCAAATAAAATATGTAGTCTAAGAGCATGCCAAAATACATTTAATCTTACATCAACAATGTTATCTCCTAGAATAACATGATGCATAGAGAAAGTGGCACTTGTGAGGCCTAGAACTAAAGCCACCCAATGCCACATCTCGTTAACAATAGAGCAGGACATGAAAACATGCTGAAAGGAATCTAATTCTCTGCATACTAGGCATTTGGGATCTTCCATTCCCAAATGTTGCAATATCTGACCAATGGGAAATCCTTTATGCATGAATGACCAAGTAAAGAACTTAACTTTTGTTTGAGCCACATGCTTTTAAAGATATTAGAAATATTTGCCCCAAGTGGCTTTTGCATTATGAGTGCCCCAACATTGATTTAGCTTAACTAACAAAAAATCTTTATTTGTGTACCAATGAGAGGCCTTACTAATAGAAAATTTAGATAAAACATCCTTATTTGGCCAACACCAAACATCCCACCATCGATTATTGGAGTGAAAACCCAATCTATAAAAGTTTAGTGCCTCCACTTTATTCCTAATGACCTCAAAAGTTTTCTTATCTTTGGTAATAAGATTGAACTTGATTTGAAAAGAGGGCCAATCTAAAAGTGTGCCACTAAGCTAATATAAAATATCTCCAACATGCATAATACCTTTGTGAATAAATTCAATACTCTGACAAGTTTTATCCAATGCTAATGGCCCCTCAGGGTTGGACAAGAATGGAGACCACAAAATAGAATGAAGGGAAAGCTGTTGATAATCACACTTCGACATGTCCCAAGTGAGCAAAGACTTTATTTTGTCCCAAACTTTCCATATTCATTATAATATTATGGAACCTTGATTTTTAATTAGTGTAGGAATAACTAACCAATTCAACTAATGGGTATGACCCCATATTTTACTACCCCCAGGAAATGCATTGGAAATCTTGTAGCACACAATAATCTTCCAAGCCTCATCTCCTTCTAGAGAGCAAATTATCCACTTGGTAGCAAGAAAAATACCTAGAAAATAGGAATTGGGAAAACCAAGACCCCCTGCTTCCCTATCCATCATATAAGTTTGCCATGTAACTCTAGAAGAATATTTTTGACTATGATTATTACCCCAAAAGAGTGTACGAAGAACTCTATCCACATTTTTGTAGGCATTATGAGAGGGAGCCATAAAGGAAGAATAGTAAATATGTACATTCTGTAGAATATTTGAGCAAAAAATGAATTTAACCACCAAATATAGTGGTTGACTACTACATTTTAAAACTTTAGTATTCACCTTATTTCGCACATGATGCCAAAATTGCGTTGGAGCAGTATGGCATGTGAAAGGAATGCTAATAAGAGTACAATAAGTGTCAGGTGTAAGCCACTTCCATTGATATTTCAAATCCCAATTGGAAGGATCATCATAGGATATGCGAATACCATCTGTTTTATGCCAATTTATCATAGTGCCTGAAGCTCTACAATAAGTGTCTAAATAACTAAGAACACTAAAAATATGCCTTTCCTGTGCTTCGAAAAGAAGGAAAGTCTTATCCACAAATTCGCTATATATTAGTTGATCAGGGTAATGTAGAAGAAAAATTCCATGAATTGAACCAATAATATCACGAATTCTAAGAAGATGACCAAGGGCATTCACAACTATAATAAATAAGTATGGAGTAAGAGGGCAACCCTGTTTAACTAAGCGTTACAATTCACTACCTTGAGATAAATTTCTAGTTATGCAAATTTTGGCATTAGCATATGAAAAAAACATCTTAACATGGTGAATAAAAGTAGTCCCAAGACCTAAATTTTCCACCATAGCAATTACAATGGACCATGTTATTTTATCGTAGGCTTTGGCAAAATCTAGTTTGAGAAAAAATGTGTCCTAGTAAGAATCAACCACCCATGCCATACCTTCCACGATTGTAATAATATTATCCAAAACAAATCTTCCTGGCACAAATCTTATTTGATGCACAAAAATAATTATATAAAGATGAGGCTTGATCCTTAGATCCCTTGCCTTGGAAATAATTTTATATGAAACGTTTAATAACGTAATGGGCCTCCAACTAGTAATCAATAAAGGGTCACTTGGTTTAGGATGCAATTTAATATAACCTTGGTTAATGATAGCACCAAGAGAACCCATGGCTATAGCTTCTTGGTAAACTTTGTGGAGACCGTGTTCCATAATTGATCACATCTTTTTATAGAACTTGCAGGGCAAACCATTTGGCCTAAGAGCTTTATGATCCACCATAGAATGTAATCTCTGGTGTAAATCATCAATTCACAACTGCTCATTATCATCCATAATTTGGACCCCCATATTTGGGGTAAATTCAAGGCAGAGCTGAAGAGCTGCATCATCCACTCCTATAGATTTGAATACCTCTGAATAATGTTGATAAAAGGCATCTAAGATGCCTTCATGATTATTGATAATGGTCCCATCCACATTTATTTGGTTATTAAAATGTTGTTTGTTAGATCCATTAAGGAACTTAAAAAATTATGCAATGGATTGATCCCCTGATTTGAGCCAAGATAGACATGCTTTCAACATTGCTCCTTTTACCTTGTAATTCTCAAGAATCCTCTATTGATGTTGTAAGTTAGATGACTATATATATATTAGTTGCAACAAGGTCTGAAACGAACTCCGTCTGGGTTCGAATAATATCTACGTCTAAGCTTTCCATATGATTATTAAAAACTCAAGCTCCCTTTTTACCTAGATGTTTGAAGAATCTAACAATCCTTTTCACTACATATTGCCACCATAGAATCCATCTAAAATCATTTTATGGACGAGGAATAAAATTCCAAATGACTTTAGTGTAATCAAGTAACCATTTGTTCTCAAAAAAAGAGGTATTAAAAATATAAGTCTCGGAGACTACCTTTTGAATATGTATGCATGCAATTGACCATGAAATAGGGTTATGATATGATAATACTGTTGTTGGATCTACATAAATTGAGAAACCTTCTGTTGGTAGAATGTAACACCAACTATTATCTGATATCATCACACAATCCAACCAGCTTAAAATCCTTTGATTACTTTGCCTTAGTTTATTCCATGTAAACCATATATAATCACAAGGTGTCCTAATCAATGCATTAGGGTGACTGGTTTTAAATGTTTGTTTAAACTGAAGCCAAGCAGTTTGGTCATCAATTTTCAATGTGATAGCAAGTCCCCTTATTTTATCAAAATCATAATCTAACATATTAAACTCTCCATAGAATACCCAGGTAGCAGGGGGAAGGGACATAACAACTCATCTCCCTAAAGTAGTTCGTTGAGTATCATCACATGGGGCATAAATACTACAAATTCCCAAAACATTATTGTTAATCCTCAACTGAGCCCAAACAATCCAACCATTGGGATCATGCCTTGTATCCAAGATATTATATCCCCATTTATGATGGTTGCAAATTACCGTGCCACCTCTTCCTAAAGCATGACTAGAAGCTACTTGCAAGGTTGCTAAGAATATGTGGTTACAAGTTGCTTGTAGAAAAAAACCAACAAGTTTGACCTCTTGAAGACAAAAAAATCAAGAAAACCTCTCTCTTTCAAATAGTCTCAGACAATAAATTTCTCGGAGTTTTCTAAGAGACCCCTTACATTCTATGATATACACTTCATGATGAGGGAGAGATAGATAATAGCGTTTCTTCATCCATCCTTTCCAAAGAACTATATGGATTCTCATTCTAGTGACATACTGACTGGTCAAAAATTTGAGGCATCTTTATAGAATTAGAGGATGCATGAGTAGTATCTTTCCATGAAGTAACTTGATTATCAGTACCAACTCCTCTATTACCATCCCCACAATTCTTAGGTGGGCCGACTAATTTGGCAACCTAGGCAAAATTTCTCTTCTTTAGGGAGATTGTTTGCCAATATGTATCTAGTGACTCGTAAGAACCAATGGTTCCTTTGTCTTGAGGTTTTTTTTCACTAGTTACTTGGGAGACATTTATACCTTTATCTTTAGATGAGTTGTCATTATGTACAAGGGAGGCTCTAGGGTCTTGGCATGCACATCTTTTTTTGTGATAAGCTTTGGACAATTAAAGGCACGATGATTCCTATCATGACAATAATAACACAAATTAGGTAATGCCAGATATACAATCCTTTGATTAACTTAGAGCCCACCAACATGAAGCATAATGGAATCTAGAAGATTTTTACTTGGATCCAACTTTACACAGGTCTTCTGAGTGGGTCTAATGACAAAGCCCTATAGGGATTCCAAATTCAACACTGTTCTGAGAGATCCTGTAATCTTATCTAGATGCAGATAGAAAATCATAGGGAGCCCTGGAAACTCCACCCAAACTAGCAAAAACTTTTGGTGGCCTTTTCAGGATTAAAATCAGTCGTCCATTTATGAAGAGCCAAATATGATCCATATACATTCCAAAGAGCTCTCTGTAGTGCCACGTCAGTTTCTTCCTTGGAGTTGAATTGAAACAAAAAGAACCCTTTAGTTAGTTTCATCAGTAACTGGTTATGAATGCCTAAGGGTTCCCAAAATTGCTTTGTCCAAGCTGAAAGAAGAGGAATTTTCCTTACAAAATAACCAATTGCATACATTTTTTCAAACATATCACAAGTTTCATTCAAAATTCATCAGGTAAGGTGAATGAAGGCCTAACCGAGTCGTTGTTGTTGGAGATTCCTTACTTGTATGTCTTGTGTCGCCATTCAGAATAGGGGCCAGTTCTTTGCCATTCAAAAACTACACTGGAGACACTCGATTGAGAACGCAAACATTTACGACACTTCATAGCACCCACATGCTTACCTTCCTCTACTGAAAAATGAACACGCACAATCGAAAATATGATCCCTGCAACAACTAGGGTTTAGGGTGTAGCAAAGTGAATTAATAGCAATCACATTATCAATTTTACATATAAGGCAACCCATTAAAATTTGAACTAAGCGAAGAATGAAAAAACCCATCCACTTTAACCACTCGATTTTCTACTTATAAATTTTAAAGCTTATCACCCTTAATTACCTAGATAAGCATTCTACAATAATAATAAGCCACTGTAATGGAGTGAGTTGTTCATAATTATGTTTGACCTTAAATTATGGTTGTTTAATTTTTTTTAATTTTTATTTGGAAAAGTTAATTGAAAACTTATAATATATTGGCCATACGATAAAATTTAAAGTTCTTGGTTTTTTCCTATTTTTAAATCGATTATAACATAATAATATAACTAAATGGATACTATGTAAAAATTCTAAATAAAACACTACGTAGCACACTTTCATTTAATAACAATAAATAATTTTTTAAAAAGAGTGTGTTGAATTTTGAATTCCGAACAATTTTCAAATCCACTTCTATGATCCTTGATCAAAAAAATACTATATAAAAACAAACAAACAATACACTTTCATTTAATTTTTTTTTAATTATTGTTTTTGTTTTCGTAATATGTCCATTAATTTATAAATGAAAACGTAGAGAGCGGGACAAAATGATACTCAAATCCAAAGGCGATTGCTTATTTAATAAAATGTGTGGCAAAACTCGCCTGCACAGCGTGTCTCAATAATTTTGCACGTCCCATCATAAAACGTTGGCATCCCAAATTTATCCGGATTAACAGGTTGATCGGCGATAGTACGGCGATAGTAGTTGAGTCAATGTCGGTTGATTTTTTTTTCTTTTCCTATCCACCTGACAGTAATTTTTCTCACAAAATCTTACCCACGTCTAAAATAAATGAGAACAGACGGATTACCAATTCCTCTCTATTATTTTAAAAAAGAAGGAACGAACGAACTAAAATTTGACGCTAAAAATGCCCCCAGATTTAGTTAGTACCACGAGCAAGACCAGGTCGTTTAAAAGCGGCGCTAAATCTAGAGAAAACCGCGTAAGCACGGAAAATTCGCGTGCAGGCAGTACGGAATGGGAAGGAAAAACATAAATAGCTGTTAAAAATGACTGTTCAATTTAAAAAATGGTATACGGGAAAGATAGCTGTTAAAATTTAGGCAGACAAGGGCGAGCTGTTAGCTGCCAAGTGTCGGCTAATTTACAGGAGACACCCACCGTCTATACCATACGCTTATTTGCACCTCTTGGATTTTAGCTGATCTTTACCCCAGTTTTCAAAATCAGAAGAAGCCCGTTTGAACCCAAAAAAAATTGTTACGGAATGAAAGTATGGCGATGAAAAGAGTTCAGGGTTTTGAGGCCTTTTGACCCTGAAAATTTGTTTTTGTTTTAAACGTGGGAAGAGAATGCAGATATGTTGGGTGTTTTGGGTTTGTGAAATTTCTGGATTGTGAGCTGAAAAAGCTGGAATATCGGGTTTAGAAGGCCTTTTGACCCTGAATATCAGCATTTTTTTGGGTTGATTGGGTGGAGGGGATCATGGGTTTCAACGTTGGAAGGCATTGCAGGGAGATGGGTGTTTTGGGGTTGTGAATTTTCTGGATTCTTGGGTGAAAAAGGTGGAAAATCTGCTCTTTTGGGGTTTGAAAATTTCAACGTTTGGTGGGAAATTGCTTTTTTAAGGTGTTGGAAAATTTGGGGTTGGGTCAAAATTGTGTCTTTTGGCGTGGAAGGTGTGGAGATAGAAATTTGTGCTTCAAACGATCAAATTTGGATCAAATTTGGGATTAATGGGCGGAGAAATTTTATGCTGTGAAAATTTCAGATTTTGATGAATGCTGTGGATTCTGCCCCTTGATGTGTTGAAGAATTTATTGTTTGGGGGTTCTAGACTTTGAAAATTTCAGATTTTGATCATTTTGGTTTCTAGCCTGTATTTGTGGAAGAAAACTCTGAAATTTTCTGATTTTGATCATTTTGTGGTTTCTTTGCCTTGAATGTCTGAAAGAACTTTCTTGAAAATTTCAGATTTTTATCAAAACATTGATGGCCTTGAATGGGTGGAAGAATTTGTGCTTTGGGTATTTCAGATTTTGATCAGAATTGTGCTACCCTCTGGCCTTGTTTACGTAGAAGATCTTTTGCTTTGGGGGTGAGTAGAGCTCTGAAAGTTGAGTGCTGCGTTAGATTCTCATAGCTTGTGGTTGGAGCTTGTGAGTTCAAGGGAAGATTGTTGAAAAACTGTTGTTTTTAGTTTTTAGTCTTTAGAGTTTGGGTCCGAGATTTAGTCCTTTCCTTGAGGCTAGAACTTGAAAAATCCCATAAATACCGTTTCTTGAAAGCAAAATCACAGTGTTAATTTGAAGCACAGCCTGATTGGATGATTAGAGGAAAAAATTAATATATAAGATAAAGGGTTTGGTATTGGCATTTGGGTCTGCCTGTTAAATCTTTCTCTTTAGAGTTTGGGTCTCTGAGTTTTAGTTCTTCCATTAGGTTAGATTTAAAAAAATAGTTCGACATATTGTTTCTTGAAAGCAAAATTCCAGTGCTAATCTGAAGCAAGATGATCAGAGGAGAAAATCAAAATAGAAGATCGAAGGTGTAGTAGTGGCATTTGGATCTGGCTGTTCTCTGTATTTTGTTATTTTTCCAAACGAAAGAAAAGATTCTGCAGCATTTGAAGTCAATGGGTGGTATTAGAATAATCTTTTCCTGCACTTTTGTATCAATGCTGTTGCTGGTTTCAGCAGATGACAATTTTTTGATCGACTGTGGAACAAATAATACCACTCCAGAGAATGGCAGGCAATGGGTAGGGGATTCATCCGCTAGCAATGTCACATTTGGTCCAGAAGGAATCCCTGCAACTGTTTCCAAGGAGGACACAAATGCGTTTTATCCCAAAGTGTATGCTACTGCACGCATCTTCACCACTGTGGCAAATTATAGTTTTAAGGTTAGTCCCGGTCGCCATTGGCTCCGACTTCATTTCTACCCATTTTCATTCATGAATTATAGTGCGAATTCCTCTGTTTTCTCTGTAAATGTTGGATCTTTGAAATTGTTATCCAATCTGAATGTTTCTAATGAGATAAGCAATAGGAACGGCATTATGCAATCATCTGCAAGTGAAAAGCATAACATTATCGACATAATGAAGGAATACTCCATCAATGTGACCAATTCTAGTAGTGCGCTTGTGATAACATTTGTTCCTGGGGCTGGTTCCTTTGTTTTCATTAATGCGATTGAGGTGGTTTCCATGCCAAAGGATCTTTTTCCAACCTCTGCGACCCCCGTGGGAAGCAGTTCCAGAAAGGCCTCATTGGATTTGAGTTCCAATGGTGTAGAGACAATGTATAGGCTTAACATTGGGGGGAAGTCCATCAGTCCTAAAGATGATTCTGGGCTATCCAGAACTTGGGAGCAAGATGCGTATTACATATATGCTGCTGCTGCAGGGACTGAAATAAGGAATAACTCTGCTGTTAGCTATAGTTCCCCAAATGATTCCTATATTGCTCCTCTCGAGGTCTATGAAACAGCCAGGGAGATGACAAGTAACCTAGTTGTTAATCAGAAAATCAATATATCATGGAGTTTTACCGTGGATCCCAATTTTTCCTACCTTGTTCGATTCCATTTCTGTGAGCTTATTGTTGATAAGGTTGGCGTGAGAGTGTTTGGGATCTATATCAATAACCAGACTGCAGCCTCCTCTTTTGATGTGTTGAGTATTGCTGGTGAAAAAAACATGGCTGCTTATGCAGACTATACAGACACTATTGGTGCAGGAGTAAACACTATGTGGATCCAGATTGGCCCAGAACCAAGCTCTGCATCGTCAGAATCCAATGGAATTCTTAATGGGCTTGAGATTTTTAAATTGAGCAATAAGGATAGCCTGGCTGGAAGTCCTACAAAGGTACAGGAAGCTAAAAATCCAGCTGAAGAAGTTGAAGAAAAAACAATTCTCTGGCCTGCAATAGGAGGAGCAGTAGGAGGGGCTGTCCTTATAGGAGCAGTTATTGGTGTTGGCGTGTGTCTTGTCTGCCGCAAGAAGAAATTAACACCTGTGAAGCCTCACTCTCCAGGATGGCGTCCTTTGTTCTTGCACGCTGGATCGGAGAGTGCATATACTACCAAAGCCTCAAAGGGCACTGTGACTAGTGGCAGTACAGCTGCTACTGCAAGAAGAGGCAGGAAATTTACCTTTGCAGAAATTAAACTTGCGACCAACAGTTTTGACGAATCAAGGGTTATTGGGGTTGGAGGATTTGGGAGGGTGTTTAAAGGAGAAATTGAAGATGGTGTTTCTGTTGCTGTAAAAAGAGCAAATCCAGAGTCCGAGCAAGGTCTGACAGAGTTTGAAACAGAGATCGAACTGCTTTCCAAGCTAAGGCACCGCCATTTGGTTTCTCTGATAGGATTCTGTGAGGAGCAAAATGAGATGATCTTGGTCTATGAGTATATGGCAAATGGTACATTGAGAAGTCATTTGTTTGGAAGTGATTTGCCTCCCTTGTCATGGAAGCAAAGACTGGATATCTGTATTGGGGCTGCTAGAGGGTTGCATTATCTCCATACTGGAGCAGAAAGAGGAATTATCCATAGAGACGTTAAGACCACCAATATTCTCCTTGATGAAAATTTTGTAGCAAAAATGGCAGATTTTGGCTTGTCCAAGACAGGTCCTGCTATTGATCATACTCATGTAAGTACAGCCGTGAAGGGAAGCTTCGGGTATCTTGATCCAGATTACTTCAGAAGACAGCAGCTGACCGAGAAATCTGATGTCTATTCCTTTGGTGTGGTGTTGTTTGAAGTTGTGTGCGCAAGGCCTGTCATAAATCCCACTCTTCCGAAAGAGCAAATAAATCTTGCAGAATGGGCCATGAACTGGCAGCAAAAAGGATTGTTGGAACAAATAATTGATCCCCATCTTGTAGGGGCTTATAGTCCTGCCTCTTTGAGGAAATTTGGCGAGATTGCTGAGAAATGCTTAGCTGATGATGGAAAGAACAGGCCTGCGATAGGGGATGTACTGTGGAATTTGGAATATGTCTTGCAGTTGCAAGAGGCAGCCGTTCGCAGCTTCTCACTCACTAACAGCGCAGCCCAACTTCCCAACCTATCGTTGAATCTTCCACAAATCAGAGAATTTGATGAAAATTCTGAAAGCACCCTTATACGACAAGATCAACAAGACCAGCAGACTGAGGAAAGGAGTGTAGGCGAGTCAGAAGAAGCTGCAGGTTTCATGGAATTTTCTCAGCTTGTGAAACCTTTGGGAAGGTGAGGTGGTGAATGAAATGGGTGTAGTGCTTCCTTAATCCTTCATTTCTTGTATTTTAGTATGAGATCCCAGTCCAGCCTTGTTCAGGCTCGTCTTCAGTTTGGGACAACTATTTCCTCTGCTATATTATTTGTGTGCTGTGGCAAAAATATATATTACCCACAAATATTCCTTTCTAGCTTCATGTGCTTGGTACCCTTGTGTCACAGAACATTGGTATCTCAATTCATCATTATGCTGAATGTGAAGACGGAAGCACAACAAATGGTTCGTAGAAATGAAATTTGGTTATTACTATTTATATAACTCAAACCATTTAAAGGTGTTTTGCCCTGTTCTGAGGAAGTTCTAATTCCATTTGAGCACATAATAACAGGGGTAATATCCTATGCTGTACTTCCTGGTGCTATTAATTTGAAGCAGTAAATTCCGATCTTCGTTATGGGATGACCAGTAAGATTATCTACAAATTCATTATAGTTCGTAGAGTTTTTTTTCCATTGATTTCAGTACACAAACTCTTGCAAGAGCATATAATGAAGCCATTTACAAACAGTTGCAGACATCCCGAAGTCACCTACTAGTACAACTCTGGATTATATTTAAGATACCTGGGAATGCAAGTTAAAAACAATATTTTTAGTTATCTTATTGTGGAAATATCACAACTATAGTTTTCAGTTAGATCTATATTGGCCCTGCCAGTTTTGTAATCTGAACCAATTCTTCGGATTGTCTCTCCGCAGGAAAATATTTTGGCAATAATATATTGGATTCTGCGAAGTTGGTTTTGTTTTTAAAACTATCATTGATAACATTGATCTCTTTCTGGTTTAGGCCTATTAGAAAGGTAAATATTAATCTTGTATGCAAACAGGATGAATTGTGGCTCGTTAGCAACCTAAGATCTATGGCCGTCACAATTGTTTGTATATGTTGAGCAGTTCTCTCTGCTTGTCCCATGTGTGTGAGGGCTGTGGCTGAAAAGGTATACTGGCACCTCTTGGTCACAAGGTTCAGGATAGCAGAACTGTATTACCTAGCAACACCTTGTTCTATATATATATATATATAATATATATATATGCATGCTTGACCAATGTCAATACTACCAGAACATTCAGTAATATCATGGAATAACCGTTCTACATTCACATATAAAACCAATGAGAATTAGCTATTGAAAGCGACATTGCATAATCTCATGAATATGTCTCAAAACATTTGTGGTAATGAAGCATATTTCAAGGGAATGTGTCTTGCACATCCTTTCTCATGGATTTGATTTTATGGGTACTGTGCATGCTACAAAATAATTGTATAATGGAAGTGACCCTCTTGCTAATATAATGATTGATTGGTTGTGGGATGGATATGTTTGTTTTTTCGACGATTTTCTCTCTTTTATGGTTTCATAATCTCCAATATTCACTGTCGGAATGCTTATAAACACATGGGTTGCTATCCTCATGCATCGGACACAAACCTACAGACAGAATAGGATTAGTATCTTTAAACTTTTCAGAAAGATCGTTTTTAAGAACAGATTTTCATTGTTATTTCCATAAGAATGTTACAATGAATTTTAGCCAGGATCTATACGGTGCATGCCAACTTTTGAAGCTCAGACCAAATATGCACGCTTAAGATGATTTCAAAACTTGTTTGCTTTTGTCACAAGTTTGGGATCCGACTTCTCTGCACAAATGGGAATAGTTGTTAGGATAGATTTCAAAGGTCATTCGGATTTAAAGATTCCTCGACTTCTCTGACGAGCCAATTTTTTTAAAGATAAATTTCAAAGATTTTGTTTCTATATAACTCTAGTTCGTCGTACCAAAAATGTATTACAATACTTTTTAATAAAAAATATAATACAATTTACAAATTAATATACAACGAATAATGGAGTGAAAATGTATAATATTTATAATTTATTAAACACCAATATAAACATTTTTAATGCACTTCATGAAACCCCAATAAGATGTGTTCAACTAGTAAACTAGTAGTATTTAATAATACATGTTTTTGATTGCAAGGATACAAGCTGCACAGGGTATATAATGTTGCATAAGAAAAAAAGATGCATATTAATTTTAAGACTTCATTAAAACTTTGTTTTTTTCGGATCGATAAAGTTTTTTGGGTTTAATTTGTAAAGTTTTTTTCATCTTGTGACTGGACGAATGGTAAAAATGGTGGGTTTTACTTAATAGATCTTGGGTTTGAGTCTCCCATGCTATTAGTAGTTGATTCTTCGAGGAAGTATTATCTTTTACAGGTCTAGAAGGTTCTTCATATCATTACTCATTGATTTTTTTTTAATTATAAAACTTACTTTATCAATTATTAGTATAATACTCAATCAACATTATTTTATGTTTATAAAAATATTATACTGAAAAACAACAGATATGCTACATAGCATCAACATTTTAGTAAAGTGGTATACATAATTTGGAGTAGGGCATATCTGATTTAAAAGAGTTGGTTTGGTGTTAAAAATATTAATTAAAAAAAAATATGAAAGTAATGTCTGATTTAGTTTGGTATTAAAAATATCAATTGGAAAAAATATGAAACTAATGTCAATTGGAGAGGGTAACCACATAATATAAAGATGTAAACTAAAGAATAATTTTACAACAAATGCTTTACAATAGTCTATCTAATTTTTATTTATGCATATAGTTTGGTTAGGTTATCTCCAAAGTTCTATAGAGATAGTCATGCAAGAATTAACAGTAGAAATGGTTATACAGAAACTAAAAATTCTAAAAACTACCATCGACTAGTGAAAAGTGAAAGTTACAAAAAAATTAGCAATTTTAAAAATTACTATTGACTAGTGAAAGGTTATGTTTGCCATCGGTTGGCTTCTCCATAACCATATAGAAGTGTAACATGCCATTCACTTTTGAAAAAGTGTTACCTACAACCCTTAACAATGCTAGATGTAACAATGCTAAATGTTTTCATGGCAAATTCTTATCTTCTCACATCACATCATCCTCTAATAAGTTACCCCATTTGAAGAGATATTTGAGACAACCTTCATTCTTAACCTCTTCATTGTATGGTTAATATTTGCTTCTAGGTCAATGACAATCCTTCTCTTTTCATCTTACTTTGGAGCTATGCCCAAATTTGAATCTTATCTTCAACAACATTTTTTGTGAATGAAACATGAAAGATATGGTGAATATGTAAAGATGATGGAAACTCTAATTTGTAAAAAACATTATCAATCTCGTGCTAAATTTTATAGAGATATCGAAATTAAGAGCCAACTCATTGCATTTTTGTTTCCATAGGGACATTTTTGTTTAATATTAAAGGGAAAATCTAATCTTCCCATGCCAATGATCTCTAGCTACAATGTTGGTTCATCTTATTTTGAGAAATTGCCATGTGTTTGACCCTGGTACAACATTTTGTTGGTGTTGAAGATGATCATCAACCACCTTCATGTTATAGTACCCATGCATATATGAAAGTGATAGATGGTGCTGGATATCCAAATAGGGCTTTATATAGGTTCATCTTAGTAGATAGATGAAAAGTAGTAAATTATAAAACCATTTTTACAAAGGGAGAAACTTGTACCATTTAAACTATTTGTCAGAAGTGAAGCATCTAAGGTACCCCTCTAACCACTTGTTTACAATTTCAGTTTACTCTTTAGTTTGCGTGCAATATGAAGAGCTATGGGCTAATTTGGCACTTA
The DNA here is from genome assembly GCA_037957365.1 of Torreya grandis. NCBI lineage: Eukaryota > Viridiplantae > Streptophyta > Pinopsida > Cupressales > Taxaceae > Torreya > Torreya grandis. Next base: position 6,601,749 of record JARHVA010000146.1, read on the forward strand.
CATTGATGAATAATTGTCTAAAAGTTGATGGTGAAGATAAGATCCCTATTGCTCACAATTATTTTTGGAATTCCATGGTTCTGTATACAGTATCCATGAAAGTTTCTACTATTGTTCTAGAATTGCATAAGACAATCCATAAAAGTATGCATGTTTTGTGAGTGGATCCACTCCCACCATGTTGACATTCATAACCTTTGATTTAAATAATTTCATAATGAAATCCATATAAATTTATTTCCAATGCTTTAGTTATAATAATCCTAAATCTTTGGCTCTCTCATTTATTCCTTGAGATAATGAACATTTTTCTATAGATTTGTGTGCACCTCTCTTTAATCATTCCCAAAAGAATCCTTTGACACAATGTTAAGTTTTGAGTATACATGAACATCCTCCAATAGGTGGTACATGTATTTATTCAAGAATCTAAGTTTCAATTGAGACTTAGGGCACATGAAAACCTTGTCCTTATACCATAATGTATCTCCCCTCCATTAAATTTACACAATGCATTTGAGCTTGATGTAATTGTGAGATACTTTTTCAAGTCAAAGCATCTCACTGCCACTTTCGCCTTGGTGCTAAAATCAAATTTGGTTGAAATAGACGTTGAGTATAGAACCACCTCATCAATGTCTTGCCGTGAAAGTGCATCAACGATCACATTCTCCTTGCCTTGTAATTTTTTTCGAAATCATAGCCAAATAACTTTAAAACCCACTTTTGTTACAAGTTCATTTGAAGATAATATTTTATATATAAAATATTTAAGACTCATTATCCATCTTGACCATGAAATACCAAACCATAACGTATTCACGCCATTGTTTGATTATATGGATAATGACCAACATATCATTTTCATAAGTTAGTATATCTGATTCTTATTCTTTAATTGAGTTCTTACATAGCCTAGTGCATGACTTTCATGTATCAATATTGGACCAACCTTGGCCTAAAGAATTATTTTCTACTACAAATGTTTTGTTAAACTCTAGTGTGGCTAGAGTTGTGATAGAAATTAGAGTTTAATTCAGTTGCTCATATGCTTGAGAAGCCTCTTCTAATCGTGCAAATGAGTTCTTTTCCAATAAAAATATAAGGGGTTGCAATGCCTACATAATTTCTAAAAAACTTCTTGTAATTCCCCATTAAGACCAAGAACCTCTTAATCTCTTGATACTTTTTGGAACATGCCATGTATGTACGGCTCCAATCTTCTTTGGATCTATTTTAGCTCCCTCCTTGTAGATGATTTATTCTAAAAACACTATATCTTCCACACCAAAGACACTATTAGACTTTTTGATGTAAAGTTGAAAATTTGATAAAATTTGCAAAAAAACCAATATTTGTATGTTTTCAAATGGACCATCTAACTTTTATTATGTATGAATTTCATAGAAAAAATCAACACAAATGTAATGAAAAACAAATGGAAACTAAATTCACACTGTCTTTGAAATGTAGACAAAACATTAATGTTTTCAAATGGCATTACCACAAATTCAATAGCCTTCATGGATTTTGAATGCAATTTAGGAATAACTTCATCTCTTATTAAAATTTGATGATATGTAGAATGTAAATCAAACTTAGTTAAAAAAAGTCCATTTAATTCAGTTAATACCTCATCAAAAACAAAAAAAAATAAAAATTTATCTTTGATAATAACCTTGTTGACCTCATGATGATACATATACATTTGTCATGATTCATCCTTCCTCCTAACCATGACAATTGATGAACAATATGTTCTCTTGTTGGGATGAATAGTTCATGAAATCAACAAACATATCACAAACCATCATCTCAATATCACTCTTCTCATCAGGTTTGTCGTAGGGTCATATTCTAGGTGAATGACTAGCTAGAATTAATTCAATAGCATGATCATGATTGGGATGGGTGGTGGTATTAATTTTGGATCCTAAAATACTTGTTATTTGTGCCATTTTTTTTGATATATTTGAGCCACAACAAAACACTTGTTACAAATGCGTGTTTTTTAAACTTGGGATGTCAATTTCGTGCCAATTTTTTGCAATTTTTTCTAGCATAAACCTAGTGCCAAAATATGGCACAAGTTGATTTATATTTGTGCCATGTCAAACCTTAAAAATGAAAAATAAAAGATAAATTAAAGTGGAACATCCTTTTTGATGTAGAATCATTTGGGGTTGATGAGCAATTTTGCATCACCCAAAAATATTTGTTGCATATCAACATGTTGGTGACTTGTTGGTAGTGTCGACATTGTGGCACTTGTCAAAGATGATCTTAACAAGTCCAAGAAACATCCCTAAATCTCTGATACCCTCAAAACATCAAGTGAAGATTTTTTAATTTATTTGATAGGGTTAAAATTGACCCTTTTTAGACAATTCATAAAACTACCAGTTAATACAGGGAATGGTTGCAAAAATGTGGGTGTCATTAATTGGTGATTTTGAATTTGATGACCTGAAATAACTAGTGTTTTTGAATGATTTAGTTACAAAAAAGGAGTAACTACCAAGAATGATTTTTTTTTCCATTTGAACCATTTTTCAAGAACAAGGGAACTCAAAGAGGCACTCAAGACTTCAATAAAGATGCAAAAGAGATCCAAGTCAGTTAAGAGAGTTAGCTTTAGAGAAAGAGTTAAAACTGGAGTAGATCTAAGATTAGCTTCAGGGAAGGAAAAAAAAGAGTGTGTGACTATAAGAAAGCACATAGTAGCAAGAAAATTTCTAGTCCATAAAGGGATTGTGTCTATATTGTCTCTTTTCATATTTGGTTATCAATAAGCAAGACACGTGTGTGTAGTTATTTGTAACACTATCATATGAAAGAAACAACATGTGAGTTTTGGTCTCAAGTTTGAATGTATTATGTTTGCAAGTGTGTCTATTTTACCTTATTTTGCATTAATATGAATTACTTATTAATATAGAAACTATTATGTGAATTCAAATTCCTAAATATCCCATTTAAGCATGAATCTAAGTATAAAAACTTGAAATAGAGTGCAATGATTTAAAAAAGGCATGTACTAAATATAGTAATTACAACAAAAGGATAAGTACTTAACTTTTTTGAATGATTGTGACTATGTATTGATAGTGGAAAATAGACTGAAGTAGGAGTGTGATTCATCTAGATCCAAAATTGTGTTTCTATTTGCAAAAGGTTGGTTTTGTTTACTTTAAGTCAATATTAAATGTTGATATTGACTTGTAATGGTCAGTAATGAATTGTGCCAAAAGAGGGGTATATAAACATATGATCACCTTCTATTGTATCTAAAAGCTTTGTATGTGTGATGTCAAACCTTGATGATGTGTATAACTCTAGAAATTAGTCACCTTCACCATGAAACCCTAAGTGTGATTGTGAGGGAAGCCTATAAAAACTGAGAGTGTAATGTATTGAACCAACCCCAATCACCCCTATTAATTATTGATCTTTGCTTATGTATATTATACTCAAATATCAAGCCACACAATTATCCCACCTAGTGTGAATGTGCAATTGTGCTCCTTTGCTATATGAATGCAACTAATGATTTGGATTTGATACTTGAAAATACTTGCTTTGAATTGGATTTGGTATGCTTCAGACTTGGCTTGTGACTAGTTTTGAATTGAGATGAATAGGATAGGTTTTATCAATGTGCAATAGTGTATAGATGTATATCAGATAAGTGCCTAGTCCCCTGTCAAGTGAGGCCTTGATTTGTATATATATGAGTCCAATTAAGTAATTTATCATAATACACTATTCAATACATATAGGCCAATCCATAATAATGTCTTATATTTTAAAATTAACAATTCCTAGGAGATGGTTGATACCATCAAGTTCTGGTCAATATCGACTAGATATACTAACCTAGTCTAATGACAGTGACTTGTGCACACAAGGAATAAACTGAGCATCTAGGCATGTCTATGTAAGATAGTATGTAGGTTTGAAACAAACATTGAGGTTCCTATAGGTTTGTAACAACATAATGGAATGGTCAGACCCATATGAATCACTAGGATAGGGTGCGATGGTGAGTTAGGACTTAATACAAGTAATGTGTGGTAAATGTATGTCAAGCTTGTCATTGTCAAGTAATGTGTGACTAATATAGGATGAGATGGCTAGTTAGCACAATTGATGCTTGTTATATTTATGTCAATCTTGTCATTAACAATTACTTACTTCTAGATTTCAGTATCTATAGTGTCCATTGGACAGTGTTGAGTTTAGGATGTGGGGAAAGGTTGCCATTAATTTACATGCCCTACATCATTCGGTATTAGAGTAGGTTGTGTCCTTCTTGGTTGAGTGTGTGAGGCTCTAGTTGAGTCTATTGCAGGTTGTGAAAGAGTCCAACATTGATGAATTTAAAAGCGCAACAATTGTGAAACACACAATAAAATTATAGAGATAATTTTTGAGCAATAAAAAAGAATTTTAATTCTTCATTATTCATTATAATCAATACATAAGTATTTAAATAAATCACAACTTGAAGATAGAGTTGAGATGCACAAATAAATCACTATTAACATAAACGATATCCTAGAGTTAACTAACCTTTCTATTTTAAGTAATTTTTAGTAACTTTTGTATGCAAGTTCAAATGGGCCAACTAACTATTCCTTATTCTCTACAGGTTCAAGTAAATCCCAAGGGTGATTTGAAACTAAAAGTTCACACCAATTACAAAAAAAAAAATCTATAAAATTCTAAATTAAAAAAAATATTATTAAAATAATTTTTTTGGCTTTTATATGGTCAATTTTAAGACTTAAAATCTGCCAAAAAAATTGCTAAGCAGCTAGCTGCTTATGTTACATGTAGCTCTTTAATATATTCATTTTTTAAAGGGACTCAAACAAGTTCATGGATCAAAATTTATGGCCTCTGCAAGATATGATCCTACATCATTCTCCTTTGGTTGGAAAGAACTTAGTTGTTACGAGTTGTTCCAATTAAATTTATGTCATTTGCCCTTGTACAAATTCTTTAATTCCCAAATTATTACTTTCACATTGCAAAAAGAAAAAATAAAAAAATATGTATTTGAAGGGGCATATGGTTTATTAAAATAAATTTTAATTATAAGTTTACATTTACATACGCACTATAACGTGTCCGCGCTACTTTCACATTGCACAAAGAAAGAAAATAGATGTATTGGATGGGGCAGATTGTTCACTAAAATAAATGTTAAGTCTACATTTAAATTTTTAATTTCTAAGTTTACATTTATATTGTTACTTTTAAATATAAGGAATATAAAATTAACAATATAAATAAACTTATAAAGAAAAAATATAAATGTAAACTTATACTTTAAATTTATTTTAGTAAATATAAGAAATTAGGGTCACTCTACATCTGATAGAGTTCATTTCAAAACTACATGCCTTACGATGTGGACATAGTTTTTAAAAATTCAATTTACTGAGTACTTAGACATTTTTAGGATCTCAATATTGAACCTAGGGATTTTAGGGCATAACTTTTACAATTGATGTCCATTTTTGGTAAACATACAATCATTTTTTAGGTTTTTGTGCCTTCTAGATTGCTTGCTAGAATTTATAGGAGTCCTAGGTTTGTCAAGAATGAAGTTTACAAACAATTCACTTTGAATTCAAGCAAGCCAAAGTGGTGTGATTTAAACAACATAGGTCATATTGATGACTTGCGCACATCAAACAACCACTTTGTGTTAATTTCACTTGCTCATCATTTGTATCTCATATTTAATCACTTTATCCTCATCCTCTATCATCCATAATCACTCCATCCTTGTTCTTAATCATCCTTCATCACCCCCTCATTGAATCTCACCATCCATCATCATCTCTAATCACTCCCTCATTGTCCCTAATCATTTCCTCATTGACCCTCACCATCCCTCATCATCCCTAATCACCACTTCATCATCCCTCCTCATCCCTCATCATCCTTACTCACTCTATAATTGATTCTCACTATCCCTCATAATATATAATCACTCCCTCATCAACCCTAATCATTGCTTCATCATCCCTAATCACTCCCTCCTCATCCTTCATCATTACTAATCACTCCCTCATTGACCCTCCCCATCCCTCATTATCTATAATCATTCCCTCATCCTCCCTAATCACTACCTCATTGACCCTCACCATCCCTCATCATCCATAATGACTCCATCAATGTCCCTCATCATCTCTACTCATTCCCTCCTCATCCCTCCTCATCCTTAATCACTCCATCCAATACCTTGATGGGGGTGTAGTAGCTTCCCACTTGTGCATGATTGGATTATGTTCCAATTCTAAATTTTACTCCCTAAAATAAGGCCCAAATAATCTCTTCTTTCACTCATCATCCTTCACTCAAATAAGGAACTTAGAGATATCATTTTATTGTCTAGTGGGATTCAAAGATCTATATGGTGATATGTGCCTAGATTGTGGAGAGAGTGTGTATTTAGAGCCCTAGACTATAATAAATAGGTAGGAATTTGAGAAAAGGGTGGGATGAAATTATATTACTTACACATACACACACACAGAGGGATTTGGGCATCTAAGAATCCCAATCCTAGAGTTGAGAATCCAAATTTATATCTATATAGATAGGGGTGATTGGAGACTAGTTGAGAATTACAATACCAACCCCACAATTGACTTCTCATTTTCTCTATATGTCATTGAGAGTATGTCCATAGTAGATAAAATTTCCAAATAGATAGATAGGTAGTCACCAATCTGATAGAGCATGTTCCAATCCAATAGTCGATAAAGTGTGTTTCTAAACCCAACTCAATCTATACCCAACTTGATATATGAAGGGAATGAAGGGCATATACCTTAATCATGTGTATCAAGGTGGGGCCAATTAGAGCTTGGGCATGGCCTAATGGCCCTAAATGTCAAACTCGGGCCTTGTCATCCTCTAAGTATTCCCCGATCCCAAATAAAGTATATCAAAGGATAACATAGGAATGGAGGACCTGCCATATATATATGGGGGGAACCATTCTGAAGGCCCTACCCCAATCTCAAACTTTCCCTACCCACTAAGGCAATGAAAACTTTCCTTACCTACTTCATCCATGCCAACGAGTAAGGTAAGGGAAGCTTACCTTTTTTTATATCTAGATTTGCTTCACCTAATAACATATCAATGGAATATTGCCTTCTTGATAGATATCAAAGGAGTAAGGCACAAATGTTAAGGGAAGTTTACCTTATTCATATCTAGCTTTTATTTTCTTTTGGATTAAGGCATGGCTACAAAGGGAATCTTACTTTTTGATAGATAGCTTTGTGCTTATCTTACCTGCTTAGTTATGCCCTAATTGATAAGGCAAGGGAAGTTTCCTTCCCAATATATAGATTTGTTCTGGTCATACCTACTTTTTCTTTATAGAATAGATTTTTAGATATTAAGGTAAGCTTGCTTCCTGATCTATAGCTTACATATATTCTTTCCCTACCTACTTAGATATGCCTTGCCTACTTATCTTTTATTGTTGGCAAGGGAAGCTTGATTATCGGTAAATAAAATGAGAAATGAAGTTTTTAATCATGTTACGTATTTAATAGATCTATAATATTGAGTATTCCATACCTACTTTATCTACTTGAGTATGCCCTACCCGATTGAATATCCGAGCCATATCTCGATTTTGAGTATGCCCTACCTAAACACCCTAGCCATATCTTGATCTTGACTATGCCATTCCTACCTTCTTGTACTTGATTATGACCTACCTATCTATCCTTCTTTCCTTAGCTACTTGAGTATGCCATACCTACCTTCTTGTATTTGAGTATGCCTGACCTACCTATCCTTATTTCCATTCCTACTTTGAGTATTCCCTACCTAATAAAATACACAAGCCATATCTTGGTATTGAATAACCTTATCTATTCCTACATATACATACATTACCTAACCATATATTTAATACTTGATACATAATTTAATACTCGATTAAATACCCAAGACATATCTTGAAAGGAGAGGAGGCATTCTAACCTATTTAGAGAAAGGAGTGACTAGGGACGACTGAGCACAAATAGAGATCCACTAAAACCACCATAAATGTATTGGATGAAATGATTAGGGATAAGGAGGGATGAGAAAAGAGTGATTAGATATGATGAGGGACAATGAGGGTCAATGAAGGAGTCATTAGGGATGATAAGGGAGGAGGAGGGAGTGTTTAGGGGTGATTAGGGATGATGAGGGAGTGACTATGGATGATGAGGGTCTATGAGGGAGTGATAAGAGAAAATGAGGGTTGATAAGGGAGTGATTAAGACTGATGAGTAATAATGAAAAAGTATTGCACCATATCTATATATAAGGGGTAATATATATTATCTAGGTGACCTTCTTTACCCCATGTGTGTAAGACTAATTATTTCCATTCTTTCCTATTGAATGGGCACTAAAACACATGATTCAAATGAGTGGCCATTGTCCAAGACATATCTTGAAAGGTGAGGAAACATTATAACCTATATAGAGAAAGGAATGACTAGGGATGATCGAGAAAAAGCATAAAGACACTACATCGACCGTAAATGTATTGGAGGGAGTGATTAGGGATGAGAAAAGCTATTCGGTGAAGAAAAGATAGATATAAAAAAGGCAAGCTTCCCTTTTCTTACTCATTGGCATAGACAAACCAGGTAGGGAAATATTCCATTACCATATTTCAGGTAGGGCATGTTTGAGATCGAGGAAGGGCCTTCAAAATGGTGACCCCCATTTATATATGACAGGACCCCCATTCCTACACTATCCTTATATATATTTTATTTGGGATTAGGGAATACTTAAAGTATGACATGGCCACATTTTTTCCTTTAGGGCCCATTGGGCCATGCCCAAGATCTAACTAGCTCCTCCTCGATACACTGGATTAAGGCATATGCCCTTCATTCCCTTCATAGATCAAGTTGGGTTGGAAAACACACTCTACCAGCTACCAGATTGCAACACACTCTATCAAATTGGTGACCTCTTGTTTATCTATTTGGAAATTCAACCTACTATGGACATACTCTCAATGACATATAGAGAAAATGAGAATTTAAATATGGGGTTGGGATTAAAATTTTCAACTAGTCTCCAGTCACCCATAGCTAAATAGATATACATTTAGATTCTCAACTCTAGGATTGGGATTATTAGATTTAAAAATCCTAATCTATCTATCTAAGTAAAATAATTTCATCCCACCATTGTCCCTACCTACTTCATCTATGCCAAGGAATAAGGCAAGGGAAGATTTACTTCTTGATACCAATATTTGCTTCACCTAATATAACATATCAAGGTAGGATTTCCTTCTCGATATATATCAAGGGAGAAAGGCATAGCTATAAATGGAAATTTTCCTTCCTAATATCTAGTTTTGCTTTACATTTGGATTAAGGCATAACTATCAAGAGAATCTTGCTTTTAGATAGATAGATTTGTTCTTACCTTACCTAATACTCGATAAGGCAAGGTAAGCTTGATTTTGAATATATATCTTTTTTTTATCCTACCTACTTGCCCTTTCTATAATAGATTCTTAGTTATCAAGGAAAGCTTTGTTCCTAATCTATAGCTTGCATATACTATTTCTCTACCTACTTAACTATGCCCTACCTACTTAGCTTCTGTTATTGGAAAGGGAAGTTTTCTTATTGATAGATAGAATGAGAAATGAAGTTTTGAATCATGTTATGTATGTAATAGATTTATACAATTTATTATTACTGACCTACTTTACCTACTTGAGTATGCCTACCCGATTGAATATATGAGCCATAGCTTGATCTTGAGTATACCGTACCTCAATACCCAATTGAATATCGAAGCCACATATTGAAAGGAGATGGAGAATTATAACCTATATAGAGAAAGGAATGACTAGTGGAAAATTAAATACAAGAACAAACCCACTGCACCCACCATAAAGGTATTGGAGGGAGTGACCCAATGTGCATAATGCCCAACATGATGCAATACATATCCATACCATATAATAGATTGATGTCATATTTATATGTTTTTCATGATGTTGATATGATATATAATGAAATAAATGTATGGGTAACATGATGTGATGGTTAATTCCTACCCTATTAATATAATAGTTGGTTTCAACTGCTTGACATCATTAAATGGACTTCACTATCTATGGGTTGCATTAGTGTGGTGGGCCCATTGTTTGCATTTACCTTAATCATAAACCAAGGTGTTTTTATGTTATTTTTGGAATATAATGGATTTAATCACAAGTAAAATTGACATAAATGGGTGTTTTAGATTCCCAAATCCCAATCTATAGAAGTAAGTAATACAATTTCATCCCACCATTTGCTCGCTTGCTTGCCTATTTATTCTAGCTCATGGTTTTGGATACACACTCTCTCCATGGTTTGGACATGAATCCCAATATATATCTTTGAATACCACCAAATAGTTAGATGATATATCTGAGTTCATTATTTAAGTGAAATAAGATGAATAAAAGAAGAGTTTCCTTTGGCCTTATTTGAGTGAGGAAATTTGGAATTAGAACATAAGCCAATTGATCACAAGTGAGAAGCGACTACACATGCCATAAAGTTATTGGAGGGAGTGATTAGGTATGAGGAGGGAGGATGAGGGAGGGAGTAGGGATGATGAGGGAATAATTAGGGATGATGATGGATGGTGAGGGATAGTGAGGGACAGTGAGGTAATGATTAAGGATGATGAGGGATGGTGAGGGTCAATGGGGATGAGGGAATGATAAGGTATTATGAGAGATGAGGGGGGGAGTGATTAAGGATGATGAGGTATGACAAATGAGTGATTAGGGATGATGAGAGATGGTGAAGATCAATGAAGAAGTGACTAGGGATGATGAGGGAGTGATTATGGATGATGAAAGATGGTGAGGCTCAATGAGGGAGTGATTACGGATGAGGAAGGATGAGGAGGGGGTGATTAGGGATTATTAGGGATGAGGAAGGAGTGATTAGGGATGATAAGGGATGATAGAGTGATTAGGGATGATGAGGGATAATGAGGGTTAATGAGGCAGTGATTAGAGATGATAAGGGATGGTTAGGGTCAATGAGGGAGTGATTATGGACAATGATGAACAAGGAGAGAGTGATTAGGGGTGATGAGGGATAAGGGGGAAGTGATTATGGATGAGGGAGGGATGATGATCAAGTGAAATTAACAAAAAGTGGACATTTGATGTGCACATATCATCAATGTGACCTATGCTACCCCAATAACATCACTTTGTCTTAAATTCAAAGTGAGTGACTTATAAACTTCAATTTTGATAAATCTAGGACTCATAAAAATTCCATCAAATAATCTAGAGGACATAAAAACCTAAAAAATGATTATATGTTTACCTTGTTGTCTATAAGGGATGGTGAGGGTTAATGAGGATGAAGAGGGAGTGACTAGGTATTATGAGGGATTATGGGGGAGTGATTAGGGATGATACAAAATGATGAATGATCTACACCATGGGGCCAAGGACCAAGCGTGTAGGGAAAAATTGAGTTTTAGTTATATAGAGTGAATGGGCAAAGCTAATTTAGAAATAAATAAATAAACACATTCAATAGAGTAGAAGTCTTAATTTTAGGAAATGCAACTTATATTCATTAACAAAGAATAGATAAAACTAGTACAATGTGTTATATTGCATGTTTTATAAAGTAGATATGAGTAGCATGATATCTATGTTATGAATGTCTGGAAAATCAACCTTCGGCCATATGTGTATGTTACATACTTATGCAATTATAATACAAGAGTAGTTAAAATTGCTATTAGTTACCAAGAAGATGGTTACGTCAGTTCATCTTCTAGTGAACCCCTTGAAGCACGTGGTTGAAGTGAATCAAGTCATGGATGTGTTTTGGATTCCAAGAAGTTAGCTAGGCACACAAAAGTATGAGCTAAAACATGTGATTATGAGGTACAAGAGACTGCGAGCTATAGAATGTGTAGGAGTCAATGAGCTAGGATGAAAAATTATGCAGTGTGTGGGTCCTATGAGCTATTGTGTGAAACTTCTAGGTGTACTATACTACAATTGTGTGGGGTGCAAAAGTTGATGATCTTATTGTAGGACATATGTGGCATGAAGGACTACAAGTTAAAAATTTCATAGTAATGAGTGCAGTGTGGAGTGCATAGGGGTCAGTACATAAAAGTCTAGGAGATGGCATGGGACTTGTGCGCATGACTTTGAGAAAACTTCAAGTAAGAAGTGCACAAGATTAGGTGAGAGATGCATGCCCTACATAGTAGGGAAAATAAGGAATAAGCTTGAATGTGTGAGAATTGTGCATGGATCATTCACCCTTTCTTGAAGATCAATGGTCTCCATTACTTCAGTGCATAGTTACATAAACACAACCTAAAGTTGTTGTGAAATGAACCACTTGGATTGATTAGCATATTTCCCAACCTTGACCACTTAGTAAAGTGGATATGTGCCATCATGGGTGCATGTGTCTATCACTTTGATGATTTGGTCCTTCACTGTGGGATGTAAGTGTTCAAGATACAAATAAAAATGATGGTGTATCAATGTTGACCCAAGAAGTGATGGAGTGTAAGGCTTGAGAAGTTCCACATTGAATATTGGGTACATGGCCAAGTATTGAGGTAGATTAAAAATGAAGGTATTCTCATTAGCTAAATGAAAAATTGTGTAATGACCATAGCGTAGAGGCTTGATCTTCTAGTGTGGACCTTTGAATTACTCCTAAAGTTGCAACCAGACTTTATCACCAACTTAGAATGTATGAGGTGTGCAATGTGTATCATAGCACTCCTTATACTTAGTTTGAGTATAAGAGAGAATCTCTTGAACCTGTTGGTAACTAGAATGGATATGGCACATAAATTTCTCAGCTTTGTTTATTTCCCATTATTTTACATGTAATTCATTTATTGATGGTTCACGGTTAAAGAGGTCTAGAGGTGCCAAAGGTTGAAACCCAAGACATGTCTAGAATGGACTATGGCTAGTAGAGCTGGAAAGAGCTCTATTGTAGGCATGTTAACTACACAAGAGATTGTCATCCCAAGTGTGAGCATGTGTGTAGTTGTACATTTTTTAGAAGATGAACAAGTGTGAAATTGACCACTTCAGTTTGCCCATCTATCTGAGGATGAAAAGTTTTAGACCAATCTAGTTGTGTACCCATCAATTCCCATAATGTTTACCAAAAATGACTCATAAAGTGTAGATCACGATTATATATTATGGAGGTTGGTAACCCAAAATGAACCAAAACATGGTTGAATAATTCCTATGCAATGCCAAATATGTTAATGTCTTTTTTGCATGTGACCATGATGGCCATCTTGGAAAATTGATCCACTACAATGAACACAACATCATGTTGTAATTTCATCACAAGCAATCCAATCATGAAATCCATGTTGATAGATTCCCATGGTTTGGATGGAACTCATAGAGGTGTGTAAAGTCCCAGTTTCTTGTTTATGGGCTTGGTGATATAACAAGGAATGCAAGACTTGATGTGGTGCTCCACATTTGTGTGTATGTGAGTCTAGTATAAATGCGATTCCAATGTGGCTAGATTCTTTGTCACATTGAAAATGTCTTGAGGTCTTGGCATAGTGTGCCTCCTAGATGACTGGTTGATGAGGTGTGTCAAAAGGAACACAAATATGTTTGAGCTTGTAAATAATTTGGTTAGACAAATAGAAATCTTGAACTTGTGTACCTTGCACAAGGCTGGTGTAATTTACTACAAAGTCTTGATCAATTAAGTAGAGAGGAACCCAGTCTTGGTAATTACGACCACACATGTCCAACATTGTGATGAGTGCATGAATTGATAGTCAACTAAGGCAATCTATGACCTTATTATCCTTATATTTCTTATTCTTGATCATGATATGGAACTACTATAGGTAATTCATCCATTTCATGTGGCACATATTTTCTAGCTTATTCTATGACTACAAGAATTACAGTGATTTATCATCTGAATGAACAATTGTCTCCTTCCTGATAATGTAGTGTTGTCATTGATTAATTAATTGAACAATAACATATAACTCCTTCTCATAGGTGTATTAACTTTACACTGTGTCACTGAATATATAAGAGTGGTATGTGACCAAATGTCCTTGTTACATGAGCACTACACCAAGTGCGTAGTCAGACACATCAATGTGTATTTCAAAGGTTTGTGTAATGTCAAGTATTGTGAGAACATGTGTTACACATAGGCATTGCTTGAGTGACTCAAAAAAATGTTATTACATGAGTGTTCAATTAAACTTATATTTGGTATATGTGAGCTGGCAAAGAGCTTAAGAGATGTGTGAGAAACTAAGGACAAACATGCGGTAGAAGTTATCAAGTATAATAAAACTTCTCAATTTTATGAGATTACATGAAGTAGGTCAATCTTGGATCACTTTGATCTTATCTTTATCTAATTTGATGTTGATGTGAGCAATGATAGAGCCCATAAATTGGATCTATGTCATGCCAAATGTACACTTCACTAAGTTAGCTTGTAACTTGTGTTGGTGAAAAGTGTTTAAGACACACGAGATATGCTCCATATGCTCCTCCTAAGTATTTTTGAAGATGGGAATGCCATCTACGTAGATGATGACAAAGGAGTTTAGTAATGGCTTGAGTAGATCATCCATCAAGTGCATGAAAGTAGCTAGTGCATTGGTGAGGTCGAAAGGCATGATCAAACATTGATACAATCCTTCCCTATTCTTGAATGTTGTCTTCTAGACACCTTTAGGATGGACTCAAACTTGATGGTAACTTGATTTCAAGTCAATCTTGGTGAAGTATTATGTGCCTCAAATCTAGTCCAAAAGGTTGTCAATGCATGGTAGTGGATATAGATTTTTCATCATGATTTTGTCAAGTATGTGATAGTATATATAAAGTCACCGAGACCCATCCATCTTAGTTGTAGGGACTATGAGACTCCTATGAGGTAAAGAGCTAAGCCTGATCTTACCTTGATACAAAAACTCTTGAATTTAGCACCAAAATTTATCATTCTCCCAAATTGATCTATGATAGAGGGGGTTATTCAAAAGAGGGGATCTAAGAACCAAATCAATGTGGTGATTTATTATGTAGTGTGTTGGAAGGCCTTCAGGTTCAATGAAGACTTCACTACTCTACTCTAGTAACTTATTGAGCTATTGTTACTATGATGATGTACGATTGATGCACACTTTTAGGGTGTGCTTTGATTTTGATTTCACAAGTGTATTAGGGTGGACCATGAGTAAAATTATCTTCTACACATGTGAGATAAGCTTGAGACATTGTTTGGTAGAGACCAAGGTAACTTTGATCATGGGCATTGACTCAAAAATTTTGTAGAAGTGATTTTGCACATGAATAGTATAATTTTATGGCTTAGATTGATATGTAGCTTCACAATCATACAAGTATAGTATCCCTAGTAGGATGTTGCACACATCTAGAGGTGCAATGTCACTAGTGACTTTGTCCTCCATAAGCTTAAATTTATAATAAAAAGTGCTTTACCACCAAACTAATATATCTTTCCCCTATTTTAGCCACCCTAAAGAGTATAGATTTGGATGTATAATAGTGATAAGACAAAGGTATTGAGCTTTGGATTGCATGATGATGTTATTTTGGTTACCACTATCGATGATGACATGGAGAGGCTAACCTTTCACCTAGAAATTGGTGTGGAAGAGATGTTCATGCTATTCAGAGATGTCAATCATAGTGGTGTTGGTACTTAGACAAGATGCATCTGGATTAGTGTCATCGATCGATGTGGGTTCTAATGTAGATTTTACAAGATGGGATTGTTGTACATGGCATTTAGAATCATCATGAGTGGATGAGTGATGGAAATGACACCATTTATCATTGGACTTATTTCTCTTGACTTTATCTGAAGTAGAATGCATTGGAACCTTTAAGGTTTGAGCAGTCTTTTGGTGATACTCTCTTTTGTCGAGAAGTATGTTGTTACTTCTGTGTAGAAGGCTGTAATGTGGTGTTGTGCGCAGGCTAGACCTTATGCACTATATTGGATGAAGAGGTGACACATTGCTTCATCTTTTACTTGGATTTGATATTTTCAACATTGCAATATGTTTTCCCTAAAGTGTTAGAAGTCAATAACTCCATCTTCATGCAGATATAAGGTGAGGTCATTGATGTACTTTAACACCTTATGTTGTTCTCTCAAGTTCTCATGCAGGTATGCATAGTAGTCATGAAAAATGTTGGCGTAGTCTTCTATGGACTAATATTTTCACTGACACAATTATTATAACTTGATGTATTCATATTCAAAGTGTCACAAAGGGTAGTATCCTCATTTAGCACATTGACAAAAGTCTTCTAGTATTCAATTGGAACACTCTTGTGCACATTATGCACTGAAGCTCTCCCACTACTGAACAACCAATATGGACATCTTTAGTACTGTGAAGGTGATGTTCTTAACATTGGTGAAATAACTGACTAAGAAGTATGCCTCGAGTTGTTGATTCTAGGAATCCAATGCTTTGGCATTGATCTTGCCTTCAAATAGAGGGATGTCAAAATTGACTTGAAATTTGAAGGAGGTTAGTTACTAAAATTGTTGTTGAGTGAACTATGGAGGTGTCGTAGATGGAATTGGATTGAGATTTACCATCAATTCATGGAAGTGTCCAAAACATTTGTTGTGTTATGCCTCTAGTGCATCAGTGATGAGATTTCATACCTTGGGGGCTATCTCAAGTTGCTTGTAGGTGTCATCCATCTTACTTTTACTATGATATTCTTGTAGATTTCTTGAAATAAAACTAATTAACAACCTTCCTTCTTGATTTGCACTTGCATGTTTACAATCATAGAAAGGAATAAATATTTTCAACTCTGATACCAATTATCTACACCATAGGGCTCAAGATTAAGCATGGGAGGGAAAAGTGAGTTTTGGTTATGCAAAATGAACGGGCAAAGCTAATTTAAAAAGAAACAATTAAACACATTTAATGGAGCAAAGGTCTTACTTGCAAGAAATGTAACTTCTATTCATTAATATAGAATAGAGAAAACTAGTACAATGTGATACAATTCATGTTTTACATGGCTTGGTTGTTGCAGATGAACATTGGTTATTGTATGAATTGAGGAGAGGTAAGTGGCAAGCCTCAAGTCACAAAATTAATCTCAATAATTCTAATCAACCTTCCATGTTATTGCATTATCTTGGAGAAGCTTGAACTTGATATGAAGATGCTTGAATAGTAAGAACTCAAGAAATAACTATTTACCTTAAACAAAGCTAAAATACCTTAATTCTCTAAATAAGAGATTTGAAATGTTGTCTCTTGACCAAATTTAGCTCCATATGACTAAATTCCTCCATGATCTCATTAGCATCCTTAAGTAATTGATGTGCTTATCACTTGGTGTTTTTAAACCTTTGACTGAGCTCTATATGACTGAATTCCTTTATGATCTCATTTACTTTACCTTTCCACTGGCCATCCCCAAGACTGCCTATAGGTATGTGTGCATGACTAGGCCTATGTATATGAATGTTTCCATCATTTTAACTTTATTATGATATTATGATGACTCCTTTATTACCCTACAATCTTTCCCAAGCACTTCTTCCCTTTTATCAGGCTACAATCCCTCTCAGACCTTCTAATGCAAGAACCCTAAGAAAATATGTAAGACTGTGTTATGGCTAATTCTGAGTAGGCAAAGTTTCAAAATTCCCAATATCTATCTTTGCTTGATTGGTTCAGATAAATGTGTGGGATACTCTAGACATTATGGATATTTTCACATTATACACTTTCTCCCTAGTTGAGCAAAAATCCTTAATAGGAAATTTAAGCCTGACTATGTATGTGTGGAGCTTAATGGTCTATGATTCCTATTTATCTTCTTGTTCTCAAACTCTTCTTAGAGTCTCTTTACTCTCAATGTCCTAAGAAAACTGGTCTCTTTCCAATATTTCAAACACTTATAGAACCACTGATCAACTTAACACCTTCTCACAATCTCCTAAAAATCTATGTTTTTGTGGAGTTTCTTACTCAAGACATTCTCCTCAACAGGTTGGTTGTAGGTGCCCTTATCTTCCTATTGAAACTCCTTGAGGACTAGTCTTCAATTGAGGGTTGTATACTTTTAGATCCATCACTTTTACTAGGGATCTTGAAAAATCCTTTCATTGGATTATAGGACCTCTAAATAGACATTAGGCACCCACAACATTACTTATCCATAACTGTATGAACTGTGTGCACTATGATTCATGCATAAGGCTTTATATGAGAGAAAAGAGGTATATTAGTTCACTTGTGCCTTATGTGATGATCTTCATAATATTATAAGAGTTTAACGAGTCTCAAAACATCACTCTATCTTTGCTAAGACACCTTCAAGACTATATTCTTATGAATTCATCCTGGTAGACTTGCATGCCTATGTAAGGGTAGAAGAATGATGTAGGTGTTGATTAAGAAACTTGAAATAGTCCTAGTCATCCTATTGAGAAGATTCTTGATATACTTTAGTGTCATCTTGGAGTTATCTATAAATCCATCCAATTCATCCTCTTCATTATTGGAGGTTTGTCAATGATGTCTCCAAGGTGACCAAAGATGTTGATGAGGTTTTATGTGTATTAGAATGATAATGACAAAGTGTGATTCAGTGTGATTCAATCTTATTGCATAGTTATTCAGTGTTTGACTTGGATAGGTAGATGGTGGATGTTATTGATGGTATGGTTAAGTTACAGAGACCCTATGAGTTCTTAGAGTGATTATGGAAGTAAACGGAATTCATCGGAATAATCATATGAGTGTCTAGGTTCAAGTAGTCATATTTATAGATAAATCTAAGTAATTATTTTTATGACATAATATTTCACATGTGTGAAGTTTTTGATAGCAATTTGAAACATGGATGGATTCCCCTATGAGAGGTGATCATGTGGTTCAAATTTTAGGTCTGAACATTGAGCGTATCAAAAGTTATAAGAGTGAAATTTTGGCCTCTTAGATAGAGTTCACTAAGTTTATATACTTATCCAAATTTTCAAGAGGAGATATAATGATGAGAATTCAAAATATCTAACAACAAGTGTCTAATCTGCTAGATGGAGATCTAACAATGAGTGAGTGATCATGTAGATAGAGATCAATGATGCATGTGAAGTCTTATGTCAAAGGTTACTAATATTGCACATGTCAATAACATGTGTCTCAATCATGATGATTTGATATAATATCAATGACATGCAGGTGTTTGTGTAGATGGAGATCGATGGTGTGGTCTGATTCAAATAGTCAATGCTTATAAGGCATGCGAGGGTGCCAAGTGTCTTAATAGTGGAAGCATAGATCAATGATCAATGGTGAGAATTAAAGAGTTAAATTCAGGAGGATCACAAGGATATAGATGGATCACATTTGAGAATGTTGATATAGGACATGAGATGAAGACACGTGTCTACATTGTTTTTATTACATAGTGATTGTTGGCATTTGAATTAGTAAAGGGAAAACCAATCTATAGTATTTTAATAATATATTTTGGTCTAGGATGAATTTGGAGGTGATGTAAAAAGAAAATTTGAAGAGGAATTCAAGGCACATCCATAAAAGTGAGTTATAAGGTTTGAATGTCTATACAGACAAAGATGTTAAGCTCCAAAGTTGATGGTGTGTTTGACCATGTTCAGCAAGTGACCTAAGAAGGATAATTGAGTTGTTCTTTATAGTATTTTGATGTTTCAAAATAAACTAACTATTGGAGAGTGTTTTAGACTTAATTAATACTATATGTGTGTATTTTTTAGGTTTTACCAATCCATCTTCAGTATGAACAAATGTCTAAAAGTTGACTACATTTCTTGGAGGCTATAGATAGTTTGAGTGACCATCTTGTAGAGGTAAGTTGAAGGTGTTCTATGCACAATTGAAGAATAAAATGAGTATTTAAATGTTTTATAAGTCTCAAAGGATTATAAGAAGGAATTGGTTGTCATGATATTCCTTTGATTAGACATAAAGAGTAAAAATAGCTTGACTATATTTTGACTGTATATGACTAGTTTGAGTGATCATTTTGAGATTTTTTTTTTGAATGCTTAGAGCCTATGTTGAAGTATTTAAATCACATGAAGGAGTTTTAAAGGTATTTAATGTTTCACCCATGTTATCTCATCATATGGCTATGTGAAATACTTGAGTTTTTGATCTAGAAGTTTGAGACTATGTTTTCTATGTATGAAGCCCTGAAGAGCAAGGAGCCCTGATTGGTAGGTTCAAGTATTGAGTTGGTGTTCCAGGTGGAATGGAAACATGAGGGAGTGATAAAGGGTATATTGGAGATAGGTATGATGTGTTTTAATCTTTGGTATAAGCTAAAAGTGGTACAAGGAGTTAAAGTTGTAACATATGGGTGAGTAGGCCTAATTGTTTTAGGTCTCACCAAGACCTAATAGTGGTTTGGGGTTTATGAGGTAATGAATGACCTAAGGAGTGTGGGGTTCTTACATGTAACATGTGTATAGTCATATTTAAATTTTAGAACAATTATGGTAAGCATCTTTGTTAACAAAGATGGGTTAGATGAGTGTATGGTATAAATACTAGGCATAACTGGCCTATTAGAAGTGGTTGAGTAGCCAAGTGAAGGAGAAAACCTTTGAAAGAGAAGGTACATGTCAATGAGGACCATAAAAGAGTGAAGAGGATCAGTAATTATTTTTTGATCAAGTTTATAAAGGTGAACACATAGGTCATTAAACCTAATAAGCTTAAAAGAGGCAGATTAAGTGAGTAATCCTTAGAGGCTATTTGAGAGTGATACAAAAGGGTGTTTTGGATGCATGGATTGAATGTGGAAGTTTGTGAGAGTATAAAGGGGAAAAATTTAAAGTAAGATAAGTATATCATTAGGTGTAGAAGACATCAAATCAAAAATGGAGATTAGATCAAGGTAGCTGGGTTGGTGCTTAGTTGCCTAGGGGGTTAGTTCCTCCTTATGGGATGGGTGTCTCACTAAAATAAGGGATGAGTGTTCCTTGATCAGTTGGTTGTGGTCTAAATTTTCATCTTTTTATCATAGGATTTTATTCCATCTTGCAGGGTTCAATTGGTTTTATCCCCCAAGAGGTTTTCCCACATATATCATGTGTTATGTTCTTGCTATATCTTCCTTGTTCATTGCAATGGTTAATTTGTATGCATCATGATTATATGTGTTAAATGGTTAAGATTTGGGAATTGAATTGGATTATATTACATCATTGATTCACCCCCCCACTCTTAGTGATTGTACCTCCAACAATTAGTATCAGAGTAGGACATTCTTTGTAGGTTTAACCACTTGAAGGTGATCCAAGGTACAATATGGATAAGTAATTGAAGAAAAAGAGTCAAGAGTTGAATGTTCAAGTAGAGGTTACTTATGCATGTATAAAATCAAGTGAATAAAAGTACAATCAGTACAAGGCACTTTTCGAGAAGTACAGATGTAAGATGAGCAAGTATGATCAAGAAGAAACTTAGAATAAGATCATGGCCTCAAGCTTTAAGGATATTGATGATTAGTGTATCAAGCTCAATAAGGAGATAAAATACTTGAAGGAAAAATAAAGATAAAAATATTTTAAATATAAGATCAACATTCTTGAGGATAAATTAAGAGTTACAAAGACTAATTTGAGTTCAAAAGAGGAAGAATGCAGACATCTCAAAACTCAATTAGAAGATACAAATGCCGAGTTGAGTTTAAAGCAAGGTAAGCATGATGAGTTAAATTCCAATATTTATTCTCTAAATATTATTGAAGATAAATCATGTATATTTAAGGATGACATGACTAAATAAGCTAAGAGGGATAAGGAGACCATCTAAGATCTTAGAATTCAGTTAGAGGTTGCAAGTTCAAGTATGAGAGCTGAAGAGGATGAGAGTGTTCAACTGAAGACCAATATAGATTAATTGGAGGATGAACATGATAAATTTGTTTTCAAGGTAAAAAATATTGAGAAAGAGCAAGAGAGGCCAACTCAAGATAAGAAGGTGAAAATACTGATTAGGCAACCAAACACTATAAGTTATGAAAGTTCATTTTATGGTCATTATTTTACATGCAAGATTTTTGGTCATAAGGAAAGAAAGTATAGAAAGAAGAGAAGTTGATCATCTAGAGGTGTGTATAATATAGTCTACTATAATTGTCATGACATGGGTCATATTTCTAGATTCTTTCCCATAATTCATGGGAAAAGACTAACCAAGGTATGGAGATCTAAGACAGTTAATCTTGAGTATAATGAACCTAAGAGACAATATGGTATGTTTTCTACGATTAATAATATTAATAAAGAAGAAGGTGTGAATGATGTTATTTGTTTTAGTTGTCATCAATTTGGTCATATTTCAAGATATTGTAAAATCAACCTCTCAAGTCATAAGATGGTGCATGGACATCCTAGAGTGTTCAAGAAAGGTCAATCCTTGGTATGGAAACCTAAGGAAGTGAAAACCAAAAAAAATAATTTATTTGAGTTGAAATATCAAGGTGGATTGCCTGCTAAAGCAAAAGAGGAATCATATATGAAGAAGGTTCAAGAATGCCAAGAGAATGTGTTATTTATCTAGGCTAAAAAGGAGAATCAAAAGTTAGTTCAAGTTGAGCTCAATAAGAATAGCAAGGTGCTAGTTGAGGCTAGTTCTGAGGTGTGTATGGATACAAGTAAACATCATTATATTGTTGAACAAGTTTCATGTACAGAACATCAGTTGTCAATGCCCATTGATGAGGTTCTTTCTTCAGTTGAAAAGGTATGTCATGAATCTTTGTTGTCTCCATATGTTGCCAATCTAATCATAGAAGAAAATGAAAACATTGTATTGGATGAGCATGCTGCTTCTCTTAAACATAAGAAGAAGAAGAAGAAGAAGAAGAAGAAGAAGAAGAAGTATCAATATCATATGACCAAGGAGAAGAAGGAATATGAGGAGTTGTGGGCAACTCCTAGTTTCACATTGTTTTAGGACATTATGGGTTAGGGTGTCTCTATCTAGGCTTCAAAGAGACACTTGACAAAAATAAAAAGCATGGTGGATGCTATTTGAGATTTGGTTGATGTTGTAGGACAAGAAAGATATTTTGAAAATGTGTTTGGCTAAGGGGGAGCAATGAGTTTTATGAATATGATCCAAAGTGTTGTGATGGAATGATTCAGAAGATATATTCAAGGATAGTGATCTTAAAGTTAAAGTTTTGGTCAAATCTTTGAAGGATAGTCTAGTTGGTCAAAGTGGTGAAGAATAAAGCTATATGTGCAAGATCTACAAGAAGGAAATGAATATCTCTAGGTGTATAATCAAGGACGGTGAGTTGTCAAAATATTCTATTACATAGAAAGGCATATTGATCTTATTCTAGTGTGCTCAATGTGTGTTTAGGGTTTTTGGTCCTGAAGATAAGAACTTGTAAATTTATGTTGCTTAAATTGATTGATCAAATGTTTGAAAGATTGAAGACAAGGTTGATATAGAGTATGAGGAGAATGTGTTTTTACATTTTTTGATATCATATAGAAGGTCTCAAATTTTGATAGATGCCAAGTTAAGTATGTCATGGAGGTCATAGTGTTATGAAGATAAGATGTTTCCATAAAAGTTTTGACTAAAGTGTGGACAATGTTGAAGAGTTGTTGGTAGACCTAGCTCATTGAGAAGAATTGTTGAAGATATCATGATCCAGGGGAATCATGGAGTTAGGGGGAGCTAATTCAAATATGTTGAAAGGATTGAAGAGTTTTGCATGATGTGAGGGGGAGCATATGTGAGATGTTCCAGTCATGGTGGAGATATGAAGAAGTTTGCTACAGTTGTGAATTCAAAAAAATTGATATGATGACTTGATCAAACCAAGTCATATGTTTTGACAAGTTATTTAATCTCCATACATGAGCAAAGGGAGCTTGTGAGTTTTGTAGGTAGACATGTCCAAGGATTAGAGAAGCCCAAGTTCAAATTGGTGTATGTCAAAGAAAAGATGATATGAGATGGAACATGATGTTAAGGGGAGATTTCTAATCTCTATGAGTATTTTGTTAAGGTCCTTAGGATCAAAATATGAGTCTAATTTTTCATTGTGTTAAAGGGGGATAAAGTAATTGAAGAGAGAGACAAAGTCTGAGCATATGCTTTGTATTAGTGTTTGACATCAATGACAAAGGGGGAGATTGTTAGAGGTTTGTCAATTATGTCTCCAAGGTGACCAAGGATGTTGATGAGGTGTCATGTGTGCTATAATGACAAAGTGTGCTTCAATGTTTTTACATAGTTCTTCAGTGTTTGACTTGGGTAGGTAAATGGTGGATGTTATTGATGGTATAGTCAAGTTGCAGAGACCCTATAGGATGTTATGAGTACTTAGAGTGCTTATGGAAGTGAATAAAATTCATCAAAATAGTCATATGAGTGTCTAGGTTAAATTAGTCATCTTGATATATAAATCCAAGTAAGAAGTTTGATGACATCATATTTCACACTTGTGAAGGTTTTAGGAGCAGTTTGATACATGGATGGATTACCCTATGAGAGGTGATCATGAGGTTCAAACTTTAGGTCTGGACATTGAGTGTAGTAAAAATTATAATAGTGCAAAGTTGGCCTCTCAGATAGATATCACTAAGTTTATATACTTAGCCAAATTTTAAAGTGGAGTTCTGACGGTGAGCATTCAAAATATTTAACTACGAGCGTCCAATCTCCCAGATGGAGATCTAATAGCGAACGAGTGATCATGCAGATAGAGATCAATGGCACACATGAAGTCTTATGTAAAAGGTTCCTAATATTACACGTGCTATTGAAATTTATTAATCATGATGATTTGAAATAAGATCAATGACATGCAGGTGTTCATGTAGATGGATATTGATGGTGCAATTCAAGTCAAATAGTCAATGCTTAAAAGGCACATGAGGGTGCCAAGTGTCTTAATCATGGAAGCACAAATTCATGATCAATGATGAGAATTAAAGATTTTTAATAAGGAGGATCACAAGGATATCAAAGGAGAGTGTTTGAGAAAGTTACCAGAGGACATGAGATGAAGACATGTGTCTATAATGTTTGCATTACATAGTGATCATTGGTATTTGAATTAGCAAAGGGAAAAACTAGTCTACAATATTTTGCTAATATCTTTTGATCTAGGATGAATTTGAAGGTAATGTAAAAATAAAATTTGAAGAGGACTTCAAGATGAATCTATAAAATTGATTTATAAGGTTTAAATGTCTATAAAATCAAAGATATTAAGCTCCAAAGTTGACTATATGTTTGACCATGTTTTATAAGTGACTTGAGAAGGATAATTGAATTGTTCTTGATAGTATTTTGATGTTTCAAGATGAAATAAATATTGGAGAGTGTTCTATACTAAATTAAGATTAATTTTGTGGTGTTTTTAGGTTTGAAAAATCCATATTTAGTATGAAAAAATGTCTAAAATTTGACTATATTTGTTGGAGGCTACAGATAGTTTGAGTGACCATCTTGTATAGGTAAGTTGAAGGTGTTATGAGTAGAATTGAAGAAGAAAATGAGTTTGGAGATGTTTTATAAGTCTAAAAGGCTTATAATAAGGCATTTTTTTACATGATATGCCTCTGATCATATATGGAGATTCAAAATAGCTTGACTATATATTGATTATATATGACCAGTCTGAGTGGTCATTTTGAGAGTTGTTTTGAGTGCCTAGAGCCTATGTTGAAGTATCTAAAAAAAATGAAGGCATTACAAAGGTCATAAAGGTTTCACCCATGTGATCTGATCATATGGATATTTGAAATACTTGAGTGATTCATTTATAAGTTTGAGACTATGTTTATGTGTATGAAGACTTAAAGAGCAAGGATACCTAATTGGTAGGTTCAAGTATTGAGTTGGTGTTATAGGTGGCATGGACCCATGAGGGAGTGATAAAGGGTCTACTAGATATATTTATGATGTGTTTTAAGCTTTGGATAAAGCTAAAAGTAGCCCAGTGATTTGAAGCTATAGTGTATGGGTGACTAGGCCTGATTGTTTTAGGTCTCACCAAGATCTAATGGTGGTTTGGGGTTAATGAGGTAATGGATGACCTAAGGAGTGTGGGGTTATTACATGTAACATGTTTAGAGACATATTTAAACTGTATAACAAGTATTTTAAGCATCTTGGCTAACCAAGATGGGTTAGATGAGTGTATGGTATAAATACTAGGCATAATTGGCATATTGGAAGTAGGTGAGGAGCCACACAAAGAAGAGTACCTTTGAAAGAGAAGGTACAGGTTAGTGAGGACCATCAAAGAAAGAAGAGGATCAATAATTATTTTTTTATTGAGTTTATGAAGGTGAACACGTATGTCATTGGACCTAATAATCTTAGAAGAGGTAGATTGATTGAGTAAGCCCTAGAGGCTATTTGAGAGTGATCCAAAAGGGTATTTTTGATGCATGACTTATGTGTGTAGGTTTGTGAGAGTGTAAAGGGGAAATAGTGAAAGTAAGAGAATTCAATCATCAGGTGTATAATACATCAAATCAAAAGTAGAGATCGGATCAAGGTAGCTGGGTTGGTGCTTGGTTTCTGAGGGGGTTGGTTCCTCCTTGTGGGATGAGTGTCTCACTAAACTAAGGGATGGGTGTTCCTTGATCATTTAGTGCTGGTATAAACTTTGATATAGGATTGTATTCCATCTTGTAGGGTTCAGTGGATTTTATCCCCCAAGAGGGTTTCCCACATATATCATGTGTTATGTGTTTGATCTTGCTATATCTTCCTTGTTCATTTCAATGGTTAATTTGTATGCATCATGATTCTATGTGTTAAATGGTTAAGATTTGGGAATTAAATTGGATTATTTTGAATCAATAATTCACCCCCTATTAGTTATTTTACCTCTAACATTCATAACCTCTTAGACCAACTTATTTACAATCTCAATGGAATTCCTCATATGATAATCCTCTGGTCCTTGTCTTGTACAATCTGAGATAGTCCTTAGTCCCTTCTGGCCTAATGAGATTTATTAGTCATCTTGACTTGACTTGGTTTGATAGAAAGGATTAAAAATGAGTTAATGCAGTTAACCTATCTTGGCTTGAGTTTCTTTAATAGATATTTGTTCATTAGAACCTCTAAACCTCTTGAAATTCATATCAATATGCTTGGTTGTAGGTGGTTGTAGATGAAGATCTCAAAATGAGGATTTCATTGAGTTATTGTTTATTTGAACTTAACACCTCATGACTTGTAAAATAAATTCAAAACTCTTATCCAATCTTTCAAGAGCTCACATAGATTAATACAAGCATCATGCCACCTCAACTTACCTTCAAGCTACTATATGGATTGATATGGACAATGCCTCTTCTTAAGAGCTTGTGCATCAATGATAGATTATTTAACCAATTAAAAAGACTTGTATGATGATATAAAGAAATTAAAAGAATATTAATGTGTGGAGAAGTTTAATAAATCCTTTTCAGAGTTCTGATCACTTTGAAACTTCTCTATAGTCTGTATAGGTTTGTACTTGAAGGAAACAACAAGATCTCATTAGAAAAATGTACATTGAACTACCACATTGGACATATCATTTCTTAAACATGTTAAATATGATCTCAATATCATCACACTATGGTGTTGGACCACCTTTTCAATCAAAACTGTAATGAATTGCTTAAGCATAGACCATATTTTTAAAAGCAAGCATACTCGAAAAAAGATAGCCAAGAAGTACATATCAAACCAAAACACATGATTTACATGAGATTGAGGGGGATAATATAAATAATTAATAATTATAAAACCTCTGAGAATGACCACCATGAAGAATAAATAGGAACTTACAGTAGAACTCATTGAAACAACCTGTACACTAAGATATTCTTCTTCCAAGTGAAAGTATCTCATGGAGATGAATTGTCTAATGAAACCATAGTTAAAAGGAGATTAATGACATATAAAAATCATCCCTAAAAACCATTCATCTCCATCAATTTTTGAGCTGGAGAAACAGGTGCAAAAACAAATCCCTCTTAGATGCATAGGCCATAGTGACCTGGTATCACTCTTAACAATTGTTTATAAATAAGAGGCCACCAATACACAAAAAAATTCCACTAATTTAAATATTAATTTTACCCATAAAAATGTCCAAATTTTTATCTCCTAACTCTCTCCTCTTTTTGTACTGAGCATTTGAAAACTACCCTTCTAGAGTTGTCAAGGAGCTCGATATAGGAATAAAATGGTTTTCTTAAATTTAAGACTTAAAACATCATAAAAATCAATTATTTTAAATTTTAATTGAAAAATAATATCTTGAATATTATTGATACTCAATTTCACATGAATAACTATAAAGATAACCTCAAAATAGGCATTTTTAGTGTTAAAATTGGCAGAAACACTTGAGAAGTCTGATGAAAATGCTAAAAAATGTATCCATTAGATATTTTTAGGATTGAATAAGTACATAATGTCTTGATAATAAAAGATTCAAATGATAGGGGTGTTAGTTTGACCTATGAGGTCAAACTTGTCAACAAAGACCTAACCAACATGATTGTTATGTTTGAGATATGATGGGGTTGAAATACTTGAAATCAACCTCATAGATTATTTGAATGTATCTTGAGGAAGTGGATGGACTGAATCATCACCACATCTACCCATAAGAGCTCTTGAAGAAGTAGTAAACATACATTTGCATTCTTTAAAGGTCTCATTTTTCCTTCTCTTTCCATTTGTAAACTTACAATAGGCTTGTTAGAGTTTATGTTCTCATGTATCCCTTATCCTACAGTCTTATCCAATAAAAAATTCATGCCTTTATATATGATATTTCTCTCAAGATTTTGTAATGATTTTTACTTGTGTGAAATCAACTAAATCTACCCATAAAAATGTTTAAATTTTTATCTCCTAACTCTCTCTCCTCTTTCTGTACTGAGCATTTGAAAACTACCCTTCTAGAGTTGTCGAGGAGGTCGATATAGGAATAAAATGGTTTTCTTAATTTTAAGACTTAAAACATCATAAAAATCAATTATTTTAACTTTTAATTGAAAAATAATATCTTGAATATTCTTGATACTCAATTTCACCTGAATAACTGTAAAGATAACCTCAAAATAGGCCTTTTTAGTGTTAAAATTGGCAAAAACACTTGAGAAGTCTGATGAAAATGCTAAAAAATGTATCCATTAGATATTTTTAGGATTGAATAAGTACATAATGTCTTGATAATAAAAGCTTCAAATGATAGGGGTGTTAGTTTGACCTATGAGGTCAAACTTGTCAACAAAGACCTAACCAACATGATTGTTATGTTTGAGATATGATGGGGTTGAAATACTTGAAATCAACCTCATAGATTATTTGAATGTATCTTGAGGAAGTGGATGGACTGAATCATCACCACATCTACCCATAAGAGCTCTTGAAGAAGTAGTAAACATACATTTGCATTCTTTAAAGGTCTCATTTTTCCTTCTCCTTCCATTTGTAAACTTACAACAGGCTTGTCAGAGTTTATGTTCTCATGTATCCCTTATCCTACAGTCTTATCCAATAAAAAATTCATGCCTTTATATATGATATTTCTCTCAAGATTTTGTAATGCTTTTTACTTGTGTGAAATCAGCTAAATCTACCCTACAAAATAGGTTGTAGGCTTGCACTCTTCATGACCATGATTGAAACTTCCTCAACCTGTAACTATAGGAACCTTTTATGTCTAATATATGGATGCTACTAAACCTTTAACTTATTTTCATCCATGATTTATGGCTCCTAAAGGATGAATAAACATGTAACCATCTATTTTAATTCTTGATATATGATCTTGAGAATGCTTTGAGGCCTTGCATTCTGCTCTTTAAACCTATAACTATCAAGCTCAATTACCTCATACGTGTACAAAACCTATCTTAATCCCTTCAATTCTACCATTATATGCCTATATATGCTTTAAGGCATTGTAATTCTATACATAATCATGAAAAACCTCATACATTCATTTTATGATGCTTGACACAGTCACATAATCCAAGCCAACATCCCACATACCTATATTGAAGGTCTTGAAACCATAGATCCTTGTTTTGTTATTGAATCATAAAAATGGTTTCGAGAAACCACCTATGATGTTACCATATTTATCATTGAGGAATTGGTTTCCATATCATTCTCTCATTAGGTCATTGAAACTGAAGAAACCATTTAAAATAATGTCAATACAATGTTGTAAGACCATACAAAACTCCTACATCTGTAACCTTCATGTTTTTGGATTTAAAGGCTATGGGAACTTGTCTTGTTTCCTTGAAAATCAGAGGTAGTCTTGTGATTATATCCATGTTCTTAATACCTAGTTTCTTTCTTCATAAGGCCATGGAGGTTTGCTCCATCTTATGACCTACAACTTACAATTAGCCTTAGAGACACTATAGATTAATTATGAGAAGATCTGTGAACTTAAAACATGCCTTTAAAGCTTGTAAATGTGCTTATTAAGCTTAATAAATCATTCCTACATATTACACACCATAGAGACACTTCTCAAGACCTAAAACATAGTGGTAAGAACTTGACATTTCATGGAGCTTCAATTCAACATTTGTAGGCTTGCAAGTTTTGATTTGTTGTCCCTTGGGTGACTTGTGAGAAAAATTTGAAGGTTTATTAAAGTTTATGTTATAATATAAGGGTAGACTTGGGTGATACAATAGTTCATGAAAATATCCCTCACTTTCCTCAGTACTATCTAATCAATCACCATGTTTGACAAGCTCCAGTGGAGCAAAATTTATAGTATACATGCCTGCAAGCTCATCATAAAAGAATTGAGGCCATGAAACATTATTGAATGTCCTTATGATGCTACATGTATACCTTCACAACCTTTAAAACTCTTAGAGACATGTTTAAATCCTTAAGAAGATCTCATTTAGTTCTTTAGACATTGTGTAAGCCTATAATCTTGATTTGAAGCTATATTGGAAGAATCACTTACAACTTCTTTGGGGTTGGGTCATGTAGCCTTTAGACCTATTAACCTTGATTCAATATGAATGAATACATGATTGGATAGGCATGTACCTTTATGTGAGTGTGAAATAACTTTGAGAGTATTGTTGCATTGATCACTTTAAGAACCTTCTACATAGTCTGCAACCTCTAAATATTATTTCAACTTATCTTTTCTTGTATTCACCAAGAAGTCCCTTGAAACCTTGATGTAGGTTTGAAACCTATAAATATTGAAATTTATGATTAGTATTCCACCTTGGTTAATCAAGTAACTTTCATGGAACATGAGATAATAAGGAGGTATCCAACCTAAAACTCTTTACAATTTCCTTGTGATCTCATCATGCATTCATTATTTCTTCCTTACCAACTTTTGTTTATAGGTCTACATGTCACTTGATCATATTTGAGACCTTGAAGATACTTATTCCTTCACCATTATGTAACTTCAATCCTATATGGAAACATTTAGACCTAATAATACCTTGCAAGGGAAAACTTATAGCCTACAGGCTTGCAATCCTCTTATAGGAGTCTTGAAGTCATAAGAACTCTCCACCCTCTCATTTATGATTTGTAGGTGAGTTTGAGACCATCACGAGCCTTTTTAAATCTTATTCAATTCTATCAATTATTTTCCTCAAGATATTACCTTTCCCTTCATATAACCTTGCTTATAATCCCTAAACACCTTCATGAACTTGTTTCAAAACCTTGATAAGGGGTTTTGAGACCTTGAAGCATGGTGAAAACCCATAAATATTGATAAGGTATTTTGGATGAAGAGGAAGGGTTCATTTACTTGTTTTTGCCTCTTTCATTAGGAAGGAAACATCTTGAGATATCTTGAAAACCTCATTCTTTTTGCATATATGTAGAGGTTATTTTCAAGGTTAAACACCAAGAAGACCTTGAAAATGGTACCCATGGGCTTGAAACCTAAGGGATATTGACACCATTGGAGGACTTGAAAACATCACCTCTCCCATTCAAGAAATCTTTAAAACCTCAAAATGTGGATTCACAAGTTCTAGGGATTAACAGGGTTTAAGATTGCCAATGGTTTTCTTGAGAATTTGATGTGATTCCAAGTTTATTGATTAATAATTATGAATCAATATGTTTCTTTAAAAACCTCCTAATGTCCTCCATCATCCATTATTTTCCAGGCATTTAGATGAGTGCAAATAAACCTCAATTCGTCCTCTCTCATGCTATTTACAAGTAGATTTAGGGCTTCATAAAGATTATTCATATCCCTATTTTCTTATTTATACCTCTAAAAACTTGTATATAATCTTTAAATACCTCTCACATGCCCTCCAATGGTCATACTGATCCATGAAACTCTTTAATTGAGATGGTTCATCAATGAAAACTACCTATAGGTGCTTGTGAACAAGATGTTGGATCAATTTTTCCTTGTTATGAGTTATGTGAGCATGGTTTTATTATTTGAAGGCATGTGAGGGCCTAATAATGATGAGGGGAATCTATGTGAACTCTCCTTGTCAATGTTAGACTCTATAACTTTCAATAATACCCTATGAAAACTTGCAATCTCTTGTAAACATTATGTTTGAGGGATTTTATGCCTTGTATTGGTTGAAAATCATCAAGGAAGTTTGAGACATATTTGAGGTTCTTGAAGAATCTATTGGATCTTATTTCCATGAAATTTTTTCCACAAACCCTTGCAATCATGTGTACATAAGCCAAAACCTACAACCTCCTAGACCTGTACTCATTCATGGCTTGTCTTCAAATTTCGTTTCCCTGTGATACTCTTTGCAACCTATCATTTATTCCATGAATGAGTTTCTTATTCAAAAATGGTTTTGAGGATGTGAAATCTATGAAACATGATGTTTTATCTATTTCAATCTCAATAAACTTGCAACAGGTGATTGAAACTTCATCCTTGAATATCTAGGCCTTGAAACCATGGTGAAGCCTTGATTCTAGTTTTTTGACTTTGGATACTTCTTCAAAGGACCTGTAAGCATACCCATGAATTATGAAAATTCCATGATCATGCTTGAGGATGAGAAATGGTTAGTGATGTTTAGGTGTACTCTCCTCACATTGGGAGAATTGAAGGTCACTAAGGACAAGAATGGAGGAAAACATTAGGTTCAATGCCTTTTGACCATTTTTATGGGATAGAGGGTATATAAAGAGTCTTTACATATTAAGATAACATAATGAGACCTTAAATGGGACCTATTTTAACCTTTTAGGACTTAACTTGTGTAAATCCTATGCTATTAAAGGGTTGAGTATGATGCTAATCTATAATGAAAATTAGAAAAGACTAATTCAATTAACCTTTCCTACAATAGTAAGTAAGAAGAGAAAGAATACTTATCTGGAGTTAAATAGGGCTTTTTGTAGATCATGGAACTGAAATAGGCTGTAGAAATAGGCAAACACATTTTATTTTATAACTATGGTTGAAATCTCTTGGATAGTAGCACTAATATCAGGATAGTATCACCATATGTCACTAGTGTATAATTATGGCATTAGTGTCCCTCTTATAGAAATTGTTTGAAATTTTTAGGGAAGCTATGGGAGGTTCTAGGGGTTCTATAGGTGGTTATGTGTCATTCAGGAGCTTGCCTATGTCATTATTTTAGTTGAATCTCTTCCAACCCCCTAATGAGTACTTACACACATGAAACAAAAATTGGATCAAATGAAAAAAAGAAAGAAAAATCAGGTTATGGGATGTCACAATCATGCATAGTAGAACCCCTATTAATCTAGCCACTACCTACATTAACCCCAATGCTAAGGGTTTTATATTGCATGTAGTTCTCCCTTAGGGAACTTGTATAATCAACTTGTACAATATGTTAGAATGACTTTCACTTAGGCCCTTATTTTATCAAGCATGCAATGTATATATGTGATGGATGAGAAGTTTGTAGAATATTGAGTTGTACTATTGATTGATTTTATGTAATTATGTGCCAAAATAGTAAGTGATAGATGTAAAATGCCTTGTGATGCTATTTATATAAAAGGAACTTTGATTTGAATATAAGACTTTATTCTTTGGTTGTGAAGTTTTAAAAGAGGGATAAAAAACATAAGAGAAGGATCAATAAAGGGTTAGAAATCAAACACATGAGAAAATGCTCGTCAAACACAAGAGCCATAATTTGACACTAACACCAAATGGAGCTACTGTACTGAAAATGACACTATTGTCTTGAGGCTTAAACTAGATATAAAACTAAGCAAGATAGGCTCGGGGTCCTTATGACTTGGAGAAGGTGACTTAGGACCACCAGGGGTGCTAAAAATAAGGAAACTAAGACATAATAAAGATTAAAAGACTCAAAATGACCATGCGAACAAGGATTGTATTCATCACTAAGACCTTCATGTGAAAGAGCAAAAAAATGCATAGTACTTGTGGTTTCTTGACCAAATTAGGGTGTTTACATTTGCCCCTCATTTATTCTAATAATGCAATGAAATTAAAGTACTAGAGTAAAATAAAAAGAGGAATGCATACATGTACTTACCCGTGTGAATGTGTTTTGGACCTAGCCCACTTATTGGCTAGAGAAGTGAATAGGAGTTGGGGTGAAATATGTGAAGAAGAATCCCATGGTGTGGATGTCCTATGTACTAAATCTGAATGGTGCACGTAATCACGAGGAAAAAAATCCTACTTTTCTCCCACCCTGATATTTGTACTGAATCTAAGTACGTACATTGAATACATGGAGAAATAAGGATCACTTTCGCCATCTCTGGTATATGAATTGAATCTAAGTATGTAAAATGAATGTGTGTAGAAATAAGGCTTCATTATCCCCAATATAATATTTGAACTAATTATGGGTATGCAAATTGAATATGTGGAGAAACAAGGCTTGCTTGCCCACATTCTAGTACCTAAACTGGATTTGGTAATGTAAACTAGGTCTGGTGGAATGCTATGGATCAACTGTTGAAGATGGTCTTGTAACCCAAACTAGTGAAAAACTAATGACATCCTGGTGATGATACTCAGTGTAACTTGACAATATGAAAATAGAGATCAAGGACATGTGTTGTGCATCATGCCCCCTAATCCTAATATTTGAGTAATGTAGTTATGTATTTGAACATCTGTATATCTGAGTGAACCTATATTATAGAGTTAAAAATTTATATCTGCATAGTTGTAATTGGGTAAATTATATATTTAAATAGTTATATCTAAGTATACTATATATCTATGTAAACTTGTGTCTAAATAACTATACCTGAGTAGACTATATATTTGTGTGAATTTGTGCATCTAAATATCTATGTAGACCTATGTGTTTGAATAACTATACCTGAGTAGATTGTATAATTGTGTGAACATGTGCATATGAATATATGAGTATTTGTGTAGACATGTGTGTCTGAATAACTATACCTAAGTACATTGTATTATGTGAACCTGTACGTCTGATTATCATAATATTTATGTAGACCTATGTCTGAATAATTTCACCTAAGTAGATTGTATATCTAATTGAACCTATGCATCTAAATATCTTTGTATACCTATGTGTCTAGATTATTTTACTTGAGTAGAATGTATATCTATGTGAGTCTTTGCATCTAAATATCTGAATATCTATGTATACCCGTGTGTTTGAATAATTGTAACTGAATAGACTATATATCTATGTGAACCTATGTGTATGAACCTCTATATGTCTTAAGTAATCTATGTGTATTCCTCCCCCCCTTTTGGTGAGAGAGCCAAGACTATGGTGAGAGTGTCTAACCAAAAGTGGTAATGATTGGTTGTACTTGTGTTAATTAGTAGATGTGATTTTGTTTTAAGTTTTAGTAGTTTATTTATTGTGATGAAGTTGATTGTTGAAATTGATAAGGGGATAACTATTTTGTGTATATTGATTTTATTATGGTAATATACTTTTTATCATTTTTTATAGTTAAATTTTATTAGGAGATTTGTTTAACCAATATAGGGCATGTCACATTGATTTCAAGTCCCACATGCAAGATACAGTTTGTAAATTAGAGTTATGATTCTCAAGATATCATGTTGGTTGGTATTAGTTGGTGAAATTGGTGCACAATCTCAATCTTAATTAGGTGGAATTTGATAGACTTCACTTAAATAGGTTATTTGATTAGTTTTTTGATTCATTTGAAGCATTTGAGTTGAGAACAATTATTTATCTCACCTGATATGAGGAGGTAGAGGTATGGATCTAGGCTAGGGAGGAGGTTACCCAGGTAAGGAGTCCATATTCGTTTATGTTGTTGTCATTTGTAATTCCATTTTTACTAAAAATCTACTAGTTTAGGGCTTGTTTTGGAAAAGCTAGTGCTATTTTCCTTATATGGCCATTATTATCTAGGACCTAGTGCTAGTGTCCAAGATGTGGCACTATTGTTCAACACTACTATCCTGTATACAATACTAGTGTCTAGTAGGCTTGATTTATAATGCTTATAGTTGATTATTAGATTCTAATGCCTATTTTTATCTATTATTTTCTATTTTTATGTTGTTGATACCTAATTTTATTATAATTGTTTAGGTCAATGAATGTATGAGAGATTTTTGGACTAGAAGGATAATGGAGAACTTACAAGGTCTACCCCTATCAAATGTTGAGATGGCCATGATAAGAGAGTGGGTTTAATACATGTGGAATTTATAGAGCATATGCCCTAGGATAAACACATGATGACTACATTGTGTGAGAGATGGGATGCAGATACTTGCACTTTTTAGTTACTGACTAGGGAGATAACCGATACACTAAAGGATGTGTAGTAGATTTGTAGCTACCTATTTCTAGGTAGGGAGCCATACTAAAAGAGGAGATAGGTGCTCGAGCTACACAATGGGATTCTAGGTATTTCTCTATTATGGATGCAAGGAATCATTGTATAAGAAGACCCAATGATATACTATTGACACTGATTATCACTGTTGAGGTTACGTGACTATAAAAATTCTTAGCTATTTTATTAGTTTCATTTGTAGTTTTAGATGGGAGTGGGGTATGGATATCTTATAGGATGTATGAGATAATTTAGGATATAGATGATCATGGTGTTGTATATTTATGGTGTCAAACAATACTAGCCCACCTATATAGGGACTTATGTTGTTTCACATAGGAGATGTGTGGTAGAGGAATTGGATCATCTACACTATAACATTGTTGGGATTATGAGCACATAGAAATGATTAGGCTAGTGTTGCCTTTATGCTACAATTGGGATCATCCATAATTATTTTTAGAGAGGTGGACTGGGATGGGTTATGTGCTAAAGAGAAGCATGATGTAGTGTTAGTGTGTGTTATATATTTTGACAATTGGGGACATTATCTAGAGGCCCTATAGGGTCTATGAGGGATGGCATGAGGATGGTACTTAGATTAGATGGATTTGAGTGAGTTACTAGCTACATGATTATTGGGTCAATGTGTATGAATAGTTCTAGTATGGGTGGGCTATATGATAGTTTGGTATGGTTTAAGATGTGCCCCCAACACTAGTGGTATGGTTGAGGAGTTCAATATCTCCTACGAGGCTAGGTAGTATACCTAGGCAATTAGATACTAAGTTATCCCCCATTCATTTCATAGAATGGGATCTTGAGATTGATATACCAGATATAGATGATGTAGGAGTCAATAATGCCTATACATCCTGGTGGAGATCATATATAGGCACCTCTATTTTTGAGAGGTGGAATTATCATAGAGGATGTACTAGAGGTGGATCCCCTTAAGTTTGTTGATGGTAAGTTGCTATAGTAGGTTTGTACATTTTGTTTATTTGGTTACTCATTTACTTGGTTAGGAATCTGATGTATTACATGGGTATGTGCAGGTTCAAGTGATAATGAGTACTGGGATATTACCATTGAGTTGGTGTTTTACATATTGACATGACATATTATTGATGATGTCATGGAGGATTGATTAGAAGAGAGGGCCAACAATGTTGCTAATGTTCATGTTCATTTGTTTAATCAAGTTGTGTTAACTCCTATAGGGTATATACGAGTGACTATGAATAGAGACAAGACATGCATTGAGTTATATAGGCATACCATGCCCACACCTAATGCTCTAGGTGGATCTGGTAGTCAGATAATGGATGATTACATATGTCTATAATGAGGTCATGCAGAGTGTATGGCCAAGATGGGTATGTATCACAAGAGAGAGAGAGAGAGAGTAGACATAGTCATCAATCTCTCTCTCTCTCTCTCTCTCTAGCATGGATAAAATAGAGAGAAAAATAGACTAGAAGAGAAAAATAGACTAGATAAATTAAAATGAGGGAAGACATAATAAAATAATCCTTAAGCTAAGACAATAATAAATTTCACATACGCACAAAATTACATACACATGATTTCACTTGGGAAAACCCTTTTACGTAAAAACCCCAAAATAGTAGCCACTTGTTTATTTTATTAACTCAACCATTTACAATACAATAATGTACCCACATGTTTTGATTTTCCCCTA
Organism: Torreya grandis; assembly: GCA_037957365.1. Classification (NCBI taxonomy): domain Eukaryota; kingdom Viridiplantae; phylum Streptophyta; class Pinopsida; order Cupressales; family Taxaceae; genus Torreya; species Torreya grandis. The sequence goes on from JARHVA010000146.1 coordinate 6,640,420, forward strand.
CTGTATTTATGATTATAGGAACATCAATAGGTTACCATAAAAGTGATATTAAAATAATGTGGGTACCAAAACCATGGGATAAAACCATCCAAACACAAGGCTATTGGTCTCTAAATTCTTTGGATTGCTGCCCCAAATAGTGTTAAGGGATGTCCACCCACAAACTCCTTGATAGGTCTTAGTTGTTAAGGGGGAAGCCTCATTCTGGATCTACAACATAATATAGTGTAAAGCATCAAACATATATAACACATTATAAATATATCACACTTGTTTAATACTTTCTATAGGGGGCCACATATCCATCCCTTCTTGATAGCTAAGTGCAACTATGCCAATTGATTTTTTGTAGTAATAAAATTTCTCAGTATCCATAGTATTTATTAGAGAATTAGTAACGTCCTCACTTGTCTCCACCTTCTCTAACAGTGTCTTCTTCTCCGATACCATTTCCATTAAAAATGATATTTCACATAAATTTATCTTGTTTTAGATTGATACTCAAGTTCCTTGCTAGAAAAATTACTTTTTGAGACTCATAATCTATCCTTAAATCCTTCTGAAAAAACCCAATAGTTGAATTTAACCTTTGAATCCAAATTACTCCCTTGTTTACCTAATAAATTTTGATGTACTTAGCCTCTATGGAAAATATCACAATAATAACCTACCGTTTTCTCCTCCAACTTACATCTCCACCTGCTGAAATTATTTTTAAAATATGAATCAAATCACATGCTTGAAATTATTGAGATTATAATGCTAGAATATATATATATATATGATAATGAAATATAATAGGCTATAAAATTTTGTAAAATTAGAAACTTTATAAAATGGTTAAATAGACAAAGGATGTCTAAAACTCCCTAAAAAATTATATGTTGACTATGTATGTTGGTTGAGACTATAAAATTATTAAAAATACTTGAAAACATAGTCATGTCCAATAATAAAATTACAACCTATGTTGGGACAAGGCCACATGATGGGTAGTACAAGTGCATAGTGTATCCATGTTTGTTGATTGTGGCTTCATCCTGGTTGATTGTGTGATATATTTATCTATATGGGTTTTTGAAAATACTTCTAAGTTTTTACTATTTCTATGTGGGAGATGGATAGATTAGTTCAAATGCTTGAAAATGACAACACCCCAGCCTTGCACATGCACTAGATAGATAATTAGATAAAAAGGAGGGGAGTGGAAGTAGGGTTAAGGATCCAAGTAGGCCTCATAAATTCCTTGTGACTAAATAATGACTACATAGCCCAAATGGGCCTTATGTTGATGTAGTTTTCCCTCTTAAAGTGCTTGTGTGATCCATGATTATGCAATTAGTATGACTATAGCTAGAAGATTTGATTGAAATTCTTAACAGATGGATGCCCTTGACTTGTAATAAACAATATTTATATTTGGCCTATGATGGATAGAAATTATAATAATTTAAATTGAAATAATTAGTGTTAATTTTCTTAGTGTAGAGTGCTTTTGAAATCAACTTTCTAGGTCCTTTTAGGTAAATGCCTTGATGTACTTTTACAAGGGAATTGTTGCAATATTTTTTCTAACGAACCATTCAATAATCATGGGAGATTTGTTATACAACATCTTTATTTTAAAAATTAATCATTATATATCGGGGAACAAAGTTGATCTAATGGATAAGGCCTCATTATGGCCTTGTCAGACCTAGCATGATCCTATCCTAAAAAGACACAAACTATTGGGAAAGATCTCTGAAGTTATTATATGCTTAATAGGGAATAATGGGGTCGAAATAGGAATGATTTAATGATAATTAATGTGTTCATAAGATAATATAGGATATTTTATAGATTGAGGCTTGGAAAAATGGTGAATAAACCAAGTATGGAAAATATGTCAAAGATGATTAAATTTATGTGTATACATTTTCCCCCACTTTATTATAGTGAAGCAAGAAAGTTAAACCACTAGAGTAAAATAGATGTGAACTTGAGTGTGTATACACTCTTTTCATTTGAATTTGAAGGTTGATCGTGCAAAATAAATTAATGAAAAAAATTTCAACAGTGCCACTTAAAATAGTTATTTTCCATATTTGAAAGTTGTAAATTGAAAATTTGAAATTTGGAATTTAAAAAGAGAGTAATGAAAGTATATATCTAAAAAGAGTGTGAAATTTAATTAATCTTTAACTTGAAGGTACACTAGTTATTTTCCCCTTGTTAAGTCAATTTGGAGAGGTGTTAAAACTATGTTTAATTAAGAGTGATCTAGTCTCAATTTGAAATACCTTTAAATGTTTCAAATCTCATTTGACTATGTAAAGTACTCTGTAAATAAATTGAAGGGGTGGAAACACCAAATGTGGCCCAATACATCTTGAAAAAGTTTAACCATAGATTTTAAGTGTCACTAGACTCTAATGTAGTCCACTTACAAAACGAAGATGAATCATACCGTTTTAGATGGATCTATATTCTACTTGAAAGTTGGTAACTTTGACACTTGAAAATTGAGACTTGAAATTTGAAAATGCCACATTAGAAACATGAACATGAACAAGCATAATGCCCCTTGTATCTATAATAATGTGATATTGAATTACTATTTTTAACTTTGCACTATTGAAACCTATAATTGTAGGAATGAGTGCACATGCATGTGATATGCCCCATAATTTGAAATTTTTGAATCATGTTGTAATATTTTAAATTGTATAGTGCCATAAATCTAAAGAAATTATCATGAGGACTTAAAATTTCAATAAAATGACATTGTGATTCCCTCTTATTGAGCTAAGAGATGTAACCTGAAAGTCACTTAGCTCAAAATTAGCATTATGTGATATATGAAAGATGTAATCATGTAATAGGACTTGAATATTTAAATTTATATGTTCATCATAATATAGAATGCAACGGTGAATTGAATTTTTGAAATATTTTAGATATATTATGCATTGAAGCACATAAATACTGTTAAAACTATGGTGAATTCAGAGTGATCAAGTCTAAATTTAAAATATGTTTAAAAGTTATAACTCTCATTTGACTATGTAGATTAATTTGTAAATAAATTGACTGGGTGGAACCATGAAATGTGGCCCACTACAAATTGAAAATTTGAAACCATAGATGTTGAGTGTCACTAGACTCTAACGTGGTCCATTTACAAAATGAATATGAATCATACCACTGTAGATGGATCTATATTCTATTTGTAACTTTGTTGTTTGGAGAAGTGTTAAAACTATAGTAAATTAAGAGTGATTAAGAATCAATTTGAAAGACCTTTAAATGTTTCAACTCTCATTTGATTATGTATAGTAATTTGTAAAGAAATTTAAGGGGTGTAAAAACCAAATGTGGCCCACTACATCTTGAAGAAGTGCAACAATAGACATTGATTGTCGTTGGAATCTAATGTGGTCCACTTACAACATGAAGATGAATCACACTATTGTATATGGATCTATATTCTATTTGAAACTTTGTAACTTTGTCACTTTAAAATTGAGACTTGAAATTTGAAAATGCCACAGTAGAAACATGAACATGAAAAAGCATCATGCCCCTTGTATCTATTATAATATGATATTGAATTTACATTTTGAACTTTGCACTATTGAAACCTGTGATTGTAGGAATGAGTTCACATGCATGTGACATGCCCCATAATTTCAAAATTATGAATCATGCTATGATATTTAAAATTGTATATTTTATAAATATAAAAATTGTCTCATGAGGACTTGAATTCTCAATGAAATCCCATTGTGATGCCCCTTATTGAGCTAAGAGATGTAACTTGAAAGTCACTTAGCTCAAAATTAACATTATGTAATATGTGAAAGATGTAATCATGTATAATAGCCCTTGAATACTTGAATTTATATTTTTATCATAATATAGAATGTAACATTGAAATGATTTTTAGAAATATGTTAGATATATTAAGCATTGAATCAGATAAGTATTATTTGTTTGAATGTATCATGGCACCATAGTTTTTGTAATAAATAGTAGCAATGCATGATGTAAATCATGGCACCATAGTAACAAGAAAAAAACATTCAATTAAATGCCATACTTTAGTAAATGATTTCACACATAATGCACATAGGCCATATACAAGAGACATAAGAATATCAAATAATAACATAAGTCCAAGGGCCACATGAAAATGGCATAATAATTCCATACAAGCAATACTTTGAACAAACAAGGCCAAAGGGCCACACACAAGTGGTAAGAAAGTTGTAACCTACTATGTAATAAATCAAATTAAACTAATTTAGATCGAGAATATGTATCCATGTCATGGTTAGAAAAATATCACATTTACATGACACATGTATAATATGAGTGTGTAGAAAAAAATAATTATGATATCATTCATAATGGTATAAAGGTTGTGGATAAATACAACTTGTAAATTTGTTCACAGAGAATGAAGAGAAGCCCCCATCTTAGAAAGGTTTTTGGGTGATAACAAAAACCTAACATTGGAATAATTTAAATGTATATCATATATCAATCCTGAAATAAACATCATGATATACCTTGATAACATAATCACAATGTATCCCCATCTTTGACAGATAAGATAAATAAGTAGAATTCTCACCTTTGCTCTGTTAGATATGTGACAACAAATTTAAATTTTGGATCTCTTTGGGGCACGGTTTGTAGGGATGGGGGAAACATCCCCCCACTATTATTTCTTCCCCAAGCAAAAAATCAAAGAGTCAAACCCCTGTTTATAGAAAGATGATTTTTTCTAAATTCTATTTTTAGAAGGAAAGTCCTAATGTTATTTTTGAGGAATCATAATGGTGCTTTGCCAATTAGGCATATGTATCTTTGTGTAGTTTGCATGTAATCTATCCAGTGAGTTTTCATGTAATCTGTTCATCTTGGAATTAATAAATCTTGATATCTTGCACCATGGATGTTTCCTTAGCTTTGCTAAGGTTTTACCATGTAACTCATGTGTATTATTTCATGCATGTTGAGTATTTTGTTTTTTTAATTATATTTATTATTTCATTCTATTATTTTTTTGTTGTTGTAGAGTGTGTGTTTTCCTAAGAAGTGGTATTAGAGTGAGGTTACTCTTGTAGCAACTGTGTTATGGATTTGGTGTTGTTTTCTATAGCATCAGATGGTGAAATTTTTGAATGCAAAGTTTGAGGTGGAGAAGCTTAACGGAAAGAATGATTTTGAGTTGTGAAAACTCAAAGCACGTGATTTAATGGTGCAACAAAGGTTACATAAATCCTTGGAAAAGAAACCTATGGGGATGGTTGATGAAGACTGGGAAGAGCTGGATACAAAAGATCTCAATGCAATAATATTGTGTTTAGCAGATGAGGTTCTTTTCAACATTATGGGAAAGAAGACTATGGTAGTCTTATGGACCAAATTAGAAAAAATGTAAATGATGAAATCTGCAACAAATCATATTTAATTGAAGAGGTAGTTTTATATGTTACAAATGAAGGAAGGTGTGAAAATTGTTGATCATTTAATTACTTTTAATACTCTATGTCAGTTGACTAGTATTGGTGTGAAATTGGATGAAGAAGACTAGGAAGTCACCTTGTTATGGACATTGCTAGATTTTGGGATCATATAGTAACCTCTATTATCTTCGGTATTGTTGATGATCTTGACTATAATTCATTTGTGGGAGTGTTTTTGGCTGAGGATACGAGGAAAAATCTAATCTAGAGACCTCTACTCTTGAAGTTATGATTGCTAGGGGAAGATTTAAAGAAAGAGGGCAAAGCTCCAGAGGCACATAATGATCTAAGTCATAAGCCAAGAAGAGAAAGGCAAGGTGTTGGCACTGTAATAAAGCAATGCATCTTAAGAAGGATTGTTGGAAGAGAAAAGAAGGCGAAGAGAAGGAAGAATCCACCAAGGAAGCAAATCAAGTAGAAACAAGTGAAAGTATAAGTGGTGAAGTTTTATATATTTGTAATGTTTCCTCTTATCATCATGAATGGTTATTGGAATCATTTGATATAAATCACATGCGTCCAACAAGGAGTTAGTTATATTCTTATCAAACCTTTGACATAAAATCTATTCTTTTGGGAAATAATGTTTCTTGTAAGACTAAAGGGATTGGTAGTAATAAGATAAAAAATGTTTGATGGTGTAGTGAGGAATCTAACAGAATTAAGACATGTGCCAAAACTTAAACTAAATTTTATTTCTTTGAGTGAATTAGATTCCTAAAGTTATAAGTTCACAAGTAAAGGTAAAGCTCTTAAGGTGTCTAAGGGTGCCTTAGTTGTAATGAAGGCTCTAAAAGTTGGGAACATTTACATATTACAAGGGAGTATAGATATCAGTCAAGCATTTGTGGTATTTAAAACATTAGAAGATTGTACTTGTCTATGATATCTACATTTGGGCCACATAAGCGAGAAAGGGTTAAAGGTGTAGAAAAATTGTGAGTTACTTCTTGGTTTAAAATCTTTAGATTTGGATTTTTGCAAGCACTATGTTTTTGGGAAACAATGTAGATGAAAGTTTAGTCCAGGAAGTCATGTAAGTAAAGGTATTATTGCCTATATTCATTTTGGTATGTGGAGACCAACCCTTGTAATTTCATATGGAGGATCATTTTATTTTGTTACATTTATAGATTATTAATACAAAAAAGTATGGGTCTATTGTCTTAAAATAAAGTCTGATGTTTTTGGTGTATTTAAGTAGTTTAGAGATTTGGTTGAGAATAAAATTAGAAAGTTGGTAAAATGTTTAAGAAAAGATAATGGAGGTGATTTCACATCTTTCGAGTTTTATAAATATTGCAAGGAATTTGGGATTGAAATGCATAAAACCACCATCTATACACTAAAACAAAATGGGGTTGAGCTAAACACATGAATAAAACTCTTCTAGAGAGAGCAAGGAGATGCTCAACAATGCAAATTTGGAAAAACATTTATGGAAAGAAGTAGTTTGTACAACATGTTATCTTTCAAATCACTCACCATCAGTTGCAATTGAATGTAAGATTTCTAAAGAGGTATGGATAGGTCATCCATATGATTATTTAGTTTTTTTTTGTTGTAATACTTATGCACTTACTAATAATAATTAGCCTTGAAAATTAGACCGAAGATCCAAGAATTACATCTTTGTTAGGTATGGTGAAGGACATGGTGTTAAGGGATACATAATGTGGGATCCTACTACCCATAAAATCATCATTAGTAGAGATGTATAGTTTGATGAATCATCTCTTCTAAAATTAGATGTAGAAATGAAATAAAAATAGGAACTTGAATAACAACATTTCAAGGTTGAAATCAAACATTTTCCAGATTCTGAAAAGGAGGAAATTCATCCATTTTTCAATGGTGAATATGTTGAAGTTTCACAAAAAACTTGAGGAAACACCTCAGTAGGAATCACCTCCATAGCTAGCATGGAGATCTACATTGGTTAGGGAACCTCCTAGTAAGTACAATAACAATATTTCAATTGCTTTGATTACTAATGATGGGAAACCTAGTTGTTAGTAGGAAGCATCGGATGATGCAAATAGTGCCAAATGGAAAAAGGTAATGCAAGAGGAAATAGATGCCTTAGATAAGAACAAGTCATGGGGCCTAGTAAAACTTCCAAAGTGTAAAAAAAAATTTGGTTGCAAATGGGTTTACAAATGAAATATGGGTGTTGATGATAAAGTTGAAAGGTACAGGGCTAGATTGGTGGCAAAAGGATTTGCATAGAAAGAAGGTATTGATTACCATGAAATATTTTCACCGGTTGTTAAACTTGTTTCAATTCGCGTTGTTTTAGCATCAATATATTTACTTGATTTGGAGTTGGAGCGGTTAGATGTTAAAACAACATTCTTGCATGGAGATTTAGAAGAGGATTATATATATGGAACAACTTGAAGGTTTTATACATTATATAAAAAATGGATTTGTTTGCAAGCTCAATAAATCATTGTATGGCCTGAAACAATCACCCCGACAATGGTATAAGAAGTGTGATTCCTTCATGGGGAGCCATAATTTTTTTAAGATTGAATATGATCATTGTGTTTACTTCAAATTTTTGGATAGTGGCTTATTCATTAGAATGACATTGTATGTTGATTATATGCTTGTATAAAGCAAAAGCATGACAAATATCAATAGTTTAAAGGCTCATCTGGCTAGGACATTTGATATGAAGGATATAGGAGAGAAAAACAAATCTTAGGCATGGAGATACATAGAGATGGGAAAAAATAGTAAGCTTTGGTTATCACAATAGAGGTTTTTGGAAAATATACTAATCAATTTTGGTATGAAGAATATGAAACTAGTTAGTATCCCTTTTGCTTCTTATTTCAATCTTTCTTCAAGTTTATGTCGTATTAGTGATGAAGAAAAGGATTATATGTCTCATGTACCATATGATAGTGCAATATGAAGTTTAATGTATGTTATGGTATGTACAAGGCCTAACATTTTACATGCAGTTGGAGTTATTAGTAAATATATGGCAAATCTGGGTAAAGAACATTGGACAAAAATGAAGTGAGTGTTTTGTTATTTTCAAGGCACAAGTGATTATTGCATCACCTACAATAATAATGGTGATTCTATTTGTGGATATGTTGATTTAGATTATGTAAGTGACTTAGATAAAAGAAGATTGACTTCTGGTTATGTTTTTAAACTTGAAGGTGGACCTATTAGTTGGATGTCAAAGCTTCAAAATATTGTTGTTGCATCAATTACTGAGGTAGGATATATGGCTGCCTATCATGCTTGTCAGGAGGTAATTTGTCAAAAGGGGCTATTAGGTGAGTTTGGAAGAGAGAAATCCAAAATCAACGTATTCTATGATAGTCAGAGTGAAATTTAGTAGGCCAAGAATCTAGCTTATCATAGTAGGACAAAGCATATTGTTGTAAAGTACCATCTTGTCAAACAATTGATTGATGAAGTAACACTTGAAAACGCTCACACATAGGAAAATAGTGTTGATATATTCACAAAAATAGTATTTTTAGAGAATTTAAATGGTGATTGGCTTCTCTTGTCTTGCAAAAAAGGTGATGAGTTGGTTGGTAGGAATTTAAGTGGAAATTTTTGTCAAGGTGGAGATTGTTAGATATGTGACAACAAAGGTAAATTTTATATCCCTTTGGAGTGTCGTTTGTATCCCACATCTCAATAGGTGGGTGTGGAGGTGGGGGGGAATGCCTTCCCCCCTCTATTATTACATGAGGATCCAAGAGGTAGTGACATTTTATGGACCCCCACTAGTAGGGGTTCGATGGCAGTGCCCCCGAAGCCAAGAATCAAGGAGTCAAACCCCTATTTCTAGGAAGATGAATTCCATAAAATTCTAGTTTTAGAAAGTCTTAACGTAATTTTTCCACTCTATCTTTAGGATGAGGAATCTTAATGTGCTTTTCCAATTAGGCATATTTATCTTTATGGAGTTTGCATTTAATCTATACAACAAGTCGCATGTAATTTATTCATCTTTGAATTGATAAATCTTGATATCTTGTATCATGGATATTTCATTAGCTTTAATAAGGGTTTACCATGTAAGTCATATGTTTTGTCTCATGCATGTTGAGTATTTTGTCTTTTTAATTATATCTGTTATGACATTATGTTATTTTTATGTTGTTGTAGAGTGTGCGGTTTCCTAACATGTTCATGTTTTCTTCACAGTTTAATAGGATGATATCATTGGAATTTATTATCTCCATAGGCACAAAGATTCTTTGATCATCCTTGATGAGATTGTAGAAGACAAATTTCACATCCACTCTTTCATGGATTGTGTATTGGATACCATAGATCATATGAAGTAAATTTCTCCTTTCATACAGATCTGCCCTTGTTAGGATACCAATGAGAATACTGAGCTCTTTGGCCTTTGAATCATTATTTTTTTTAGCTTTAATGGCTATCATGGCCTTCTCCACATCCTTTGTACAGTTGTAAACTTATGTGGGCAGGGGCAGTTGATGAAGATCTGGGTGCCTTGAGCACCCACATAAGAATTCTCCTCTTTTTTTAGAAGAAATGGTGAGGAGGATGAATTAGAACCATTGAAGATGTTTCCATTAGTATTATATTGCATTTCTATGTCAAAATTAGATGGGATTGTAACTATATGCTTGAATAGTGATACATTAAGCAAGGATATAATTGGAAGATAAGGATTGTGAATAAACATAGCAACCATGCTTTCATTATTGAGGTGGAGGATTAAGGAGAAAATGAGTAAGTGGTAATGTTTTTCTTGAAATCTTTCACAAAAGTCTAACAAATAAACAATTATAAGGTAGTTACATTGAGTTGGTAGGGAGTGTATGTGTGTGCATTGCTTTCATGTCCTATTCTTGGTACTACTACTACAACCTTGTTTTTGTCTAAGTGTGGGTAAAAAATATAATGATGTTGTTTGAAGCTTGAGTACCAATACCACATTCTCTTTTGGAATTTCATGTATTTTGAGGTTTAAAGTCTTTATCTCATGGAGTGAAATATTTACTATGTCCCTTTTCTCTTTGTCAACATGTAGCAAAAAATGGACCGAGGTAGCGGCATGCATTTTTACCTGATAAACATCCCTTATTTGTTGTGATCAAGGTAAACATATTTTTGCACGCTATCTATTTTGCTACTTATTTTATATTTTGCATGTGATCAACCTAATTTTTAAACATAGCCTACTTATCAAGCCCATCAACATTATATAATATATCAAATATAACATGGCAAGTAAAATATAATGTGGTCAAGTAGTTCAATGTAATGCAAGTAAGTCACTACAACGATCTTCAATACTATAATGAACACTTGAATTCTTATAAGATGCAATTGTAAATGTTAAATATTCAACTAATTCACTACAATGATCTTCAATACTAAAATGAACACTTTATTTCTTATATAATGTAGTTGTACACATTAGATATTCTTTCAAGTTCTTTTGATTATTGGAATCTTTCTCTATGTGCTTGTATTTATTGCCCAATTCATCTATATATTTATCATCTAAATGCGCTCATGTCCTTATACATTTATAGACCTATTGAATTCAAATTAGAACATATGCCTAAAGAAAGGTGAGATTTTGAACCATATTTGTATTAATGTTGTATTATTTCCACCCAATTTTACATATCCATTTCTGAATATCTTGTTGAGAATACACTTTAGCTTATGATAATTTTAATTATTGATTGTTGGTTTTACCTTTTGGCTACTCAACTTTTGTTTAATTTCATAAAAATATTTTATTCTCATTTTTTATTTAAAAACATTTTCAATTTTATACATCAATACTCTAATAAATAATATCAAAATGATAGAAGAGATTCATTCATTGGCAGTAGTTATTATTGTGGTAACAACCTAAATGATCAACTGACTTAGTGACCTCCATTAATTACTCTTGTTATCTAATTTGTGTGCTATATCATCTTGGTGCACTTGGGGATTTATATCTTCTTTATTTTTATATTTTTTGAAACTTTTTTTTGATTGAAAAGTAGTATTTCAAGTTTCTTCTTAACTTTTAAAATTTAAACTAGCTTTCTCTTGATACTTCAGATTGATTTGAAAATAATGAATGTGATGCCATACCACTCTTTATTTGTAAGAATGATAATTTATTGAATGTATTACTAAAATAAAACACTTTCCAATAAAACATTAGGACTGCAAGTGAACATAAAATGGGCAAAAAAAGCTAGCAATATAGGACCCACAACCTTTGGGGGATCCCTAATGTGTGAAAATGACCCCCACCTTAAAAACATTCAAAATATATTTATAATAAGAAAACAAAAAAAAGTGAGACATGGAGAGAGGAGAGAGGAGAGAGGAGAGAGAAAAAACAGGGCAAAACAACATAAATTGACAAGAAGCAATAGAAAATACGCTGATAAAAACACTTTAATCTAGACCGATAATCAATAAACACATAAGTACCTTACAACAATATGATTTTACAATTTACGAATCCCAAGGGGCAATGTTCATAGATAATATCCAAATTTGGTGTGTGCATACATATCAAAATAAAACACGTACATGATGGATAGAAAGTTTCGTGCCTCTTAAAGCTTTCTTAGCAAACTCCAATTTTTATGTAAAACCTACAAAAATATTTACGCTATAATAATTGTCCATAATAATAATTGTATGTAGGATAAATATGGTCAATAGTATGATGATCCTATAATATAGGAATATATATAATACCATACTATATGGATAGAAAGTTTCGTGCCTCTTAAAGCTTTCTTAGCAAACTCCAATTTTTATGTAAAACCTACAAAGATATTTACGCTAGAATAATTGTCCATACTAATAATTGTATGTAGGATAAATATGGTCAATAGTATGATGATCCTATAATATAGGAATATATATAATACCATACTATATCCAAAAATCAAAAAATACATTGATCCACAAAGCAGGGTAAGGAAATAGACAAGGGTCATTTACAAAAGAGGTTGTAAGGGATATATTAACTGGTATTTACATATAGAATAACAAGCGTAGGCATAACTATATCCAAAGTGTCATTCAATGACAATTAAAAGGTGTATATAAAGACAATAAGAAAAATGCCAATAAAATGTGGGTGAGTTGATTACATGACTTGATGTAAATAAATTGTTTGTTACTCTAATTTATCCTGGTACCAAATTATTGTGAAAACTTCATTGATAGGTTTAGATACTCTTTTTCACTTGAGAGTTTGATTAGTACAATGTATTTTTTTTCATTTCGTTTTTTTTTTTTCATTAAAGTTGTCAACTGAAGACTGGTCTCGCTTCCAACTATTAAATAACTTGAACCTTGAAAATGAAATGAACTCTATTTACCAACTCAAAAACACACACGTCTCCTTTTTGCAGCTTATTGCTATCAACAAAGCTTTTCCACCCACCAAATAAACCATAAAATTTATATACTCTAAACATAACCCTCCATGTGCCAGGATTCTTGTAATGCACAAGCATTATTTCTCCATTCTTCTTTGGTAACCAGCACCGGGCAAATTCTTGTGGAATGGTCTGTAAGACATCCATGCCACGAAAAAAAATTAATTTTAGCCTATGAATCAATCATAAATACTACAATCTTTTACGCACTGTCTAATCAGAGAATCAAAACTTACGAGTCTGCAATGCTTGCCAGAAACTGCAGTCTTCGATATGGTCACCGAAAATTTTGGCTCCATTAGTTCCACAGAGTTGAGAGCTGCAATGTCCTCTGTTTGCAATGGAGGAGATACAATATTTCAGATAAGCAATGGTGTAAACAGAATTACTGTTAGAAGCCCAAAGCCTTGGAGTTATATTCATTGTTCTTTCACCACAGTAACAAATGCCTAGTGGGGTATTTGTGTGCTAAGCAGGTCTCCTGGCCTTGCGATGATGATTAAAAAAAATATTCGAGGAAAAATGCCATTAAAGTACTGACTATTCATGGAGATCAACTTGAAATGAATTAAACAAACATGAGGAAAAATCCCACAAAAAAAAATAATAATCTAACAGAATTACGGTGTTATCATAGCTTAAATTAATAATCTAACAGAATTACCGTGTTATCGTAGTTTTCAGTTTGGATATAATTTGTGCTTACCTGAATATTTATTAGTAAGTGAACAGGATGCAACCCAATGAACTGCACTTGAATGCCTTGCATGGTTTTTAGTGAGATTTTGATTTTTGGAAATGTTATTCTGTGTTTTGTGGAGCATCTGCTTCCTTTTTTTTGAAGAAAGGGTGGCTGCAGCACTATAATCAAGAACACTTTCTTCTTTAGCTTCTTTCATATAATTGAACCCTTTGTACTCATTTCTCTTTGGTTCAACAACAAAAATGTTAAGAGCAGCAGATACTTTTGTGGGTAAATTCCTGTGTTCACAGCTCTTTTCGTTGCAAATTCCGGACAGGATTCCTTCTTTAAGACAACATGATGTATTATATTCAAGAAAAGCACTTTGTTTCTCACATTGCGTAGCTCCAAAGACTTGCACAACAAAATACGTATCAATGGCATGTCTGAAAACAAGTATGTCTTTTGCTGCTATACCATTATCAGACACAAAACTTTGCCAGCCATCTCTGAAAGATGCAGAAGTATTGGTACAACAAAAGCTTACATGCCATAAGTGACCGCTCGGCCCCTTGAGAATCGCATCTTTACAAGTCCTTAAATTCGTTCTGTTTGCAAACTGGGCTGGGATTTCCTGCATCCAATGACATGGAATTTAATTGAACCCTAAAGATATTTGGACTGAATCTTTTATGTAAAAAAAAAACAATTGGAAAGAAAACTTTATAATTTTTATTTGAGAAAATCACTAGTTCTCCTATAGGGAACCTATCAAGCCCCAGTAATTTTGGTTTGATTTGTAGATACCCTCATGATGGGAAATACCCATAATTCCTTCTCCTCTAATCCAATGAGTAGAGCACAAACTACAAAAATAAAATAACCACAGACCATGAGGATTGAAGTCACACCAATAGGCCAGTAGCTTGCATGTTAACACCAACAATAATACCTACATGCCAACAAGATACAATCAAATATAAAATTGCAGCAAAAGCAGGGGACAGAACCTGTTACCCACTACTCTGAAACTAAATTTGAGCACAAAAGGGCTTAGAATAAAATTCCTCACATTTCATTCAACGTCTTTGATATTGCATATATGAAGTAATTGCAGGGTCTTTCATTTTAACTTAAGATCAAATTGGTACAACTTCTGGATGATAAAAACCAGACCAAATACAAAGAGAAAAACAAGAATAGTATATCTGTAATATCAATGAACTACCCATCTACATTTCTTAATTAAAAACAATTGGACATTAGAATCCATCAAATTCTACAATATAATACTAATGTCAACCTTCCATAAGAAACAAAGGTTGAAAGAGGTTAAAACAAGTCCAAATGAAAGGCAAGGTAGGATGTTACACCATTGGTTTTCAGCATCCTCCGAAAACATCCAGGAATGGTAAATCAAAGGGATTTTTAAGTTTAATTTTGTTGTTGGGATGCATTCTAGTGTTCCACCAATAAAGTTCACCTTTGAATTTGAAGGTTCCAAATGTTGGACAACACTAGTAACAGGAGTTTCCCAAAGGAATCACCATCGATATGGCTTATGGATTGGAAATTATAAAAAGGAGAATGGAACAACTCCCAGAAATCTGATCCCAGTTTCTGCTTAATCTAAGAGGAAGAAACTTCAAAGGATATAATTTCCTTTTATTTATGGAAAAAAAACCTGTGGATATTGGGGTTTCCAAAATTAGGATTACAGCAAAGATGAGGTGGAGAGCTCAATTCTAGTTGAGAAAGGTATCTCTTCTTAGCTGCTTCTTAGTTTTTGTAGCATGTATGAGGCGGGAATAAAGACAGTGAAATGAGGGTTTTGGATTTGACAGAGACATTCCAAGCCTCCAATCACCAAAAAAAATTCTAAATTTGCCCCCAATTAACGAGAACCCAGTAGTGAAATCCTACATCTCATAATTCTTTGCCAATCTTAAAACAGATAGGAAACAACAAGAGACAAAAGTGTTCATTTCCTTTGTAGTTAAAGGTCCAAAATAATTTAAGCTCATTTCCTAATGAAATGAACAGTACAGAGGGACCAGAAAATCATACACTCAAATTAATAAACAAACGGAATGATGCACTCAAAAATATGGGTAGTGTACTCCTACCTCTATTGTCCTAGATGCTAATTTCCTCCTCTGCTTCTTGCCTCCAAACTTGCTCTCATTGCATACGTAGAGACCTTTCAGCTTGAAGGGAGGCAATTGCTTGGAATTGAGAAGGGAATGGCAAACAAAGGAATTGGTAGTCTTAAGAGTAGAAAAATAGGTTGAGCCAAAGAAATTGCAATGACAATGTTACTGGGCAGATGGCAAACTTGAGTAGTTGTTGATTGGACACACAAAGTTAGCTAAGAATCCTGTAACAATATTCACAATGACTTAGAAGTACTCAGTAAATCAAAAAATGGGGAGTAGAAATTGACAAGTATTTAATACCTCACATCTGAGTTGGTGTGAGGTATTTTTAGACAAGTATAGATATCTAAAAATGGGGAGTAGAAATTCTAGCATCACACAGAAATATTTAATTGGGTCACATTCAAAATAGCTTCAGAACTAAGTGGCCAACCAATCTAACCATATTTGCATGTAAACAATGCTCATTTTCAGAGAACACTCCAGACATAGATATCTAAAATGGGGAGTAGAAAGTAGAAATTCTAGCATCACCCACAGAGAAAATACTCAATTGACTCAATCAAAATAACTTCACAACTGAGTGGACAACCAGTGTAACTATACTTTCAATGTGACAATGCCCATGTTCAGACTCTGGACATAAATATCTAAAATAAGGAGTAGAAATTCTAGCATCAAACAAAATAGGGAGTAAAAATTCTAGCATCAAACACATAAACAACATTCAATTAGGTTATTCAAAAAACTTCAGCATTGAATGGACAACCAGTTTAACCATACTTACGTTGTGACAATGTTCATGTTGTAAGACAGATCACTAAACCCCGATTATGTCATTTGAAAACAACAACAAAACAACATCTACCATATGGCAATATTTTAGGCTACAAAACATTTCACAAGTTGAAAATATTTTAGGCTACAAAACATTTCACAAGTTGAAAAACTTACTTTCATGGGAAAAAAAATTGGAGCTATAAAACATTTTTAACTACCAGTTTCAAAATGCCTGTTTAACAAAGAAACATGGTACTTACAAATCATAAACATTTTCAACGAAATAATGTTTGTTTGTATTTGGTCTCTGTGCCTACCTTGAGAAATTTATTTCATTGTTTGTATGGATTTAGAAATTAAAAAAAATTATCACTCACCAGGAGAGAGGAGAAATTCCCTGCCATGACCTTGAAAAATGAGGCTCCATCTAAATTCAAAGGCAATGATGAATGGAAAAGCAAACATTTGTGGGTGCAGCCTCCACATGCTACGGGCAATGTCACCTTCCTGTTGTTGGCTGCCATACCCAGGTTGACAAACAGAAATACTGGGGGTTGATAAAACTCATTAATTTTTCTTAAAGCATAGGGCAATTAATGTGAATTTGAAGGTCGGCATGATGAACGATGAATTATGAGTGATTAAGAGAAATGATTAAAAAGAAAAGCCACGACCTCAATTTATGATAAAAGCCGGGAAATTGGGATCAACGTGGCATTATAATTTCTATTAGTTTAATATATATACTACATTAAAAATATGATTTAAAAATATTTGTTATAACTTTAAAAACTAACTAGAACATTTAATCACACAAGACCATTCGTATAAACAGTAGACGTCAGACGGATGAAACAATGAAAAATTTCTTAGGACAAAAATATACTAGACTACTAAAAATATGAGATGAGAGGTGGTTGATATCCATATAGGTCCTTGGAAATGCATAAATATATATTTGGATGCATGTGAAAAATGTTTTATGATTATCTTTATGTTTGAATTTATTATTTTTTTTTAGCCTATATAGTTTACATAATATACCTGCATACATATGTATATATATATATATATGGTAATTTAAAATATTCATATTTTATATAATTGTCATACAAATAGTATATTTATATAAACAAAAATTATGTTATATAAAATATGAAATTATATATTAGATGTCATTTACACTATAAAAATTAACATATGTGTTTAAAATACTTACGCAAAGTGAAAAATAAATAATAGAAGTGTTTTACATAAATATGTAAGGTGTCCATAGAAAGGCACACAACATTATAAATTCAAACAAGGGCATATGGTGCCAAGTCCCTGCAGGGTTTAGAAGAGAATTAAATTTGTTTGGTGCAAAGCTTTAAAATTCTAATGCTTTAGATATAGGTTATATAGAATGAGGAAAATAAATTATATTACATCTATGAACATTATGCCAAGTATCCATTGCAAATATCAAAACTTCTACTAGCTACAAATTTCTTTAAAGCGAAAAAGATTCTTAGTTTTGTTCTGTATCTCGGAGGTAATACCCTAATTTGAACTTAGGCACAATACTTATTAAAAAAAAATCATTTAGTCATCACAAAGAATATCAATAAAAGCACTTTACTAAAAAAAATCATTAATGAAGCAAATCAGAAATATAGAAGTACAATGTGTAATAGTACATTACCTTGATTAGGATAGTTGTTTTCAACATTTTCAAATTGGAGTATGGCCATAAGCAAAGGTCGTAGAAGGAATAACATATAAACAAAAGTAACAAAAATTTAAGAAGTTAAATGTTGAGAACCTTGAACAAGTTCAAATGCAAACCTTGCAAGAAAGTAACAGTCTGAAATGCACACCCATAATTACTGTAAACAAAAGAGACGTGGACATACAATGTTTCTAATAGCAGCCACATGCAACACTATTTGAAGCATATTTGAGATTTAGTGTTTGTTTGCAAAAATTACAAATATTTAGAACATGTTGCAACATTAACAAATGAACAAACAATATTTTCAATGCCCATTCTATGTATATGCTTCTTCTGCTATACATTACAAACTGAGAAGTTAGATTTGAAAGAGATAAAATAAGTGGTTTCTATAGGAAATGAAAGCTTATTATTCAACACTCAACACAACCCCCTTTGTGATGTTCTATGTTTAGCCGGTCACCAAAATAGATGAATAAAAACTAAAATAATAATTGCTTGTATATACTTCTACATCTTTGTGTTTGATATTAATGAAATGCAAATCCAACAAATAATTTACCTTGTTAAACGACGACAACGTGTCAATGACTTCCTTTGTGAAAGTTTTTCCAACTCCTAAAGTTCCAACAATCCAAATTGTAGGCCTGATTGATTGTTCAAAACAAAGAACTTAAGATAATTTATAGTTTTATTGCAATGGCATGTGAAACTTAGAATATAATAAACCTAAATAGAGCATGGGCATGCTAATTTCAAAAACAAATCATAAGGGAATATAAAAATCTCCTATATGTAAAATCATATATTTAATGCTCAGAAATAGAAACAAGTTCAACCTCCACAACATCCAACAATCCTTTACAGGGTTTATGCTCATGTGCCAATGGATTTTAAAGTGTTGAAGATCTTCCATTCTGGACTTTACAATGAGCCCCTGTGATGCCAAATAGAAAGTAGTGTAAAAATAGGGTTTCACTCTCTAATAGTTCTTCTATGTAAGCAAATCATTTAACAATTTCAATATAAGCAAACACAAACTAATCAAATCCTTTAACCTGATAGCTTGATATTATGTGCAAAGAAATTGTGCGGTAAACTAACTCAAATCGTAATTCAAAATTATGTGTATGCATGTGTGCAAGGAAATGGGAGCGGTAAATGAAGGGGAGAGTGAGAGAGGGACCTTAGAGTCCACCAACCATATCCTCTTGTGAGCTTCATTCAATGGGATTTTACCTTGAAAAGTGTTGATGATTTAAAATTGCGCTTGATTCTAATCAACAACAATGGGAAGTTTCAAGATATGGGACTTGCGTCTTGAAACAACCTCTAGATTTTTAAGAAGCTGGTTCTTCTCTAAATCAAGTATATACTGGGAAAAGGGATAGGAATTTTAATCAAAAACGCAAATGCAAGAAAAAAAATCTAATTTATGGCGATGCGCCTGAATGTAATTTGACCCTAATCTTGAGCACAGTGAGACTATATGTAGGATTCATTTACATTTAAGAGCAAACAAGTGCATGATCAATGTAAAAGATGGAAACAATAGAAACAGAGGCTCACAACATAAACTATTTTTGCAGTGATACAGAAAATGTCAACAAAGGCATAGGGTTCAATCTTCTTATTTGAATTTTCCAGTCACATAAGAGGCGAAAAAACACGTACAGTTATGTAAACCTTACAACTCAAGAAAATGAGACAAAAGCAAATGACATTCCTAATCACAACTCTAGAAAGTCTACAACCTAGACTACTTTTGCAAATGACACAGAAAATATCAACAAAGGCATAGGGTTCAATCTTCTTATTTGAATTTTCCAGTAACATAAGAGGCGTAGAAACATGTACAATTATATAAACCTTCCAACTCAAGAAGATAGAACAAAAGCAAATGATATTACTTAGTCATAGCTCTTAGAAAGTCTAAACTTGTTACAATAATTCTCTCTCCAAATTCTCTCTGGTCTCTCCTTTCTCCCCCTTTTTTGGTGATCTCTGCACCCTTATTTATAGCCTTGGATTCACTCTGGATTGTCTGCTTGTTCCCAATCTAACGGCCCAACTAAAATCTAACCGAACTAGAAGTGTCTAATAGAAGGTATCTTATAGATTTTGAAACGCTTCGTCTTCTAGTAGTTCATTGGCTGAAACAGATTGCATGACTCTCCCTTCTCTTAAATGCTAGATAACACTTAGCCAATTCTTTGAAAATCTTTCTATTACTTAGGAGACACCAGAAAATGACACTTTGCGTGTTCCACAACACCTATCGAAGACACGCGACACTTTTTGCATTGTGTCTTTGCTCATGAATGTTTTGCCTTTGAGACTTGTCGCTATCCGCTTCCTCTGAAACTTCAACAGCTTAAAAGAAAATAAGACCCACAACATTTCTTACCCGAGTAACTTTAAAAGGGGCACAGGGACAGGTGGCAATCTCTGCTGCTTCATTAAAGGAAACATGGCTATCTTTGCTTTACTTATCTGGGGTTATGTGGTGATCTCCGCTGCTTGTAGCTACCCTTTTAGAAACCTAGAGAAGATGACACGTGGCAGTCTCTGCTTTAATTTGTTTATACCATAAAAACAAATGGGTCTCATTTCATATTTACACGGATAGTGACACCTGGCGGCTTTCGCTTACTTAAGAAACAAAACTTGGGACCCACCACAGTCTTTGCTATATCAGTGAAGCAAAATGAAGATAATTCAGATTGTGACACGTGGTGACTTCCGCTTTCTTCTGCTCGGATACATGGCGTCTTCTGTGACTTTTAGAAAAGCAAACTTGAGACCTTTTATGACTACCACTTGGTGCTTTTTGCTTGATTTTGATACTTCGCTTGTTAAAACCTTTCGCTGAAACGAGATGAATGTGGGTGCCAATATGAAACCACAGACGCTGACCCCTGGCGCATTCTGCTGAGTCGCTATGGGATACGTGACATGTTCTGACCAACTTATAGAAAATATGAAAGGTACCTCAGACGATGACACTTGGCAGTATCTGCTTGATTTCAACACTTAGAGAAAATGAAACAAAAAGGAAAATAGAGCTCGTGCTTTGTTTTCAAAACTTCACCATCTCGAACCAAATTATGTGGGAATAAAATTTTGCAGCGTGCAACTGAAACTCAAAATGAAATGTAGAGTATTTTTTACTCTACAGTTATTGGCGACCCCAAGGACTTTTGAGCATGATAAAAAATAAACCACAATTTCTCGCATATAAAAATTTGGCAACAATCACAACTTCAGTAAGGACGTCTGATAAATAGACCATTCAACATCAAATAACCCTTGCTTATTTTGCAAATCCTGAAAAGCTAAATCAAGGTTAATGATGTCCTTGTGTGAAAACTCTACAAAATATGAACTGCAACCTTTAATTGGAATTCAAGCTGGATCAAAATAGCTTCCACTTTTGGCACTTATGAATCATAGACATTTGGGGAATTATGGAGATTTGAGAGAGACTTAATGTGTTGAGAGTCTTGAAAATTTTGAAAAGATTCTGAGCCGCGGCCACATGCTCAAAGAACACTTATTTAAAAGAAAGAGGGGAAAGAAAAAATGGGAAAATAGAGCAACAAAACTGAAAGCAAAATACTATATATAGCTAACCAGGTATATTTGCCTCCCTCCTGGATCAAAAGGAAATTTTTTGAAGTTTCATTCATGGCGAGAAGACTTATGGTGCCAGACAAATGGCTGAATGGGATGGAACTCTGATGACTTGCTCTTCTTGTTTGCCACCTTAATTTGCCTGCATTCTAATGAATCAGAGTCAAACATGTCCCCAACATATACATACTCTTCTTGTTCTTTAAAACTTATTAGATGTTGATTCTTTATGCTATCGTGTCTCATCAAGAAATCAATGTCTGTTGGTTCTCCACTCTGTGTCTTTTGATATACATCATTTTTTGGCTTATCTCCTTCTGCCTCATGCTCGGGTTCCATTGCATGATCATCCTCTCTAATGACTTCAAAAATATCATCTTCAAATTTACTAACCTCTTGAAAGGGTAAGCCTAATAGTTTACATCAATTTTGCGTATTTATTTGAGTCCCAATGCTGCCTTCTCCACCTGAAGCTAGCTCACAACCTTTTTGAAGAATAGTGTAACCTGCCCTAATGACTTCAAACAAGTCATTCAAAACATGATAAAAAATTATCTCTTTTTTATCAGAGATAGAGGCAAAAGCTTGTGACTTGTCCTCTGGTTCATCAAAGAATGTACCTATGGTGATTTTCTCCTCATCTGCACTCATGAAATCTTCTTAACTAGCCATGAACTAAGCATACTCCTCTGCATACTTATTTGCTTCCTCCAAAAAATATTCCTCTTTGAAAAGGGATAAAGAAGAAGACTGATGGTTATACATATGCAGAAGAGGAGATAATTCTTGAGCTAGAATCGAATGATTCTCTTCTTTCCATTTGTACATCACTTCATCTATATCAGATGTAGCTTGATAGCTCTCTTGGAGGGATGTAGATGGGGTGTGTTCAAATGTAGGATCTTCTGCTTGATCATCATCATGAGTGAGAGCAGCCTCAACCTCTTCAAGGCTTTGAGCAAAACCTTTCTCCTCTTTCTTTTTGCTCCATGATTCCATTGTTTGTTTCTAACTCATGACCTTGTGACCAGAACTTTTCCCTTGGGAAGAGATAGCAATTTTATCTTCTTCAAGATCCCTAGCTGGTTCATGATTTTCCCTCTTCCAACTCAGAATTTGGACATCATGTTGAGAGATCTGAGGATTGGTAGAAGAGGTATTTTTTGGCTTAGGCTCCTCTCTAAGGTTTGAAAGATTTATCTCTCTTTCTCTAAGCAATCTCATCTTTTCCTCTAATTCCTCAAGTTGCTTAGCTAGATTTTCTTGAAAGAGTCTTTCTTGGAGCTCATAGGAATCATCATAGAAGCGGGGAGTGCATGAAGGCTGTGATGAAAAATAAGAAGTTTCTTGAGAAAGGGTTGGAGAGACTTGCAAGGGACTAACCTCATTTTGTATCTCACACTCTTGGACAATGTCTTTTTCCTTCATTGTACCCAATGATTCCATTGTTTGTTCCCAACTGATGACCTTAGGCCTAGAACTTTTCTCTTGGGAAGACGAGATTACAAGGTGAAGGGGAAGTGAGGGTTTGGATTCCAATTCCCTTGCTGCCAACATAGATTGTTGTTTTTGAAGATTTGCCAATTCAATCTGTTTATCAAGATTGGCCTTAAACGCCAGACTTACTATTTCAGAACTTTCCTCAACATGATTGGGGAAAGAACCATGACAGGCTCGACTTGGCTCCTGAGTAGGGGCTGTGTATATTTGATATGAAACTTGTGGCAATGGATATGCAAGTTGATAGACTTGGTAAGGTTGTCTCTCATGAATACTCAGCTTCTCTTCTAAAAATGTAATCAAGCCACACACATCCAACATCTCATTTGTAAGCCTTTTCCAATTGGCTCTTTCAATGGGAGCCCATTCACTCTTAACCAGATCTAGTGCATTTCTCATTTGATAGATGACAATATTAGGAATTTCTTGGCTGCATCCCCTTCTATTGTCAAGCTCTAATACATGTTATTTATATCCCAACAATGCTTGTTTGAAGGTGGAAATGAGATTAGGTTGAGCATGGGATGTAACATATTGGGGAGGCTGGGCATAAGACTGATATAGCTCATGACAGGGCTGAGGCTGGTCATATCAGATCTGTGAAGGTCAAAACTTATGACCATATGCATCCTTGTTGCTTGATGTGATTCCATGAGCAACCTGATCTTGATTAAAAATATATGAAGGGGCATAAGACCCATAACTCTGAGTAACAGAATTATACATACCAAACGGTGATTTCTTGATGATACCATGACTACTTAACTGGCTGATTCAACTTAGAGTCACCATTGGTGTTGATAAAATAAAAACCTCTAAAGGCTAGTTGGCCGAAGAACACACCAAAAATTCTTCAACTCCTTGAAAGATTCGTCCCACTAGGCATGCCAAAAACTGTTGATGATTTAAAATTGTGCTTGATTCTAATCAACAACAATGGGAAGTTTCAAGATATGGGACTTGCGTCTTGAAACAACCTCCAGATTTTTAAGAAGCTGGTTCTTCTCTAAATCAAGTATATACTAGGAAAAAGGATGGGAATTTTAATCAAAAACGCAAATGCAAGAAAGAAAATCTAACCTATGGCGATGCACCTGAATGTAATTTGACCTTAATCCTGAGCATAGTGAGACTATATGTAGGATTCATTTACATTTGAGAGAAAACAAGTGCATGATCAATATAAAAGATGGAAACAATAGAAACAGAGGCTCACAACATAGACTAGTTTTGCAGTGATATAGAACATGTCAACAAAGGCATAGGGTTCAATCTTCTTATTTGAATTTTCTAGTCACATAAGAGGTGTAGAAATAGGTACAGTTATGTAAACCTTACAACTCAAGAAAATGAGACAAAAACAAATGACATTCCTAATCACAGCTCTAGAAAGTCTACAGCCTAGACTACTTTTACAAATGACACAGAAAATATCAACAAAGGCATAGGGTTCAATCTTTTTATTTGAATTTTCCAGTCACATAAGAGGTGCAGGAACATGTACAGTTATATAAACCTTCCAACTCAAGAAGATAGAACAAAAGCAAATGATATTACTTAGTCACAACTCTTATAAAGTCTAAACTTGTTACAATAATTCTCTCTCCAAATTCTCTCTGGTCTCTCCTTTCTCCCCCTTTTTTGGTGATCTCTGCACCCTTATTTATAGACTTGGATTCACTCCAGATTGTCTACTTGTTCCCAATCTAATGGCCCAAGTGAAATCTAACCGAACTGGAAGTGTCTAACAGAAGGTATCTTATAGATTCTGAAATGCTTCGTCTTCTGGTAGTTCATTGGTTGAAACAGATTGCAGGACGCTCCCTTCTCTTAAATGCTAGATAACACTTAGCCAATTCTTTGAAAATATTTCTATTACTTAAGAGACACCAAAAAATGACACTTGGCATGTTTTACAACACCTATCGAAGACACGTGGCACTTTCTTCATTGTGTCTTTGCTCATGAATGTTTTGCCTTTGACACTTGTCGCTATCCACTTCCTATGAAACTTCAACAACTTAAAAGAAAATAAGACCCACAACATTTCTTACCTGAGTAACTTTAAAAGGGGCACAGGGACAGGTGGCAATCTCCGCTGCTTCATTAAAGGACACATGGCAATCTCTGCTTTACTTATCTGGGGTTACGTGGTGATCTCTGCTACTTGTAGCTACCCTTTTAGAAACCTGTGGAAGATGACACGTGGCGGTCTCTGCTTTACTTTGTTTATACCATCGAAACAAATGGGTGTCATTTCATATTTACATGGATAGTGACACTTGGTAGCTTTCGCTTACTTAAGAAACAAAACTTGGGACCCACCACAGTCTTTGCTATATCAGTGAAGCAAAATGAAGATAATTCGGATCGTGACACGTGGTGACTTTTGATTTCTTCTACTAGGATACATGGCATCTTTTGTGACTTTTAGAAAAACAAACTTGAGACCTTCCATGATTGCCACTTGGTGCTTTCTGCTTGATTTTGATACTTAGCTTGTTAAAACCTTTTGTTGAAAAGAGATGAACGCGGGTGCCGATATGAAACCATGGACGCTGACACCTGGTGCGTTCCACTAAGTCGCTATGGGATACATGGCATGTTCCGACCAACTTATAGAAAATATGAAAGGTACCTCAGACAATGACACTTGGCAGTATCCGCTTGATTTCAACACTTAGAGAAAATGAAACAAAAAGGAAAATAGAGCCCATGCTCTGTTTTCAAAACTTCACCGTCTCGAACCAAATAATGTGGGAACAAAATTTTACAGCGCGCAACTGAAACTTAGAATGAAATGTAGAGTATTTTTTACTCTACAAAAAGAAATTATGTGTGAAACTTATTAATCCAACAGAAAAGCATAGTTATTCTATCTACAATGTGACAATGAAATTACATAGCAAGAAAATCCATAAGGGTAGTCATCCTGCAGTCCCTGGTTGGCTATTTCCAGTGCAATAAGCTCTACAATACCTATCCCTACCTCACTACCACATTCTTCCTCTAATATGCCTGTCTTCGTATTGGAAAGGACTAACTTGCCTCAATCATAAACAATTTTCAGTCGCAGTGGCTGCCATATTCTCACTCAATCCAAATTCAATTGTAATTATTTCTATTCAGGCATTCATTTATTTGTTTAATTTATTATGTAGAGTCAACCATTCTATATCTATTGGGTGGTTTCAAATTAAAATTGAAAGAATTCCTGACAATCTCAGCTTGAAAATTCATTAATATTTCATTCACCTCCATGATAATACCATGTTTATTGTTTATATGCACTAACTGTGCTGCGTTGGCATCCAGGTGATTAATTATCATTCAAGTTAGGATAAACCATTTGTGATAATGGAGCCATGTGAATGGGAAAGAGAAAATATAAATCAAGACATTCAAATTCACACATGCAAATGCTTACACCAAAGATGAATAGAAAAGTAGATGCATAGTAACAATTTGCACAACATCTATGGAGTACTCACAAACCAGAAAAAGGTTTTGTCCAGAGCATCTATAGAGTAGTTTAGAAATCCTAGTACATGATTAACCATGTAGGAAATACTAAAACATAGTGAACAACCAGAACTTACCTTTTAAATTTTTGAAGTGCATTGCCACCTCAAAATAACTTCTGAGCTGAGCAATTTTTATTAATGAACTCATCCATTTTGCACTAGTTTATGCAAGTGCCTATCTTATTTTAGCATCCCAGAGGTGAGTTTGATAGCATTAAAATCAAGGATCATGAATTCAATTAACATCGATACAATTTTATTTTCCCTGCATTGATTAATCCACTCTGCTTGCAATCATGATGGTGACCTAATCTATACAGTTCTAAGTAGTCGTAGCACGAGGGACAACTAGCAATGGTGTTGAGGATAGTGAGAAAAATAAAATCTCTACTGAGATTTTTAGGAACTCCATCTCAATAAAAAAATAGGGGCTAAAATTACAGTCTGAAACATAAGCTAGGTGCATTCAATCCGATCACTTTTATGATGCGATTATGTCATGTCTTCATCTCCCTACGAAAAATACATAGATCGATATATTGAGCTCACCCAGCTAGCTTGAGTCGGTTGTCTAGACAAGGGTAGCACCATCAAAGAAAACATGGCAAGCATGAATTACTGTCTAACCAACAGTGCATCATTATGACTCACAACTACGCTGCTGATAACATTAAATTCAAGCCATCATGACTAACAATGCACAACTTATGATTAAAATGTAGATATCATGATTGCGATTCACATTAGAATGGATTTCCTTGACCTAGGTGAAGGTAAAAATAAGGGTGCCATGCGCCAAGCCCCTATGAGGTTAGAGTAGAACTAAATTTTGTTTTTAGCATTTTACAAAAAAAAATTGAGTACAAGTTTAAATATAGTTTTTATGGAGAGAGAATTATATATCTTGTTAGCTATTTTTAAAAATACTCTGTTGAAATCATTCTTATTATATATTAATTATTGTACACATTTCAATTTTTACCTATTACAAAACAATTAGACAAAAATTGGGTATAGATAAATACATACTCATACCATTCATTCATTGTTATATATGTTATGAACGACCTTAAAAAATCATTTCAAACTAAAATATTTTGTGCATTATTTTGATTGAGAACTATTGAATAATTGGATACCTGTTTGTTTTATTGTATAATCTATGGTAAAAATTGTGTGCAATAAATATAAGAGTATTAAATTATGAAATCATGTTTAAATCTTTTGGAAAGCAACATGCTTTTTTGCTTTGTGAGAGGCAAAATACTTGTTCTAGATTGAATTATTAAGTCCTACACAAAGAAAAAATGATCAATGCTTTCAAATAACAACTTGAGCGACTCAAGTAAATATCAAGGACATAAAAAAACCCTCATTAACATGACACATAACTAAACAAACAATTCTACATATCCATACCATTTGAAATTGAAATAAAAAGAAAGAATCTATACTAATATGAACAAGTTACTTTAGTATATTGATTTCTATAATATGTGACACAAAAATATTCAGCCATCAAGAATGTTGTTAAACCATTTAAGTCAGAAGCCCCATCATATTTCATTTGAAATTGTATTCAAACTGACTATCATTTAGAATGTAACATCACTGAAATTTAATGATCTTAAAATGATTGTATCCAATATAATAGATATGCTTTCAATTAGTTTTTTATAAAAATGGACACACCTACAATGTTGATGGATAGTTGATTATCTGTTACTTATGCTAATTACAAGAAATAGGTATGAAAGGAAAACAAATTTAGAGTACTATATGTCATATGGAATTTCAAATGGAGCTAAATGAGCTTCAAGGCTTTTAGACATTTTTTATGTTCCAACTCTACTTTAAAAAGCATCTAGTGTCCATGCAGGTCTTCAACAACATATTCCTAAACATCAAAACAAAAATAAATGTAGAAATAAGGGATAATAGGAACTATAAATAATGAATGGGAATGCAGGTAAATGCTTGTATTATAGATATTTTTTGATAAGTTTAGAAAATAACCTTTGTGAGTTCCCTCTTTGTCAGTATATGATAGTGTCATTGCCATATCCCTTGAATTTCCATTAGTGTTACAGCAGCCCACAAACAATTCCAATGATTGTAAAAATAATTAAATAAATTTCCAAGAGTGCACTATACGCTTCCATAGATGTTGGAAAATAATCCAAAATACCCATCCACAAGAACAATTATGGAATCCAATCATGCATGGATCATTGTTATTGATTGACAACCAATGCACTTTCAGGTCTCCAATACCAAGAATTACAAAGAAAAAAAATCCTACATACACAATAGAATTGGGTTATTTAAATTGTGTGCATGCTAAGTTCAATTTAAAAATCTTTTGTGTATCTTGAGTTTATGAGCTGCAAGAATATCCAAGCAATAGATAATTAAACATACTAATTGTGAAATTATGAACCAAATATGGGACAAACCAAAACAATAGCAGAATGGTATAGTATGTTTAGACAATAGTCGATCCGATCCATTATCGAATTAATTTCTAAACTTCTCATTTGTGTAACAAGAGAGAGAGAGAGAGAGAGAAAATTATCTCAACCCAAAAACATATGGAATTGATCATTGCACTAAGACATTCGATAGTACAATAATTGTGATATAGCTGCAAAGGACTAATTATGATAATGAATACCATGATTTGTATTGAAAAAGTTCTTGAAATATACGATAAATATGCCAGCCATACATTCTTCATTTAAAATCCTCTATCTTACTTCCATCGCTTATTTCAAGCTTCCATAATTTGCCATCCTTTGTTTTATATCCAGTACATCAAATAAGTAGGTCTTTATTGCAAAAAATGAGCAATGGCCCAAACAGATACCAACTAAATGAAACCTACACTTCTTTGGTTACAATAAATCAAATCAAACCTTTCAAACATTTCAAAAGATACAAGGGAGAGCACAACATCAAACATAGGCATTATTGGGCACTAAATATTCTTCTCATTTCTACATGCTCTATTTTAAATTGAGTATGTCAAACTAAATAATGTGCAATCAATGCTGGCATTAAATTTGCATCTATTTTTAATATAAATGTTCCCTAAATTGGAAAAAAATATTGCTTCAGCCTTGCGAATTGCAATTTACTCGTATGATTTTTATTGGGGCCTTTAGATACAGTTGCTACTGTCATGTGTTACCACTACTTTGGCTTATGAGGATTTTGGAGAACATCAAAAGCTGCTACATAACAAAAATACAAATGACTTCATATACATTCAATACAATAATATTCACAACTATAAATTAAGTTAAATAATTGAGTATAAGGTAATGCATCTAACATTCCCAAATAGATGAGGACTTCAAAAATGCAATAGATTTTTGATTCACCTATTTATGAGCTACTGGACCAAAAAAATACTCATATCTTATCAGCATCCTTATGTCCAACTCATCCTTCAATAACACTCAGAGCACTTATTTGCAATTTCACTTATATGCAATTGGTGAGAACCTAAAATAACATAATTGAAAAAACATTATTTCACAATATAGAAATGATTGATTGGTTTCAATGGCTAATGGGACTGATAGGATTAAATAATGGTTAAATTATATTTTTTATCATGACTTTCTTTCCTTTTTGCATTTAATTTGATTGTGCATGTTAATTTTGGCTGAGTTGTTTCTTTATCCTCAGCCTAAACCATTAAACATATTGACCTTAAACCTTTTACTTATGCACAAACATCCATTAGGAACTAGAACAAAAATTTTCAATCCATCATCGAAACTAATCAAAATGTGTAAGCATTAGCTTAGGTGGGTTAATAACATTCATGGGTTAATCTCATACAAAATTCACATCATACAACCAATTCATCAGATTACTCAATATATTTATTTCAGCTTGTAAAATTGATCTAGTAAAATTTTATTAGTCATCCTTGGAAAATTTATTTATCCTTTTACAACCCACAACTTACCAATGGGATATATTGTTTACTGATTTGGATAAATTAAATTAAGCCTTGAATAAAATAACCTTCCCAACGAAAAACCATCAATTCATCCCAACTCTCAAACAAATAAAGAAACTTGTGGTACTTATGGACTTTATTTCATTTGAATTACAATTTAAACACAATTTATTTACATATACATGAGCATGTTATTCAGTTGAAGGTGACTTAATAAACAATTTAAGAAACTCACCAGTAGTTATGGACTTTATTTAATTTGAATTACAATTTAAATATAATTTATTTACATATATATAAGCATGTTATTCAATTGAAAGCAAATTAAAGTAGAGTTTGTGTTAATTTTTTTTTTAATTAATTGATTTTAATAATTAAATTATAATTTAAAAGATATAAATTTTTATATAATTATTAGTTATTTTATTTTGAGTGATTAGGGATCAATTAAGGATTGTATAATTAATCCATAAATAACATGGGACTAATCAATCATTTGTATGTCTCATTCATAGTTAAGCATGATTTGTTGTTCAATGTAAGTGTTAAACAAAGGATTGAGATAAACATTTATAAGAATCAAAATTTATGTCGAGCATTTTTGATTTGCCATCTAATAACCCATGTTGCATATTTATCCTTTGCCTCACTTGACTCAAAATAAACTTGATCAAATTAAATATCAAGATTTTAATTCTTTGAAATATTGATATAAAAGTCAAAGGACACAAAAATTGAGTGTATATGATTAAATTAAGATACTTGAAAAGTCTGAAATTTAAGGAAAAATTTCAATTTTTGTGAGCATTGAAGTATTACTTGAATATATAATAATTAATTATATATATTATATATGTTATAATTATGATTATTTTATAATGAATAATTAGGGAAGAGTGGCCCTCACATTTGGAATATATAGGGATGTCATAAGTATATCAGACTAAGAAAGACCAAAACATATGCAAGAGAACAAATGAAGATAAGAAAATAACAACAAAAAAAAATGCCAAAAACCACCAAAACACCCAACAAGTATGGCAGTTAATGTTCAAAGGATTAGTTCTGCATAATATATAGACCACCAACCGATATCTAAAATCACAAGTCAAGGCAATCTAAAATTACAATATAGAAGCCTAACTTAGAAGAAATAATTGATTCAAGCCCATTGATCCATAAGGGATTACTGTAACTAATATTCATTTAAATATATAAGCTCAAAATGGTACAATGAGATTTTGGAGAACAAGGATGCGTTAGTGGCGACTCAGATAGCAAATGGGGCGATGCAACATCCAGTTACTAATGAAGGGTCCATGACATATTTTGATAAGGATCTATAAAAATTGTCTGCATGTTCTGACCAAAATTAACCCCAAGAGTAACACCGCCACCATTCTTTTTATCTCAGCTATTTCAACTCAAGCGAGAACCGCATTCCATTTCAGTCAAGGATTTCAATGGACTCAGAAAGCCCCTCTGTGCTTTCAATAGACTACAAATATGCATTTATCTCCATGTCTGGACATGACATATATATAATGTATATGTATTGTGGTCGTGTTTCTTTCTGGGAGTGCGAGTCACTTCACGTTTGTTTCCTACGTTTAATAATTATATCATGAAAGAGACTTTCTTCGATACCAATTTTTTTTTAAAAAAATGAAAAGCTATCAAATTATCTTGAATAATTTGATATGATTTTCCACAACATAACAGGTTAAATAAGAATTGAAATTTAAATGAAAATCAACTAGACTTATAAAATTGAAAATATTTTAATACACAAAAAATAATGAATTTTCATTGGTGGAAAAGGGAGAGTTTAATCACATGTTAAAACAAATTGATTGCTTTAATATACCTTTCTGAACTAATAAAATATAAAATTTTAAGCCTATAAAAAATGGACAATATAACTTTAATTATTTTATTTTATTTTAAAAAAAAGTGCAACTTTCAAGAATTTAACATTAAAAATGTTCATATATTTTTCCATCCACTTAGGCTTATAATCCATGGTGAAATCAGTGAGGATCTCACCACAATCCTAACCATCTAGGAATCTTATCATCATGTATTTTTACAGTTCATCCAATGTATTACTCCTCAATTATTTTTATTCCTTTCAACCAAAAAAATCATTGAAGAATTTTCCAAAATAAATCAATCAAAGTATTTGACATATTTTAATTTTTAAGATTTTTTTATCATATGGTTCAAGCATCCCACCTTGAATCACATTGTCAAAAATGTTGGTATTACTCTACCAAATAGGATTAATATTTTTCAAGGTATTGGAGTAGGTGGATAGCTTGTGTTAGTAAGGATTTTGAATTCTATTTTGCAAGTATTTTTTTATAAATTGTATATAATATACATATTTTTTAATTTTTACAAAATTGTGTAAGTATAAAATACAAATGAAAATTTGAATGGTCTTTTAGAATTAAGTAGAGAGAGAAATGAAGAGATGAGAAGTTAAAAAATCATGTCGATTTTAATTATCCAATACTCATATAAAAATAATTTAGTTATTATTTTGGTTGTTTTTATATATTATTTTTTACAAATCAATCTTTGTTGAAAATAGATATATCATTAGCCTAGCTTTTTTATATAAATAATAATATGAATAATACTTTGTATGTTTCTATGTTGTACGTGGTCATGTGTACAAAATAAAGATCATCTTATGTCCAAATCAAAAGTGTAGCATAGGTCTGGCAAGATCATGTACATGAATTGAAAGTAATGCCACTGAAGTGAACCTATCAAAAGTAGGTGCAGTGAATAGTGTATCACCCTGGAATACTAAATGAGTCTACCAAGTCCCTGATGGATCTTCAAACAAGGTGTAGTTATTATATGAGGAACTATGCTCCTCATGCAGAGTAAAAAGGATAATTACTGTATGCAATGAGGGTGCAACCAAGCAGAGGCTATGAAGTAGCACAAAATGCCCTATAACTATGTAGTAGATTGCCCAATGTCTGATGTGTCCTAAATTAATATACATGCACCCTGTAGTTTTTGAAGTGGACTAGAGGTAGGTGTATCAATAAATAACTCCTCAATATCTGGAAGGTGACAAGGAGAATGTGGAGGCATGGCCACATTACTATTGTAGTCATCTGTGCCAGAAAAAGAGTCCTCAATATCATAAATGTGCTCAGGATCAAAAGTGACATCAAGTACAGGTGAGTTCAATGAAGAAGAATGACATGTAATATTCATGGAAAGAATTTCAATGGGAAGTGGATATCACAACTCAATAACCCTCAACACTGAAGAAGAGACTACATATGAATCACACAGATCTTCAGACCTAATATCCAAAGGAAGAGAAGAGTCATTGATGCTCTTACAAGGTGTACTCTCAC
Source organism: Torreya grandis (assembly GCA_037957365.1). Taxonomy (NCBI): domain Eukaryota; kingdom Viridiplantae; phylum Streptophyta; class Pinopsida; order Cupressales; family Taxaceae; genus Torreya; species Torreya grandis. The sequence goes on from JARHVA010000146.1 coordinate 6,674,708, forward strand.
TGTAAATAGTAAAGTCATCTGAAGTACCAATAGGTGATGGCTCTGGATGAACAACATCATGCACATGATTGTAATTAGAATATACAACAGGACATCTAAGGTCGGGTAGAATCTTGTCTTGTAGTGGTGGATCAACATATGGAAGAGCAAAGATGTTAGGAAATTACACACTCTAAAACAACATATAAATAATAGAATGCATTAACAAAGATAATTAAATAGATAAAAATACCAAACATGTATGATATAAAAAAAACATTTATGTGGTAAAACCTTAGCAAGCTAAGGAAACATCCACGGTGCAATATATTAAGATTTTTTAATTCCAATATGAAAAAATTATATGCAAACTCATTGTGTAGATTATATGTGAACTGCATAAAGATAAATACACCTAATTGACAAAGTACCATTAGGATTCCTTCTCCTAAAAATAAAGTGAAAAAAATTTATTACATTTTTTCTTATAAAAATAAAATCTAGCAGAGTTCATCTTCCTATAAATAGGGGTTTGACTCATTGATTTTTTGTTTTGGGGGCATTGCCCCCAAACCCCCACCAAGGGGGGCTCCATAGGATGTTGTCGCCCCCCTGAACTCCCCTATAACAATAGTGGGGGGTGGCAGGGGGACTTGCCCCCCACACCCCTTGTATTAAGACTCATAAATTTATGATCTTATGTATAAATTATCACTGTATGTCTTGATTTTATAAATATTATAGTTGCATACTTTTTGAGGGAGACATTATATATATGTGTATTAGACTACTCTAGTTAATCTTGTCAATCATCGATTAGGTTTTATATATTTGAATGAATGTTAAATATCTATTATGGGGTGGATTGAACATGTACCTTGTGATAATGCTTTGGGTTTTGGTTTTTCCCTGATTAGGCTTGAGCTAAAAGATTATTGTTTACTCTATTTTTTCTTTCTTTACTGAGTTAATGGGATCTATAGTAATATTTATGCTTCAAATACAAAAGTTGCCTTGATAAAATTTGGTTATTGATGCTTGCATGTATTATGTAATTATTACCAAACTTAGAGTCAAGATCGATGTAAAAGTTAGTTTCATTGACCACTTGGTAATATCATAATAATGCAACTTGATCTTTTTATAAAAAAATGTTCTATCATTGATTTTCTTGTGTGTGACATAACCATATTGTATGAAGAGATGGAGCTAGACTGTCCATGCCATTATTATTAATAATGGCAGTATGATTAGCTTGTTTGAATCTGATCATGGATAATCCTTTTGTGATTTGGTATATCATAGTGAGATAGAATCCTTAGATAATTGTCTGAATTATTGTTATTAAAATAACAATGCAATCTATTGTGTAGATTATTCTATAGATGCTCTTACCAAAAAAGGGACATTGGTTTTATTGCAATGACTAGGTTCATTTATTATGGACTGGTTTTCAGTTTGTTCTTGACTCCTAATTTTGTATACAAGACTTAATATGAAGAACTCAAAATTCATTTGATCAAAATCTTGTTGATTATTGAAAATCCTAAAATCACTTTTGTAACTCTTAAACTAACCTTTATATCTAATAGTCAGATTTGCAATGCTCATGTTTAGATTATTGTTTTCTCTATTTTGAATTTGGCCTTGACTTTAAAACCAAGCCTATTTTATCTTTGTCACTCAAGTTGACTGGGTACTTTAGTTGGATCCAATACTTTATCCAAATCAAGCTCTATTGACATGTCCTTCGTGCATTCTTTATTTTTTGCCTTAGTCTTTTTAGGATTTTTAACTAATTCTTTTGGCATGTGGATCTAATCCAAGAAGCCCTCGAGATTAGTAGGATGATGCCATGTGGTGCCATCCCAAAGACTTGAAGCCCATGAATTATCAAGTCACTCAGAATCCCTAGGATTGATAGGATGATGTCACATGGTGTCAACATAAACAAAGATGATGCCACTTTTCTAACTCTATTAAATTTTGATTAATATATAGGAGGTTACAAGTAGAAGGCACTAGAATTCCTGCCAATAGTCATCACTCAAATCCCTAGATTGAGTAGTTGGTTAAAATCAATGTTCTTATTCTTTGGACCCTGCAACATGTGATGACTATGCTAGAGGAAAGGTTTCCTCAAATGTCTGCATTGTGAGAAGGATTATCAGCACCCCAGCAAGGGCACAAATAGGTGAAGCAATCCTCATCATCACAACATCAAAGGAGGAGTAGGATCCACCTTCAAGCATTCATATGAGGAAATGTATTCAGACACGAGCTTTCCCTATGAATGTTTTAGATGAGAAACCATGTAAATCCTTAAGAGAGCAATCTGGAAATAGGTCCTCATAGTGTACACGTTATAACTATGGAGCTATTGGCCACTATGCATGATATTTCCCTAAAGATGCTTAGATGATAAATTTGGAAATCTTGAAAAGGGTTGGGTGTAAGGACCAAATTTTATTATATCCATTATTATGCCTTTCACCAGGAACTCTTATTCTATTTTGAAGAGGCAAAAAATTCCAATGACATGTTATTATAGTTGAAAGGATAGTAGACCACCTTATGGTAAATCCCTTGGTTATACATGAATGTACACATGTTCATTCTTAATTTTAGAGCTTATCTAGAGTACTTATATTTACACTATGATGTTATTATACTAATGATGTACTATAAATAATAAATTGGGTTACTTCTATGGACATTTTTATTAGTCTGACTTGGATTTGATTTATATGGTATTTGATACTTTTAAGTCTCCCTTCCCTAGTGAAGATGTAAATGTCCCATAAGGTAATTGTGATCAAGTGCAAGCATTCAAACAATTCACATGAATAATTATAATTCAAGGAATAGGCAACCATTCACTACTTCTAATACTCCTAATAATACGGTTATTCCTCCAAATCCCAAGGTTGATAATAATCCTCCTCCCTCTAATGGTAATGATTAGCCTCAGTACAAAGAAGATTAGAATAAAGGGGGATATAATATTATTGAGAATATGAAGAGAATCAAGGACAACATTACTCTTCATGAACTAGCACAAATCACAAAGCAGGAGGAGCTCTTATGGAAGTCCATTATAGGCAAGTCTATTATTGAAAAGTCTAAAACAACTAACATGTGTAGACACCTAAAATTGGACACCAATGGCTTCATACCAAACTTTAGACTAATTCTTACCAACCTTTGTAAATCAAACCTAAGAATCACTAAACATCTTAAAATTTGGTTTCATAGTATGCTATTTGGCTTATAGACCTATTAAATGGGGCAAATACACACATACAATTAATTCAAATCTTGAAAAATGCAAAAATGCCTAAACAAAATTAATTAAAATGTAAAACCTAATCAAATGCCTAATTGAATCATCCATGAGCAATTAATGAATTATCAAAAAGGAAATTCAAAAATTAAAGAATATCCTAGGAATTTAAAATTACCTTTTTGTGAGTTGTCAAATATCCTAAAAATATATCAAACATGCTTATTCATTACTAATCATGATCATTTGACACCTTTTAACTTTACTAAGGTTAATTACCTCACAAAGGATAGGTTTGAACCCATTACAAGATCTAACTACACTCTAACTCACCTTGAGTTGGGGTTAGTTCCTAAACCTATAAATATAATCATTTGCCTCTTTATTTAAAGAGCTTGAACATGGTAATGTTATAATATTGGTTTTATGATAAGATTGAAAACTATAGAGTTATAATTCCAAAATTATGAATCACAAGCCAAGCCATCAAGCCATCAAGATACATCAAGCAAACATGAGCCAACCAAGGTGCTAAGGAGAGAAAGAGATATCCAAGCTCCATTGCCACAGACTTCTTGAGCACAAGCTGAGTAAGCCAATGAAAAGGTATTTTGGAACATTCAAGGAAAGTAAGAAAGGTTGTTTTTATTACATTTTAATTGTGCTTTGTCAATTAATTTTCTTCACTAAGCTCCCTATATGATCTAGGCATGGAGGTGTTATGTTTTGTTAGCATGTTTGTAATTTTATTATTTTAATGGAAACTAACACTTGATCTAACCTCCCCTCTATCATCAAAATCTTAACATCACAAATGGCATGCTCGGTGGGACAAGAAACACCCTATGTATCAAGGAGATGAAGATGCAACTCAAAAATTGATAAACGAATACTTAAATTCATTCAAATTAAAATTTTTATCTTTATTTTTTTCATATTTTAATTTTTGAATTAACTCAGATCTACATAAAGACTGACATCAATCAGTCTTGACCGGTATTGGATCTGCCAAATTGACATTGGTTCTACCTAATTGAGATTGATTCTGTATGATGGTCGTCGATCAGTATGTAGGGAAAAATATGGTTTATAAAACTTGTATTTTGAATCTTTTTGACATTCCAAATTGTTGTTTCTTGGTTTCAATAGCATTTGAACTCTCTGTCTAACCTTTGTGTTGCATGTTGTGAGGAATTTTTATCTGGTTTTGAGTTAACCTAACATTTTTCATCTTGTGTGATTTTGCCTTTGGGTTCACAAGTGACTGACATCGATCTTAATTGACTGGTATCGATCCTTTACTACCATCATCGGTTCTCCTTGAGACAGATCGACATTGGTTGCCTTAAAATTGGCATCAGTTAGGTCTGACCGACCATGGTTATTTTGTTTTCAAAATAAAAAACCATGAGCTAATTTTTCAAAGTTCATTTGCTCACAATCAAAAGTGCTTCTAATCAAGAGAAGACTATCTAACCATTACAAGTCCTAGGCATGAATTAAAAAAAAAATGCAATTTTTGGCTAAAGAACATTTTATTTTGGGATTTTAAAAAAAGAATTAGCTAAGTCTTGCACAATTCAATTTGTTGCTTAAAAATGAACTTGTTAGATTTTGAACACTTGATGTTGGCGTTTAAAAGGAATTACAATGGCCAAGTCTTAGAAACACTTCATATTTGGTGCTTAAAATGAATTATTAAGTCTTGAACACTTGATGTTGGTGTTTAAAAGGAATTAGAATGGACAAGTCTTAGAAACACTTCATCTTTGGTGTTTAAAATGAATGCTTAAGTCTTGAACACTTAATTTTTGGTGTTTAAAAATGAACTTAGGCTAAATCTTGAACATTTGGGTTTTGGGTTTAAAATGAACATAGATGGTTTTGATTAAGTTGTGTTGTATAATTATTTCAAATTTTTGCACTTAATCGAAGGGTCCAAGTAAAGAAATTCATTGTACATTTCAATTGGTGCTTAAAATCAACACTTTAATCACAATTTCTTGAAACTGTTTGTTGATTATTTTTTTTTGAAAAATAATAACACATGTATGCTCTCCCCCCATCCCCTATAGGGAACTTGGGTGACCAAAAGTGATTTTTCATTGCATTTGTGCCTAGTCCAAGTCATGGAAAGAAAGTTATTTAGGCTCTTCCAAAAACCTGCATGGTTTGGGTGATCTAAAATCAACCCTAAAGTCTTTCCACTTGTCTTTTATTTTTATGCAATTTATCTTGTGAAAGGGATGTCATTACCTCTAATGAGTTCTCTAGGGAAGCATTGACCCAAGGCTTTATCTCCTGACAATGTTTCAATCCTGCTCCATGATAGGGTATACACATTTAGTTACGCATTTTGTGAGAGCTAGGGGGTTAAACAACTAACCTCTCCTTTCATAAAAAAGGCCCAAGTTAGGTTAGGTCAACCAAGGGATTCTACTAAGCAATCCACAAATGGAATCATCATGTAAAATAATAAACCCTTTCATGATAATTTGATCAGTATGAACTCAATTGACGTGATGCTTCTCTTATGTTAGCCACACTTGGGATCAATCTAGATGGTCGTAACTTATAATTTTTAGTCAACCCCACTTACCATGTCTTGATAGGATCTAGGGTGATATACTTAGTTATATTTTATCATTTCTTCTTTTATTGCTTGGTATTTTGAGTCTAAAACCTTGTTTGTTATACCACATCATAAAAGAGTGTTTGTTTACACTACTTTGTTGTTTGAGGAAGCGTTATGCTATCCATTTGACACTTTGATTTAACTTAGAAAACTTTTGTGTCAAAAACATTGTGTGTGTCACTTGATTGAAATGGGTAATGTTACACTGCCCAAATCAATTCAAGTTTTGAGCCTTAAAAGTCTTTGAACTAAAACATTGTTTATACCTTTTGAGAGCACTAATGCCATTAAAGTGCTCAAATTATTTCCAAAAACTTGTCTTGTCTTGTGTCTAAATTGCCATTGTTTAAAACCAATTCATGTGTCTTGTGGGATATTTGTTTTAATGTAGTCGTGTTGTTCAAATTTGCCTAGCTTGTTTGCCAATAGATCCTAAGTTTTCTTAAGTTGAGATTTCAATTAAGTTTTATAAGTTTGGATCCAAACATTGATTGATTTCTATTTAGGCCTCATTTCACAAGGGCTAATACACAAATCTTTCTCTTTTGGGTTACATAACTTAGGCTAATTTTGGACCTAAAATTTGAAAACTACATTGTTTGTGCCTTTGTTTGATAAAATCAGTCTATCTTTAAATACCTTTTATTTAGTGCCTTATACTAATTTGATCATGTTTATGTCTATAATCAAGTGCCTAGTTTATGCCAAAGTGTTCAAAGTTTGTTAGATTAAAAATCATCTCCATTAATTCAAGTCTAGATTTTGACATCGAGTTTGGCCAAAAGTCATAACACATGCCTTGTTTGAGCTTAGCTTTTGATGTTGTGTTTGGCCAAAAGTCCTGGCAACTTTTCCCTTTCCTAGTTTAAACCTATTTGGAACATCTTTGGACCTAGAGTTTGACATCTTGTTTTTAGTTTATTTTAATTGACCTTGTTTGTGTGAAGCATATAATGTTAGACATTTGATGTTATACTATTTTTACGAAATATTTGCATAGAAATTTTGGAGATATAGCTCCACTCCTTTTGACCAAGTTAGACCTAGTTTGAACCTTTTATCTTTTTAGTCATAGATTTTTAGAGTTTTATAGAACTCTAAACCTCTCTTGTCATGATATATTTACCATTGATTTGACCATGTCTCACTATACACGTAGTGGAGTCATGTATAGTCTAGGATATGGAAATGCTATCACACAAGAGGACTTTGTTCAAGACCGTTATGAAGATGAAGTTGTTTAGGAGATAGATTATTTTCCACCATATAACACTTAATCAGGGGAATAGAGTCAAGATCCTTTGGCCCATTATTTGGTTAGCACGCCTCCTTACATAGAGCAAAACCAAGAATAGATAATCTAATATTTGGCTAGCATACATTTGATTACATAATAAGTCCAATAGAAACCTTATTATGTTAAAATGTTGTTAGCATATAATTTTAATAGAGCCACAGAAGTAGGGCATGAAAACTTTCCAAGTCTAATAAGAGGGCCTTACATCATGTCTTATAATGAGTAAACATCTTCTAGTAACCCTAATGCCATTGTACCAATGTCATATCAAGATCTGTGTATACTTGTCACATAAAGAGGCTTCATGGAAGACCATTTCATTCAAATGCAGATAACATACTAGACATATCAAAACCTAAAGCATAGCTTTAACAATATGGCCATGTCAAATGCACCTCTAATTAAGTCACTTCCTTTAAAAGGAGTCTTAATTGAGTTGATAGGTCAAGAAAAGCAGGGTTTGACCCAATTATGAAAAACATTTTGGGAGAAAATATGTTTAAAACCCCAACTATTAAGGAGATGTCTTCTGATTCTATGTAGAATGGTGAGCAGAACATAGTGGATAATACACAAGTAATGTCTAATCCAAACCAAAGTGGTGTTAACACACAAGTAAATAGTCAACAACAAAATGTGCCTCTAGTCAACACCATGAGTGGTTCACAAAATCAAGGGGTAGGATTTTCTACTTGCCAACCTCAACCTTCTACTTCTAATCTTTAACCAGTTGCTTCTTCAAACACACAACATCAAGGATTAAGTATAGCCAACTAATAACCAATGTCATATCATAACAAAATGTGATGAATCTTACTTCACCCCAATAAGTGACGAGTAGTATTCTATAACAATAGGCACCATCCAATGCACCCATACAGCAGTCTTGCCACCTTAATAAGGGGCAACCAATGTTCCACCTCACTAGGTAGTAGTGAACATACCTCTTCAATCACAAACTAACATGCTAATCCAAAACCAAATGATGTCTAACCAAAAATATACTAATAATGGCTACTGATAGATGCCAAATATCCAACATGCATCTAGTTCCTAATAGGGGTTCATACAACCAAGAGGTTTCAATGTTCCTCAAGTACCTATTAGGAAATAATTACCTTTCATGTACAATGTGCCCCAAGTTCAAAGACAGGGTCTGTTTCACCAGTTCCCCTCAATCAACAAGGTATGACTAGTCGGCAACATATCCCTATTCAACCTCAACATGTACAATATGGCCATATTCCTCCATGCCAATCGTAATATTTCAAACATCAGGGCTACATGCCCACTCCCAACCAAAATATCACACTATAGTATGTGAAATTTAAACAATCACATCATAATCTATGAATGTGTATTCCTAGTCCATTTTCAAACCAATCCAACATTCCCCAATAAATACCTCCATTATAACATTATCAATGTAATTAATTTTTGACCACCTATCCTCCACCTCAAGCCATTGATCCCATGGGTTTCCTTGCATAAGAGCTACAAAAAATAAAGGATGCAATTATCATCATCCAAGTGGGGAAACAAACCAAAAATTTCAAGTTGGATAACGTCCATTCTTACCCTTTCAATATGGAGTGCTTGCAGATACCATTTCCTCCAAGGTATGAACCACCAAAGTTTGATAAATACAAGGGGAAAGGTGACCCCAAGTCCTATTTGATAGAATTCTTTGTCGTGTGTTAACTAGTGGCCTATAGTGATATGTACCTATTGTTATTGTTTCCATGGAGCCTAGTAGGGCAAGCATTAGAATGGTTCCTGAAGTTGCCCAAGAATTTAATATCTAATTTTGATGATCTTTTAGACAAGTTTGTGCAACACTTATTTTATAATATCAAGCAAATTATTTCATTGGTATATTTGACATAAGCAAAATAAAGGGTGGATGAAAGCGTCATAAGTTATCTGTAGTTATGGAGGGCCCTTACAAGCTAATTTACCCACAGTTTACCAGATAAGTAACTAGCCACTATGTTTACCAAAAATCTACACAATGAGATATCTTATTACCTTGAGTTGTAGTGTGCACATAATTTTAAAGAGATAATTTACAAAGGTTTTTTAATTGAAAGAGACCTCATTAATAAAGGGATAATTAAACTAACCTTGTCAAATCAAATCCTGAACCAAAACTAGAATAATGGCTAGAATCAAAATTGAGTCCAAACACAAGTATCATAACCTACCCAGGCCAATAATTATGACAAACCCAAGCAATTCAATCACAATAAGAATGTTGTAGGTAATAGAGTAACATAGTTGTGACACATCCAAATGGTGCAAACACCATATGCATAGCCTATGCTGCATATACACATAAATCTTAACCAACAACCTCCTCAGCAAACACAATGAATGCAGTAAGCATAGTAAATGACACAATAAGACCAACACAATAAATGTAACACACATGGTAAACTATGCCTTTGTAAAAACCTTCTCTAAGGAAAAATGTGCCAACTTGATGTGTCTTTAGTAACCTTGGAGAACCCATTGAATCAGTGTTTCACAAACTCATTGCAACTATTCTAATTAAATGGCCTATTCTGAAGGGTCCTCTTAAGGATGTTGACTATCTAGACTAGTATGGGCCAAATGAATTTTGTATCATTAGGTCAAAGGTAATATTTTACAATGCTATGTGTAAATCAAATGTGTCATTGAAAATATGTTAGAAAATGGGGAGATCACATTGGATCATGGATCTTCTATGTTCAATTAGAATCTTGACATTTATCAGAATCCTTTTCCCCAGCATAACAACCAATAACAACAACAATAAAAATAGTCGACATTGTAACAATAATAACAGTAATATCAGCAACCAAGATAGAACCAACATAAACAACAAAATAAATAGAACCAATAGTAGAAACAACAAAATCAAAACAACAGACATAACCAAGGCTAGAATGGTACCAATAACTAACAGACCTACCATGCAATTGCACATGAATATAACGCAGTTATAGGTCATATTATAGGAGGTCACATTAACACCATTTACATCAATCTAAGACCAGATACTAATCAAACAAGACCATTACTAATCATTCCCAATCAACTAACCTATGCTAATAATCCTTCTTTGACCTAAAATTGCATACAGGTGAACCAACAAGTAGGGATTCCCATGTTTTGACCTTATACTAATAACTCATCATTATCCCATGACCATGCACATGTGTACCAATAATCGAGACTTATCCTATCTGGTCCCCCTCCACCATCATTTGTTAGCAACAATGGTCCTATACCTAATCTTGATTATACAATCACAACTTGGCAGTCAAGGATCACCATACCAGCCCCAAAACCATCTGCCACTTCACCCATCATCTAACCAACCATTTTGGATAAGAAAAATCCATATACCACTATCTAAGAAAAGATATTTGACATTGTAGAACAATTATAAAAAATGTCTACATAAATCTCCATTTTAGATTTATTGCATGCATATACTATCCACAAAAACATCTTGACAAAATTTCTTAGCCAATCCAAAATATCTAATGACATATCTCTAGATAAATTTCAAACTTTGGTTGGACACCTAGTTCCAGGCCAATAATTAAGCTTTAACCAAAGTGATATGTCATCCCTTGTCCCACTTCATAACAATCCATTATACATTGAAGTGTACATAATGTGGTATAAAGTGAAGTGTGTCCTCATAGATAATGGATCAAGCTTGGATATTGTGTCTCTTAAGCTCATCAAGCTTCTTGGGTACACAACAATAGATCTCCAAGCAGAAATAATCACCATCAAAGCCTATGACAATGAAGAACAAGGACCATAAAGCACTATTAGTTTACCAGTTATCATTGGGGATTTGACTCACGATATACTATGCCATGTGTTGGATCTTGACTTATCATATAATATGATTTTGGGTAGACCACAGATACACAATATTCATGCAATCCCATCAATATTGCACCAGTGTATCAAGTTCTCCCATTTAGGAATGTAGGTTACTATTCCAAGAGATTTGCATCCATACGAGCTTTATAAACATCTAGAGGTTGAGTTCAAAAGCTATAACTATCATTTTAGCATGAATCTAGTTACCAAGAAGGATAAGGGGAAATTAATACTAATTGATTCACTAGAGGCCAATTATATTAACCCTAATACCCTTGATTCAATTTCCTAAATGCCACTTCCTAAAATGTCCAATCATTATACTATCTTGGATAATGGTTGAATGAGAACCACAAGGCACTATTAGTTTACTAGTTATCATTGGGCATTTGACCCATGATACACTATGTCATGTGTTATATCTTGACTTGTCATATTATATAATTTTTGGTAGACCTTAGATACATGAGATTCATGCAATCCCATCGACATTGCACTAGTGTATCAAGTTCTCCCATTCAGGAATGGATGTTACTATTCTAGGAGATTTGCATCCATACGAGCATTATAAGCATGTAGAGGCTAAGTTCAAAAGCTATAACTACCATTTTGGCATGAATCTAATTTCCAAGAAGTATACTGGGAAAATAATACTTATTGATTCATCAGAGACCAACTATATTGACCTTGATACCCTTGATTCACTTTCCCAAATGCCACCTCCTAAAATGTCCAATCATTATACTATCTTTAATAATGGCCCAGGAGAATATTTGACCCATGACACCTTTCAAATTGCAAATCTTTCTTAGAGCCCAAAGTCCTTTGGAAGACCAAACTTCAAACCACTTATGCAATGGCAAAGAAAGGTCAAAGGCCAAATGCATAGTCTAACACCTATCACTTTCATATTGACTTTTGGACAAGAACATTACCCTCTTGAAGGTGATGAATCATGGTTATATAATGATGAATTTGTCCATTATTATAATAATTCCAAATATCCCATTCCTAATAAGATCATGAAAAACTAAGACTATGAAGGAGGAGGCCTCAAGCCAAATCAACAAGGAACACTTGAGCTAATTTATATGACTAGGTATAAAGGAACCTATTGACTTGGATTTAAACTGCCTAGGGGTGACCCCACATATCTTATTTGAGTTCTATCACCAATATATAGTGACAATGATGCCAATAATGCAATAGAGTTTGATCATAGTCATTTTAATGACCTAGCCCATAACAATTTGTTTGACAATAATGCCATTTGTACCCTTCGACCTATTATTCACCATAATCCACTACCATTATATTATCCCCAATTGATAGACTAGGGCCAACAAGAATTGAATGTACCAGTTGATGATTTCCAAAATGATGAGGCCTTTTATTATTTTTAAGGTCTTAAGGACAATGTGACCATAAAAAAAGTTCTCAATCAAGTTGGATCCTGAAGCCTATTTTGGAGAATGGGTGAACACCCTTAGCCAAAAACACTTAAATAAAACATTAAGGTCCCAAAGTGAAAACCTCTTTGAGGCACTTTTGGACCAGGGAAATAGTAAAGATAAAGGCCAGTCTAGTGGTGAAAACTTGTTTCAGGCTCCATTAGATGGGGGTGTTCAACCTTCTTAAAACATAGACCAAGAGACCACCAATGATGAACTTGTCTACGGGTTCAAGTTTAGTCTTGAATAAGAACATGAATTTGATCAAATCATCTAGTATACCACTAATGATGAACTTATCAATAGGTTTGAGTTTAGTCTTGAAGAATAGTAGGCATTTGATCGCATAATCCAAGAATTCCCAATAGTGTTTGTTACATGGCCATCCATACCATTAGGGGATTCTAATTCATCATGCCTAGGAGAACTTGAGGAACCAGCCTTAATAAAGGACTCTACCATTACCAAATAGTTTAAATCCTTGCCCACTATTTTTAAAGATGGTTCAACCCTTCTAGTGGACGACATAATAGAGATAAACATCAAGACTCCAAATGACCCAAAATGGATTAAATTAGGTGCATCCCTTACTGAGGAGTGTGAAGTCCTTACAACCCTTTTAAAGGAATTTGTTGATATATTTTCATGGATCTACTTTGACATGCTAGGCTTGGACCCCACCTTAGTTTTTCACCACCTTATGCTACATCTTGATGCCAAACTAGTGAAAAACAATTATGTAAGATGCATCCTCACATTGTTATATTAGTGAAGAAAGAGTTGGAAAATCTCTTGAAAGTGAGATGTATTAGACTGATTGACTATTCTGAATGGATTTTTAATATAGTGTCTGTCAATAAAAATTCAAAAGGAATCAACATTTACACTGATTTTAGGGACATAAACAAAGCCTACCCTAAGGATGGATTTCCTTTACCAAACATTGACATGATTGTCGATTCCATAATGGGTTATGAAATGCTTTCTCTGATAGATGGATTCTTAGGCTACAATCAAATCTGAATCATACCAGAATACTAACATAAAACAACATTCCCCATTTTGTGGGGAACATTCTATTATCAAGTTATGCCATTTGGTCTCAAAAGCATATGGGCCACTTATCAAAGAGCCATGACCATCATATTTCACAATATGATGCATGACATTGTTGAGGACTACATCAATGACATAATAGGTAAATAAAAGACCATGGCTAATCATCCAATAATAGTAAGGAGGATATTTGAGCAACTACATAAAGACAAAGTTAGGCTCAACCCTAAAAAATGTGTTTTTAGAGTTACTTCAGGCAAATTTCTTGGATTCATTATCTCACTGAGACATTGAAGTTAATCTAGCCAAAGTATGAGCCATAACAAAAATGCCACCACCAATCAATTTGAAGCATCTCTATAATTTGTAGAGAAAAATATAGTCTATTAGATGTTTCATCTCTTAGTTAGTAGACAAATGCAACCCATTCACACATTTGTTGAAAAAGGGTGTTACATTTCTTGGGGATGATAATTGTCAGAAAGCTTTTTAATAGCTAAAGGACTATCTAGCAAATCCACCTATTTTATTGCCTCCTATGATAGGGAAACCATTCCTTCTATATCTATCAGCCATAGATAAATCCCTAGGGGTAATTCCAGCTCAACACAATGATAGTCAAAAAGAAAATGCCATGTACTATCTAAGCCATATATTAGTCATGTATGAGCATAATTATATGCCCATTAAAAAAGTCTTTTTAGCTATGGTCTTTACAGCTCATAAACTGTAACATTACATGTTGAATAATAAGACCATCATCATTTTAAAAGTATATCCAATCAAGTATCTACTATCTAAAACAACTTTATAAGGTCACATGGCCCAATGGATCATGCTTCTTAGTGAGTTTGAGAGAATATGTCAACCAAAAAGCCATCAAGGGGCAAGCTATTGTAGATCATCTTACTAAAACATCCCTTGTAGATACAGAGCCACTAACATTCCAATTTCTTAATGCATCCATCATGACCATCATTAAAAAAATCTTGAGGAGTAACATTGGAAGCTATATTTTGATGGATCATTCATTGCATATAGATCAAGGATAGGCCTTTTGTTTATTATTCCACAAGGGATCTAATCCCTAAGTCATTCAAAATCAGTTTTCATTGTACCAATAACATGGCAAAATATGAATCACTCATTATAAAGCTTCTACAATTAGTACAATGAAATACATATAATCTAAAGGTTTATGGTGATTCTTAATCATCAATCAGGTTACAAACCACTTTCAAACCAAAGATGACAAACTAGTTTCGAATAAGGCCATAGTTGACACTCTCAATTAATAGATTGATGATGTATAGTTTGAACATATAATACGGGCTAGTAATAGAATAGTAAAACCATGGCTACTATTGGGTCACTCATTCGATAAATATACACAATCAAAGAATACTAATTTCTTGTTGAAAATATTCTAGTGTCAGCTCATGAACCTTCAACCATCACAATGATCTATGATATTTTTGGTCCCAACTCTACTTGGTATTTAGACCTTTACAATTACCTCCATGACCAAATTATGTCACCAAACTTATCATGAAAATAATCCAAAGCCTTCATCCATAATGCCCAATGTTATACTTTACTCATACCAACCTTATACCACCATAGTTTTGATGGAACTTTGCTTCATTATTTACCTTTGGTAGAATCTACCTTAGCATTATGGGAAGTTCACAAATGGGTATGTGAAGCCCACACTAGTGGGGCAGTCCTCTCTAAAAATCTTTTACGTATTGGGTACTATTGGCCAATGATGGATGTAGATGCAACTACATATGTTAAAATATGTGATAAATGTCAATGGCATGCCAATCTAATTCATGCCCTTGCTAAAACTTTGAAACAAATGTTGACACCATAGCCATTTGATACATGGGGCCTTGATCTCATTAGGAAGATAAACCCCACCTCATTTGATGCCATAAACATCTCCTAACTGCCATAAAATATTTCACTAAGTGGGTTAAAACTATACCACTCACTTATATGAATAGAAAGCAAATTTCCAAATACATCTTCAACCATCTCATTTTTTGCTATGGTATCCCTTCTATTATTATATCTAATAATGGAAAATAATTCAAGAACAAGGATGTCAAATCACTATGTGTTGAGTAAAAGAACAAACAATATTTTTCCATAATATATTACCCTCAAAGTAATGGATAGACAGAAACTATATACACAATATTTTCAAACTTTTATTGATTACTGACACTTTATATCTCGAAAGAACCCATCGAGTCTCAATATCTATGAGTGCATGCCTTAAGGGGTGCATCAAGAAAGTGGTGGGCAAACCATTGGTGCCTCACAAGATTGTTGTCACTTTTTACACTTGTTATATACACACTTATCTCCTAAAACCATTTACCCTAAGCTTAATATTCTATGTTGTACCCATTTTAGGCATTTACTACCTTTTATCCTACTTTTCCTTACCTAAATACCATTTTATCAATTGATTATACTTGGTCAACTGGGTTAACCCTATATAGTTTTGGGGTATTTTTCACTTAGGAGCTAGCTGACCTTTGGCCGACCTAGCTCATGACCTAGCAAATTATTGTTTGAAATTGTGCTAGGTCGACTGGGTCAACCCTGTCAGCCAAGATTTTTAGAAGGGTTTAGGGTCAACTCCACCTATAAATAAAATTTCATTTACATCATTTATTAAGAGAAGTGATAAAAATAAGAGTGAACAGACATTTGTTTATTGACCATTATACTCGAGAAGTAAAGCTTAAGGTTCCATAATTTCTTTGGATGTATAAATGTTGCCTTATGGAGAAGTCTTTTGGATGCATCGATAGGTTGTGTAGCCTAGAGATAATTTATCTTTATTATCTTTACATATCACAACAATTTTTTGTGAAGCACTTTGGTTAAGGAAGAGATTGAGGCTCAGTGGGTTCATCTTCAAAGGTAAGTATTTATAACTTTATTTCTTCTTTGTAAGAGTAGATAGATAATACATTTATGCTTTTCTTTCATGTATTAGGATTTTGTATACATTGATGTGAGTATATGTCTTCTATGCATGTTTAGTTTTATTGTTTATAATCCCCACTTTGTGCCACAAGCTTTGGTGAGCACTAGATTAAATTTAATTTTCTTGTTATTAGATTAGGTTAAATATCAAAACTTAGGACCCCCTTAGGGTTATTGCATGATTATGTTAGATTGGAGGCTTTGGAACCCTCCTTAACATAGTGTATTGTGATAAATTCTCCCCTAATTAGGTCTAGTGGATCCCCATATTGGTCATGCTTCTACTTAATAAATATGTTCCCAATTGGAAGTAGGTATGCTCTATCTTCTCTGAGTTAGGATTGATTTATAGACATGATGCATTTTTTGATTGTATACATTATGGTGAAATCAATGTGAATCTAACCCTTATAGGGTTTATTTCACTTATTTCCTTATTTTATCATTTTACTTTCATAATTTTGTAATACTTGGTCAACTGCATTTACATAATTCTAACTTATGTGTGCATGTTGAACACACAGTCACATCTATACAACTCTATTACTTCTGTGAAGGTTATTTTTTAGGTATAAGCTACTGGATTGACTCAATCAACCAAGTATAGTTTTTTATAATTTTAGACATCCAGTCTAGACTACTAGGTGTTGAGCATGGTCATTGATGTTAGGTTGTTAGTGATGTTAAAGAGAGCATGAGATCATAATGTATTAATGACATAGTGATCAGATTGATGGTTTAGAGAGTGTTTGATTAGTTAAGTAATTGATGGATGATATTTATGGTATGGTAATAATGAAGAGCCCCTATGGGATGTTATGAGTGCTTATAATGCTTATGTAAGTGAATGGAATTCATCAGAATAATCATATGAAGGTCTAAGCTCAAGTAGTCATCTTGATAGATAAAGTTGAGTGAGTAGATTAATGACATCATATTTCACACATGTGAAGATTTAAAGATTATATTGATATATTAATATATTACCCTATGTAAATAGATCATATGGCTCAAATTTCAAGTCTGGACATGGGGTGTAGCAAAAGTTATTAAGGTGCAAAGTTGGCTTATCAGATAGAGTTTACCAAGTTCTTATACTTAGCCAAATTTGTGATATCAAAGATCTACAACAATCATTAAATTAGATCATGGATATAATGATGAGCATTTATTCTAACCAAATAATTATATAATGGAGCATGTGATCTTATCTAATGGTGCATATTTAGTCAATATGTCAGAGTATGCTTAGAAGGCACGTAGAGCTACCAAGTGGCAAAAGAGCATTGGAGACTAATTATAGAAGACACATGGGACTTCCAAGTGGTGAAAGAGTAGAGATTGTCAGATAAATATCAATAGTGAGTGTATGATCATGTAGTTAGAGATCAATGACATGTGTTAAGTCAATAAGTCAAAGGATGGTTAGAAGGCATGCAGAGCTACCAAGTGGCATGATCATGGAAGCATAGATCTAAGATCAATGGTGAGCGATTACAAGTTAAAGACTAGGATAATCCTAATGAGATTGATGGAGTGAATTTTTTAAAATTTTCCAAGGATCATGAGATGATGTAAAAGTGTCTAATGTTTAACATTAACATAGTGACCATTGGAATTTGAATATTTAAATTAACAAGGGAAACTAGTTTGTAGGTTTTCAGCTATATATTTTGATATAGGATGAATTTTATGGTGGTTTAAAAGGAAATATTGTAAATAAATCCAAGGCACATCCAAATACACTAGTTATAAGGTTTTAATGTTCATATAGTCTAAAATATTGAGCTCTAAAGTTCAATATGTGTTTGACCATGTTCTGTAAGTGAACTGAGAAAGATATTTGAGTTGTTAATGATGGTATTTATATGTTTTAAGATGAGATAACTATTAAAGATTATTTTATAATCCATGAATACTATATATGTTCATTTTAAAGGTTTGACCAATCCATCTTCAGTGTGAATAATTTCTTATAAGTTGATTGTATTTTTTGAATACATTCGCAGATTGAGTGACCATGTTACAAGAGTGAGTTGAAGGTGTTTTGAGTAGATTTGAAGAAAAAAATGAACATAGAGATGTTATATAAGTCTCAAAGGAATATTCTAATAATTTGGTTGTCATATTTTTCCCTTGATCAGCTATGAAGAGTTAAAATATCTTAAATGTATTTTAACTGTATATGACCAATCTGAGTGGTCATTCTAAGAGAGTTAAATTGAGTGCTTAGAACCTATGTTGAAGTATCTAAAGCACATGGAAGTTTTTTAGAGGTCCTAAAGAGTTCAACCATGTGATATAATCATATGGATATGTGATATTTAAGTAGTTACTTCAAAAGTTTGAGACTGTGTTTTTTATGTATGAAGACCCAAAGAGTAAGGAGACCTATTTGGTAGATTTGAGTGTTGAGTTGGTATTCCAAGTGGCATGGAACCATGTGAGAGTTAACAAGGGAATATTAGAAATAGTTTTTTATGTGTTAAAATCATTGGTAAAGGATGAAGGTGGTCCATGTATTCTCACATATAATGTGTGAGTGTAAAGACCTAATTGTTTTAGGTCTCACCAAGACCTAATGGCAGTTTGGGGCTAATGAGGGATTGGCTAACCTAAAGAGTGCATGGTTATTACATGTAACATGTATAAGGACATATTTAAAAGGAATATAAATTATGATAAGCATCCTGGCTGACCAAGATGGGTTAAACCAAGAGAGTGGTATAAATACAAGGCATAATTGGACTAATTGTGCTAGTTGTATGTGTGTGGATTCAAGTGAAGAACAAAACCTTTGAAAGATAAGGTATAGGTCAGTAAGGACCATTAGAGTGTGAGGAAGATCAAACATGTTTATTTATTAGGTTGATGTAGGAGGACACAGTGGTCATTGGACCTAATGAGCTTAGAAGAGGTAATTTGAGCAAGTTAGCCCCGAAGGCAACTTGAGAGAGATTGGAGGTGAAGAGTGTAAACATAAGTGATCATCATCAATTGAAGAGTAGAAATAGGTGTTTAAGGTGATCTATTTAGGTAGCTGAGTGGGTGTTTGGTTTCCTAAGGGGCTGGTTCCTCTTTGAAAGGTGAAACTTGTTAAAAGGTCTAGTTGTTGTGGGTGTTTAGCTAGATAGGGGTAATAGCTCCTTGTGGGATTGGTGTCTCACTAAATTAAGGGATGGATGTTCCTTGATTAGTTGGTGCGGGTCTAAATTGGATCTTTTCATTATAGGAGTATAGTCCATCTTACATGGTTTAGTGGGTTTTATCCCTCAAGAGGGTTTCCCATATATATGGTGTGTTCATGTGATATATGATCTTATGTATGTGCTTTCATGTTTATGTTGCTTGATCAAGTTGATGTATGCTGAATGTTTAAGAATTAGGAATTGATTTGGATTATTTTGCATCACTGATTCACCCCCCTCTCAATGATTATACCTCTAATAATTGGTATCAGATCAGGATCTTATTTGTAAGTTTAACCACTTAAAGGTGATCTAAGGTACAATATGACTAAGCAATTAAAGAAAGAGAATCAAGAGTTGAAGGCTCAAGTGGAGGTTATTTATGCATGTCTAAAATCAAGTGAATAAAAGTGCAATCAACTCAAGGCACTTTTTTTAGAAGTACATAGGTAAGATGAGAGAGTATGATCAAGAAGAAGCTTAGAATAAGATCATGGCCTCAAACTTTAAGGCTATTATAGATGAGTGCATCAAGCTCAATAAGGAGCTAGAATCCTTGAAGGCAATCTCAAGATCAAAAGATGATAAAGAGAATATTAGCATTCTTAAGGATCATTAAAGGTTACAAGGACAAATTTGAGTTCAAAAGAGGAAGAATGTAGACACCTCAAGACTTAGTTACAAGAGATAAATGCCAAGTTGAGTTTAAAACAAGGTGAGCATGATGAGTTGAAGTCCAATATTGATTCTATAAAGATTATGGAAGAGAAAACATGTATATTGAATGATGACATG
Source organism: Torreya grandis (assembly GCA_037957365.1). Taxonomy (NCBI): domain Eukaryota; kingdom Viridiplantae; phylum Streptophyta; class Pinopsida; order Cupressales; family Taxaceae; genus Torreya; species Torreya grandis. The sequence continues at coordinate 6,695,286 of JARHVA010000146.1, forward strand.
GTTAAAGAAGATAAGAGGGATAAGGAAACTATCCAAGTTATCAGAATTTAGTTAGAGGCTATAAGTTCAAGTATGAGAGCTAAAGAGGATGAGAGCGTTCAATTGAAGAACAAGCTAGATTCAATGAAGGATGAACATGAGTAATTTCTTGTCAAGGTAAAAAAGTCTAAGAAATAATAAGAGAGGTCAACTCAATACAAGAAGGATGTAAGCACCAAGTACAACATGAGAAGACCTATCAGGCAACCAAATGCTATAAGGTATGAAATCTCATTTCATGGTCACTGCTTTGCATGTAAGCTTTTTGGTCATAAGGCAAGAAAATGTAGAAGGAAGAGCAACTATTCAGCTAGAGGTATGGATAATGTAATCTATTATAATTGTCATGGCATGGGACATATTGCTATATTCTACCCCAAAATGCAAGGGAAAATACTAACCCAGGTATGGAGACCCAAGATAGCCAAGCTTGAGCATAATGAACGTAAGAGAAAAGATGGTATGTTTGCTAAGATTCATAATATTTATCAAGCATAAGGTATGAATGATGTTATTTGTTTTTGTTGTCATTAATTTATTCATATTGCAAGATATTGTAAAATCAAGCTCTCAAGTCATAAGAAGGTGCATAAACATCTTAAAGTGCTCAAGAAAGGTCAATCCTTGGTATGGAAACCTAAGGAAGTGAAAACTAAGAAAATTAATTCAGTTGAGTTGAAAGATCAAGGTGGACTACCTGCTAAAGTAAAAGAGGAATCCAATATGAAGAAGGTTCAAGAATGCCAAGAGAATGTGTTATCTATCTAGATAGAAAAGGAGAATCAAAAGTTAGTTCAATTTGAGCTCAAAGAAAAGACCAAGTGATAGTTGAGGCCACTTCTAAGGTATGTATGGATCTAAGAGAACATCTTACTATTATTGATAAAGTTTCATGCAAAGAACATCAGTTGTTAATGCCTAGTGATGAGGTTCTTTCTTCAGATGAAAATGTATGTCATGATATTTGTTGTCTCTAGTATTGTTAATTCATCTTAAAATAAAAGGATAATATTTCCATAGATGAGCATGTTGCTTATCTTAAGATTAAAAAGAAGAAGAAATATCAATATCATATGACCAAAGAGGAGAAGTAATATGAGGAGTTATGGGAAACTCCTAGTTTCACATTGTTCTAGGACATTTTGGGTCAGTTTCTCTCTATCTAAGCTTCAAGGAGACACTTGACAAGAAATAAGAAGCATAGTGGATACCAGTTGAGCTTTGGTTGATATTTCAAGACAAGAATATCATTTAAAGATGTGTTTGGATAAGGGGGAACTAACTCAGTTATCTTGAGTCACTTGAAGAGCTGTACATGATGTAAGGGGGAACATATGTGAGATATTCTAGTCTTGGTGGAGATATGAAGAAGTTTGCTACAGTTGTGAATTCAATAATATTGATATGATGACTTGATAAAACCAAGTCATATGTTTTGACAAGGTACTAAATCTTCATTCATGAGAAAAGGGAGATTGTGAAGTTATTTAGGTATATAGGTCCAAGGATTAGAAAATCCCAAGTTCATATTAGTGTATATCAAAGAACATATGACATGAGATGGAGCATAATGTTAGGGGAGATTTCTAAGCTCTGTGAATAGTTTATCAGGTCCAAGGATCAGATAATTCCAAATTTAGATTGGTGCATATCAAATGGGAGTAATTGATTCATATGATTGAAAATTTTAGGGTGTGGAGCTAAAAGCTTCACCAAGGAGCACATTTTAACAGGTTCATGTCTACACAGTCACCGGCATCGGTCAGGAGTGACCGACGTCAGCCAGGTGCAGTTGCAGAGGCACCGATGTCAGCAGTGGGTCGGCCGATGGCGGTCACAGGCAAACAGCAGGAACCGGCGTCGGTTACCTGTGCATCCAGAATGCTATTTCTGAGGATAGAAGCGAGTGTTTGCATGATGAGTTTAAGTTGTAGTCTTAAGCTCGCATCTCTATTATTAGTAATATTATTTTTAGATCCCTTGTTTAAGAGGCTTAACTATTTATTGTAAGTGCATGCTCAAGTCTCCTAATTCTATATGTAGAATTAGATCTTCTTAGCTTATTGTACTAGTTGTAGAATTGGTATGTTGAAGAACAGTACAGAATTGAATCAATCTAGGCTTGTTGGAGTTGATTGTTCTTGAGAGAGAGAACTCTTGAGGAATAGAGATCTAGTGAGAGATCTATACATCTAGGGAAGGTGTGGAAGAAAGAAGTTTCTTCAATTGTATTCCTTTTGTAAAGAGTTTATTAATACAAGTTTTCAGGGTGGTTTGTTGTATCTCTTGCTCTTGCTGTTTATCATTCTAGTTACTTGTCTATCTGATTTATTTCCATGTTTATTGCTTTCACAAGTGTAATCTATTATTGGTTGATCCCCAACAAGTGGTATCAGAGCTACGATTTGCAGGAAGTAGGGTATTGTTTTTTGATTACAGGTCATTCACAGGGTTTTCTGATTGAGTGGGAGTTCAGCAATGGCAGAAGAAAGTAGGCTATGAATGAAGAAGGAAAGTAAAAGCATTGAAGCTAGCAAGGTCAAGGAGACAAGCTGAAGCATTCAAGGAGGGATAATAACTCAGGGTTTAGAGTTGTTGTGTTGAGCAAGAGAGAGAGGGAAGAAGGTCTTGAGGTGTGGCAAGCCTTTGAGGTGGAGGAAGAAGTGGCATCTTCCTTACTGTATTTTCTTCTAGTAGTATTTAATACAAAGAGTGTGTATTGTCTCTCAAATTCTTTGCTGTCTCAAGTTTCTAGTTACTTTATCATTCTGGTATAATTTCGTGTTTAATTGCTTATAAGAAAGTAATCAATTGTGCTTTCATTGGATAAGGGGTCACCTAACAGTTAGTATCAGAGCATATTGATTGTTGTAGGTGTTTTTTCTCCTGACAAGTGGTATCATGTAAGTATCCTAAGCATCTTAAATAGTATTTGAGTGCACACATGATGTTAATAAATGCTTGTTGGCATGTTGAGGAAGAGACCCTTTGTTATTAATGTCAAAGGGGGAGAAAGATCACAATGAAGAAGTTAAAATGAGTAAGAAGTAATTATGAGGGTGTTTTGACATAAATGATAAAGGGGGAGATTATTTAGCATGGTCATTAATGTTAAGTTGTCATTGATGTCAAAGAGAGCACGAGATCATAAAGCATTAATGATAAAGTGATCAGATTGATGGTTTAGAGAGTTTTTGCCTATTTAAGCAATTGATGGATGAAATTAATGGTATGGTCATGTTTTGGAGACCATATGAGATGTTATGAGTGATTAGAATTATTATCAAAGTGAACAAAATTCATCAGAATAGTCATATGAATGTCTAAGCTCAAGTAGTCATCTTGACAAATAAAGCTAAGTGAGAAGATTGATGACATCATATTTCACACATGTGAAGGTTTCAAGGGAATATTGATATATTCCCCTATGTAATTAAATTATATGGTTCAAATTTTAGGTTTAGACATGGAGTGTAGCAAAAGTTATTAAGGTGCAAAGTTGGCTTCTCAGATAGAGTTTCTCAAGTTCCCATACTTAGCCAAATTTATGATATCAAAGATCTACAAGGAGAATTCAATCATATTGAAGATATAATGAAATAATTTATTATAAATAAATAATTATATAATGGATCATGTGATTTTATCAAGAGTGATCTAATAGTGTGTATTTAGTCAATATGTCAAAGGATGCTTAGAAGGCATGTAGAGTTGCCATGTGGCAAAAAAGCATTGGAGACTAACATTAGAAGGCACACAAGATTTACAAGTGGTGAAAGAGTGTGGAATATAAGATAAATATCAATGGTGAGTGTATTATCATGCATTTATATATCAATGACATGTGTTGATTCAATAAGTCAAAGGATACTCAGAAGGCATGCAGGGTTGCCAAGTGGCATCATCACATAAGCACCGATCTAAGATCAATGATGAATAATTGTAGGTTAAATACCAAGATAATACCAAAGATATTGATATATTAAAATTTTTCAAAGTTTACAGGGAGCATGAGATGATGTCAAAGTGTCTGATGTTTAACATTAACATAGTGACCAGTGGAATTTGAATATTTAAATTAGTGAGGGAAAACCAATCTATAGTTTTTGAGCTATATATTTTGATCCAAGATGAATTTCATGGTGGTGTAAAATGAAAAATTGTAAATGACTTCAATTTTCATCTATAAAAACTAGTTATAAGGTTTTAATGTTCATATAATCAGAAATATTAAGCTCTAAAGCTGATTGTGTGTTTGACCATGTTCTACAAGTGAATTGAGAAGAATATTTGAGTTGTAATTGATGGTATTTTGATGTTTCAAGATGAGAAACTATTGAATATTATTTTATACTCCATAGATAATATCTATGTGGATTTTTATGGTTTGAAAAATACATATTCAGTGTGAATGATTGCTTATAAGTTGATTGTATTTGTTGAATGCACTAGCAAATTGAGTGGCTATGTTGTAGGAGTGAGTTGAAGGTGTTTTGAGTAGAATTGAAGAAGAAAATGAGAATATAAATGTTATATAAGTATAAAATGATTATTATAAGGATTTTTTTGTTGTATTTTTCCCCTGGTTAGTTATGAAGAGTTAAAATAGCTTGACTATATTTTGATTGTATATGACTAGTCTGAGTGGTCATTCTACGAGACTTGAATTAAGTGGTTAGATCCTATGTTGAAATATATAAATCATATGGATGTGTTTAATAGGTCTTTAATAGTTCACCCATGTGATATAATCATATGTATATGTGAAATATTTGAGTAGTTACTTTAAAAGTTTGAGACTGTGTTTTCTGTGTATAAAGCCTTGAAGAGAAAAGAGACCTATTTGGTAGGTTTGAGTGTTGAGTTGGTGTTATAGGTGGCATGGTACCATGAGGGAGTTATCAAGGGGATATTTTAATTTTTTTTTATGTGTTTTAAGCATTGGTAAATGGTGAAGGTGCTCCATGTAGTCTCACATATAATGTGTGAGTGTAAAGGCCTAATTATTTTAGGTCTCACCAAGACCTAATGGTGGTTTGGGCATAATGATGGATTGGCCTTTGTGGTTCTTAAATGTAGCATGTATAAGGACATTTAAAATATATATCAATTATGGTAATCATATTTATTGACCAATATGGGTTATAACAGGAGAGTGGTATAAACACAAGGCATAATTGGACTAATTGTGCTAGTTGTGTGTGTGTAGATTCGAGCGAAGAAGAGAACCTTTGAAAGAGAAGGTATAGGTTAGTAAGGAATATAAAAGTGTGAATAAGATAAAACATGTTTATTTGAGTAATTATATGTAGGAAGACACATAAGTCATTTGGACTTAATGAGCCCAGAAGAGGCAATTTGAGCAAGTTAGACCTAAAGGTAGGTTGAGAGAGATTGGAGGTGAAAAGTGCAGACATAGGTGATAATCATCAGTTAAAGAGTATAAATAGGTGTTAAATTTGATATATTTATGTATCTAACTAGGTTTTTTCTTTCTTATGGGGTTGGTCCCTCCTTGTAAGGTGAAACTTCCTAAAAGGTCTAGTTATTGTGGGTGTTCAACTAGACAAGGGCAATGGCTCCTTGTAGGATTGGTGTCTCACTAAATTAAGGGATGGGTGTTCCTTGATCACTTAATGATGCTATAAAATATATATTTTCATTATAGGAATGTTTTCCATCTTTCAAGGTTTAGTGGGTTTTATCCCCTAAGAGGTTTTTCCACATATATGATGTGTTCATGTGATACATACTCTTATGTATGTGATTTCATGTTTAAATTGATTAATCAAGTTGATGTATGTTGAATGTTTAAGAGTCGGGAATTTAATTGGATTATCTTGCATCATGAATTAAACCCCCCTCTTAGTGATTGCACCTCTAACACTAGGTTAACACAGTTGACCTTGTATAATTTAGGCACTCAACAATAGGGTTCTACAAAGTTAGATCGATCTAGTTGACCCTGTTAACAAAATTTTCAAGAGTTTATCATGATTATTTGATAAAAATTTCACTTATATACATATTATAACCCACCAAGGTTCCTTTCTATCCTTTCTCTCGTTCCTTATAGTCTTTCCTTTCATAGTTTGTAATCTTTAAAACTGCCCCCTGTATAGTCAACCAAATTAACCATATTGACCTAGTTCTGTATTATGTGTGTTGTCTGGATAACTGGATTGACTCTATTGACCTTGTTCATTTTAAAACCTTTTCTTCTATATTACATAGGTGGCACTTTTGACCTTACTCTATATTATGTGCATACACTATCGACAACATTGACACTGTACCGTGTTTCAAAGTTGGAATTAACCTTTATATGTTAGTAATTAACTCACACTTTCATTTCTTGTTGCTTGCATGCTTAGAATTAAACACATAATCTAATTATGTGGTTTTTAATTTAACATTTCATTTAACTATTTTCTATTTTATGCATACCTGACCAAATCATAAAATATTAACAAGCACTTTAACAATTGTCTACCCAAGGCCAACCTACTTGGATTTCATCACCAAGGGGGAAGCTAACTTAGTTTCTAGCCAAGTATAAAGATGTGGTTAATGGTATATTCTATCTCTTGACACCCTTACCATTGTGGTGTATGAAGTGAGGGGGTAGGCCCCAATACCAAGCCTATACCATTACGAATATAGATCTTTTCAACCCAAATGTCCTTAAACTATCCTTAGATTGATTTATAGTTCCTTGCTTACATCCAAATTCCCATCACATTTAAAATTATATTCTATAAAAAAATTAGGTTGACCAACTAGTTAGCTTTTACTTTCCAGGTTGATTGCTTGATCTTTGCTCAGTTATATTTTGTATTGTAAAAGCTTACATTAGCCAACATTGGTGTAAGGTTTTGTATTGTGTGCCTTAATCAGATCACCCTCATTAATCCAATTGATTGTTTATTTCCCTTCAGTTCTTACTTTTAAATGTACTTATAAATTTATTTTCTGTACATAATCATTTTAGTCGACACAGTTTTTTACATACTATCTATTTTTCCTTATTTGTTGTGCTTGGTCAACCTGATCGACCCTATATACTTTTTTGGCCTTTATCTAGTGTGCTAAGTTGACCTAGTCAACCCTGTATACTTTTTGAGCCTCTGTTTGCCATGCTAGGTTGACCCAGTCGAACCTATACTATTTATAGGCCTAATTTCCTGTCCTAGGTTGACCTAGTTGACCATGTACTATTTATATTACTTCTTATTTCATTGATTTTGAATTTCTATTATATGATTTTAATCCTTTTCCTTCATCATGAATTTTCTATTTGAAGACAACAATAAGTTGAATTCAACAAACATGATGAGCTTTACCAATCCTCATAGGGTCTCTCATAATCAAAGTATGGCTCCTATCTTAGATGATAATAATGTTCACATACCACTCATACAATTAACTATGGGACCCCTCCTCATACATATTCACAACATAATCCTCTCTTCTCCCTAGAAGATCAACCCGAATTAGAGTATACCCCTGAAATGCTCTTATTTATCTCTGAATTTTCTCAACATCAAGGAAAAGATCCCTTTACCATTTACTAGCTTATGATTAGTGGTCAATCTGAAGAGCCTCATTCACCTACTCCCACATTCTCAAATGGATTTAGATGTACCACTTTCTTTGATTCTTAGCTCTTCCCTCAGTTATGACCCTTTTTCATACCATGACCTCTTCTTATTTAACTTCTTATACTTCCATGCGTAGTATGTCCACTAACATGGTAGGTTTTACATCTAGTGGGCCTCTTATAAGATCCACTATCCTTAATCCTTCTACTAGTACATTTTTTACTACCAAATATAATCATGCTTCTATTACTTCTTCTTCTCATCCTTTTACTAGTCCATCTTTTACCTCACAAGCAAATTTTTCCACTAGTGCCTCACATTCTCATAGTTCCTCTCAAGCTTCTATTAATACCAATAGTGGTATCCAAACCAATAATACTGACTCTAATAGTTCAAATAATGATAATAATGTCGATCAAACCCACCAATATTTATTAAAAACACTCAATCAAATGAATGCCTTTCAAGCTCATAATACAAATCAAATGATGAGAATGGAAAACCACCTTCTCAATCTTCAAAATCATCCTCAACCAATGACTTGGGGCATGCATAATCAAAATGTTCCCCCTCCTCCTCTTTCATATTTCCAAGACAATCTCATCCCTCAACCTCTTTTCATCAACAAAACCATTAAGCATCTTCAAAATGAGCCTCTTACCACTCAAATTGCTAATATTGATATAGGAGGTATCACCTCTACAATTTAATATAATGGATCAACTGATCCTACCCTTCATTTTAAAACATTTGGAAATCTTTATAAGGATTTGGTCAAATTGAACACCTTTGCTTCTACCAAGCTCTTAGCCAAAACCCTCATGGGTGATGCCTTAGATTGGTACAATCAACATAAAACTTATTCTATTGCTAGTTTGGAGGATTTAGTGAATGCTTTAACTCAAGAATTTCAAACTAGTGATCTTCCCAAAAACACTTTGGCCCACTTCATAAATATTAAACAAATTGAAAATGAAACTACCTAAGCTTTTGTTAAAAGGTGTAAAACTTTGTCAAACAAGTGTAAACATAACATGGCTGATAAAAACCTTTTTCATCTCTTTATTAATTCTCTTTCTCCTAAGTTACAATATGGGGTCTATACTCTCTCTTCATGTACTTTGGAGGAGACTATTAACTAGGCTAAATGTCAAGATTTCCTTATGCATCAATTCGAGCCACCCCAACCTTCTATGGGTCCTCATATCTTAAGAAAAAAATTATATACTAAAAATGATGGTGTCATGAACTCTTATGACACCATTCACACCATTCAAGCTATCATTCCTAACCAATCTTCAAAACCATCTCCCCCTTCTCAACAATATACCAATCCTCATTTATCTTCACCAACTACTATCAATGTTCACAAACCCTTATCTTTAGCTAAATTATTTAAGAATTTACCTAGGCCTCTACCATGAGAACTTTATCCTACTCATCTTATGAAATACTAGTATATCCTAACAAGTTTTATTGATTTCATGCTAGTTGTGTTCATTATCATGAGACATGTAGGCAACTTCATAATTTAGCTATGGATTTTATTCTTTTCCCTAATTTTGATCATGATTCTATCATTCTAAAGTGTCAACAAGCCTGCGACATTTAGTTTAAGGCTTATGAATCACAAACTAAATCTCAAGCCTTAAATCATGATAATGCTCATTTGGCTATCTACAAAGACCCTCTTCCTAATCACAAACCTAATCAAGACAACCAAGACAAAGCCCACCCCTTCTACCAACAATGTGGAAAGTCTTGTTGACCCCACTTATGAAGAGATTGTCATTAACATGACTAATATGTGAAGGGTGGTTGCTTTTATTGAGTCTCAACCTATCTACACTCCATCATCTCAAATATTTTGTGTTATCTAGGTTTCTTCTCCAACTCATTTAAATGAGTTGGGGCAAGATAACCTTATAAATTTTGATGATCTAATTCACAATTCTCCCTTAGATAACACTTCCCATTCTATTTATAACAGTATACCATCTTCTAACACTAATGATAACCAATATTCTATTAACAATTATTCTACCAACTCTCAAAATCAAACTGATCCAATTACTTCATCTTCACAACATAATTTACAACCTTGTTCTAAACCTTCTCCTTTTTATCAACACAAATTTCAAAGCATTTCAATTCTTCCTTTCAAAGACCTTCTTAATGACTATTCACCTATTTTTAATAATCTTCTTATGGGTTATGATGAGTAGGATCCCATTATGGAGCTCACTAATCTCCCATCCCAAATTTCATTCCTTGAGCTTATGAGGACTTCTCCACATCATAAAAAAAATATTATATAGCTATTTTTTGAAATGAACATCCCTTATCCTCCCCTAGTAGGACATGAAGTGTAGACACCTAAATCTGGCCACCAATGACCTCTAATTAGGCTTGTGGCCAATTTATACCCAAAATGCACAATTTGGCCCAAAAACACTAAAACATGCTAAATGATGTGAAACTGACATATTCAAGTGCTGATTTTGGTTAGAGTATCACTAAATGGGGCAATGCAATTTATGGGATAGCTAACTTTGATCAATTCATTTTGAGTCAAAATTCTAATTTTACACTTGGGTTCTCTGGTTTGCTCTTTCCTATCAAATCTTTTGCACAAGATGCATGCCTTTATTATTTATTTTCAGTAACATCCTAAATGGGATAATGGATCCAACACATTTGACATCACCTTTCAATTCTAATCTAGTCAAATTTTGGACCAATAACAAGGCATTCTAATCAATTTGAGTAATTTGTGCACAAAGTGCTTAAGTATGCTTAAGAACTAATTAAACCAAATTAGATCCTAATCAATAATTCCATGGAAACTTGTTGAATAAATTTTTTTGGAAATGAATATTGAAGATCTACATCATCAGGTGACCTCATTTCTTGGGAAGACATACCTAGGCCATAAATGCCACAAATATTAAGATTCATGCCTCCCATGCCTCATAAATGCCCTTCATGCCTCTTAATTGCCCCTTTTTCCAATGTCATGATGACGATAATTACTAACTTAATTCTAAAAATTGGATTAATCCTCAACTTAGGATGGAAGGTTTAGGTTGATTTTGATCAAATCCAAAAATCTATAAATAGGAAGCCTTACCACATCATTTTTAAGTTTAATTTGTCCAAAGTTATAATGAAAGATTAGTTCCAAAAGCTTCATGAAAACTAGTGTTAGCATGCCAAATTGATTCCAAGCCAAGCCAAGACACAAGCCAAAGGTGCCAAGGAGAGATGGAGGTAGCCAAACTTACATTACCAAGGACTTCATGAGCACAAAGCTAAGCAAGCCACTACTACAAAGGCATTTGGAGCATCCAAGGAAATTGAAGGAATTCTTGTGTTTTATTCCTTACTTTTTAAGTTGTGTTTGTCATTTATTTTTGTTACCAAGCTCACCCTAGTAACTAGGCATGAAGGTGTTAGCTTAGTGTGTTCTTTGTCAATTTTTTTTGGGCATTTTTTCACTAACACCATACTATTCTCCTCTTCTTAGTCAAATTCCTAGTTCACATGAAGCGACCTTTTTTAGATCCGAGGATAACATATTACAACAATGTGAAGAGATGTCTATCCATGCTGACGAAATAATGGACACTTCTCTTTATTTAAAATTTACTATTGATTTTATGATTCTTGATGATATTATGCTTCATGTGGATGATCCTCCATTATTCATCAGTGTCCAAATAGGTTATATCTAAGTCAAGTGTGAATTGATTGATGAGGTTTCCATCACCTATGTTACCTCTCTCGATTTCATCAAAACCTTTGGATATTCTAAATGTAATCTCAAGTCCACACACAACACATGCCAAGGATATGATAAAAGTTAAATTCCTCCTTTAAGTTGTGTGTGGCTTCCCATTACCATCCCATCTATCACTGTTCATGTGAAGGTGATGATATTTAACTTTTCCCTTCCCTATAATATCTTGCTTGGTAGGCCATGGACTCACCGTATGAGTGTAGTTGTTTCTTTTACCTGCCAATACATTAAATTCCCTCATAATGGATCCATTTATAGGATTCAAGGTGATACTAACCCTTAGAATTTAAAAAAATTCCAAGACCATGGTATCTTCAAGATTCTTACTCTTGAACCTTTGCCTAGTGTTCCATTCTATGAGTCTCAATGCTTCAATTTTATCATTAATTCCACTAAAGGTTACAATAGTCATCCTAAAATCATTGGGATTATTCGTCCCATCCTCTTAAATTTTGATGATAATTATCTTGATGAGATTAAATTAAATATTAAAACTTACAATCCCTCACCTTATCTCATATTACAACTTCCAGCTTTTTTGTAGCCTTGTTTTCATAAACCTCCTTGTGATGACAATCCCATTATCTTGACTAAGACTCATCATTCTATTCACCACACTTCATTAGATGATAAGTTCATCTCTATTTTCATTATTTACCTTCAAAAAATTTATTAGGATGATGGTTATTGCTTAGATGATCCGTTCTTAGGCGATCTTGTCTAGGCCCGTGATGTTGAGATTATCTATTATCATTCTTATTTGTTTGATTCTTTTCATATATCTTCCCTTATTCCTTTGATTATAGTTCCTGTTTTTAGTATTTTTCCTCTTTATATAAAGGTATAGATGGCATCGACACCTCTAGTTTTTGAGGAACCTCATAAGAGTATGCTCATGGATCATGTTATGATTAGGCCTTAATGCTTTGATAGTTACCTTGACCACTATAGCTTGCTTATCCCTGAGATGCATGCAAACCTTCTTTGGAATTTTGTAGATCCTACCCCTCCTTTAGTGGAACCTACATTAGAGCCCATTTCTATCTTGTTATATTTGAGCCCATTCTTACTCTTACTATAGTTGAACCTGCTCTTGCTCTTGCTAAGTCTATCCCTGCTTTTGATCCTATTTCTCTTTCTATTGAGCCTAGTCCCATTCATTCCCCACCCTCACCTTATTTTGGTGATGGTTAGCTTCCTTTGCCTTAGATGGATCTATTTCCCACCATATGGGCCAATGAGCTTTCCCAAGCTTCTTCCACTCTCGTTACACCTCCTCTTATGAGTGCTTCTACTAAGACTACTCACAAGCATATCTATTTATTCCATAGAATAGATAATCATTCATCTACCCATTATCACAAGCTATGATAATATATTGATACTTGGCATCCTTCTTCCCCATAGTTCTTAGAAAAATCCATGCCTTCCTTGAAGGTAATCCCTAAATATATGCCTAAGTATGGCAAGGTATATTGTCTATGGAATTAATGTGGCACCCATCACACTGATAATTATCACATCCTTCAATAACACCTTAAAGATCATCTTATAGTTATTATAAAACCTTCTAACATTCCTCCCATAGGTCATTCCCATAATAAGGCTCCTCCTTCTTCTCTTATGGTTCTACCTCTTATGGTCCCTTCATCACCTTATGTGCCTTCACCCATGACTCCTTCACCTATGGACCTTGCTTCACCTATGGATCCTTCCCCACTGGTTATTCCTGCATCTCCCATAGAGTCTGATCCCATGTATTCCCTTGATCATCCCTTGCTTGATATCCCTCCTCAACATGATCCATCCAACATTCCTAAATTTTCTATTGAGGAGATTAGATGAGAAGTATTTTCTTAGTTTTCATTGAATATAGATGAGACATTAACAACATATCCTATTTAACTTCATAGAAATCTATTTGATGTTATGGATAATGTGTGTGGGTAGATTTATCAATGTTTATGAACACATTCATGGTGAATTTACATTTACATTTGGAATTGACATGTTTTCCAATATTATCTTTGTCTATCTATTATATCATTTTGACACTATGTCAAATTATTATTTATCTTACATAGTGACTTTACTTTCACACTTTATATTGTTTAAATTATCATTTATGTCAACTTATGGATGATTTTTTTATCATTATTTTCTCTTTATTTCCTACATTTTATTTCTTACAAATTCCCTTCTTATGTTTTTATGATTGTTTGCTTTCTTATCTCTATTTTTCACAAATAATTATCATTGTGACTTAGTTATACCAACCTGTTTCCCTTTAGTCACTTCCTATTACCATGTGATCATTTAGCAAATAATTCATCTCATTATACACTCCTTATAATGGTACACTTTGGATATCATTTTCCCCTTTATTCCCCTTTTTTCAAACTAAGCATACACATGGTTGAGACTTGAGATAACGCGTTGGTTCATTGTTAAGCCTAAGTGTCATAGTCAGTTTTGTCTTTGGTTACTTGGCTTCCTTTAGCCTAAGCCTACAACTCATTCATGTGTATCACTCTGTCTCTCATGATTGGTCATTCCAAGTCCCTATGGAGGAGGAGTCTTCAAAATCCTTAAAAACATTTAAAATACAAAACAATTAAATAAAAGGCAATGATATAAAAGGAAAAAACATTCAAAATTATTAAAAGTCCAATCACACTAAAAGATGTGATTCGAAGCACATCTCCATTTTCTATTAAAAAATCAAACTTCATAGTTGGTATCATGATAGAGACAAGATCATTTGGGGTGTGGTAGGCCAGCATATTAGAAAAGGAGAATAAAAAATATTTTATTACTACCCACTTTCTCATGCAAGTACCCAATAGTCATAGTAGACCGATGGATTTGTAAGGGGTTTTGAGGAATGGGGAACATGTCATGGGAAGGTAGGTCTATTTTAATTTTATTTTACCAATCTACCTTCATCAGTTGATCTTAGTAGCATGCTTATTTTATTACATAAACTAGTGTCTATAGTGAACATGTTTACTTTGTACATTGATGGTCACTAGTCACTTAGTGTCTTCTCATGTCTTTAGTATGCTTCCTGTCTCCTAAGGTCTTCTCATAAGACACCTAAATTATGATTTTTACATTACATTTTTTACTCCCTTTATTCCTCATATTTCCTCTTAACAAATATTATTTTGTTCACTAATCACTTCCCCTAGAATTCCATTTGTGAGTTGTATTGTAAGACCATGGATATGACCTGGCCATCCTCACAAATTACCATAATTTTATACTCTTATTACCCACATTATTTTTTACTCAATTTTCACATTTATTCCACCTCATTGGTGTTCCCTTTGTGAGTTGTAGTTTAAGACCATAGATAGGACTTGACCCTTCTCACAAATTTTTTCAATAATACAAGTCATAATCAAAATTACATGAGTCAAATATGAGATAAGATGTGATTGATTATGAAGTTACATGTCATTTACATGCTTCCCAACTTGATTTAGTATGTTTTGTGCTTACTTTATTTTTATTTTTATTTTATCTTCTTATTTTTTGAGTGATGTAAGAATACAACCATTTTCTTAAAATTTTCATACTTCCCAACTTGAATTAGTGTGATAAATTTAAGACCCATTTTTGCCAATTTTATTTTTCTATTATACTTCCCAACATGATTTAGTATGATTGAATGAATCAATTGATTTGTTTTTGTGCACCAAATTCGAGATTCAAGCAATATTATCAAAATGACAATACAAACCCAAAATCAATGATACCAATAAGCATAGATAGAAAAAGTAAATTAGAATAGTTAGAAAATTCTTACCATCACTTTTACCTTCTCATAGATCCATTCTAAGACTTTAAACTCATGTGATTGAGATTGTAGACTTGATTATTGGATTGCTTATAGATGCTTGACAATGTCTTCCAAGAATACTATGGATCTTGGTCAATGGATTGAGTGCTTGAATGCTATTATGGATGTGCTTAATGGCTTGCTTGATTCACTTTTGCATTAGTTCATTGATTTATTCATTATCTTGAGCAAGGGGAGGTGATTTAATTTTATAGGTTTATGGAGGAAGATCTATGGTCCAAATTTAAATTTTGGCCATCAAGATCTAGGGCGGAGGATTTTCCATGGATTTTTTAACTCCATGGAATCCTCTAGAATAGAAAATTATAGAGGGAAAGGGATAAAATAGAGAGATTTAAAGAATTCTCCAATTATAGAAATCTCTTGATAGGGTCCTTAGGGTTTTAAGAAAGGCTAGTGTAGGGTGGTGGGTGGGTAGTTAGGATTTTCTTGAATTTAAAACTAAAAAGTGGGATTAGGGGGTAGGTTAGTAGATAATAGGTTTTGTTAGGGGTTGGTCTTAGGCTAAGATAAGGTTATATGGGACATAGGAATGGGCATGGGAATTAGGCCAAGGGTTAGTGTAACTAAAAAATGGGGTAATCAAGCTAAATTAGTAGGAATTGGTATAATTAGTGGGGTGAGCATGTTTTAGTGCATACATTTTACCCTTGTTTGAAAGGGTGTTGAAAGTAGATGAAGTAATGGTCTTTCAAATAAAAAACCATAGTTATGGATGATTGTTAGTTAATGGTCATGATGCTGATGTGATGCCCCTCAGAAGAAGCATGTAGGGAAGCAAACCAACCCAAATGGTGACTCAATTAAACTATCCCAGGGTGGGAAAAAGATGATGTTGATGGGGTATAGGATACCCTTTAGTGGATCACAAAAATGCCCTAATTGGGATAAGTGGTTCAAGTGATGGGTTTAGATAGTAGACAAGTTGTCTAGAAAATGATTTTGTGATAAAAATAGTGATGGGATTAAAATTTGAGCTAATGATAGGTTCAGTAGCAAGGACAAATGTTCTAAAAGGCTTGAAAAGATAGGATAGGGGCTGTAGGTGATAAAAATAAGCCACTTATCATAAAATTCAAGATTCTTAAATAAAAAATATACTATTAGGAATCCACTATTTTAAGGGTAGTCAGGATATGGGGATGGGAGGTTAAATGGTAGGATAGTTGGGTTTAATTGATTGGGTATGGGTAAGGATCAGGTTCACAGATGATATAGATGATAATGATGATGATAGATTGCATGTGTTTATAATATATAAGTATTTATGGATTCTTACATCATGATCTTGACATCCTGAGATGCTCCATGAGATATGGCATGTGACATCGATAGAGTATAGAGTCTTGGAGCTGGTGGGGATAGATGATGTGGTGATGATTCTACCCATTAGGATCGATCATACCTTAATCACAACATTGGTAGAGAGATGGCACTCTGAGACCAATTCCTTCCACTTTATGATGGGTGAGATGAACATCACCCTAAAGGATGTTTATAGGATTTTCCACCTATCGATGACTGATGTGATGATCTACTAGAGATCTTGGAAATTTATGAGGACATTATAGAGACTAGGTGGTAGCCTATAGATTAGTGTACATGATGGATCTATTAACTTGGATAGGTGATGATGGGAGGATACTTTAGATAGACTAATGTTGGTGATGATGGATCTTGTGTCTAGCATCTTATTTCTAGAAGAGAGTGGGAGATGGTTTCACCTGGGCTTGGGGGTTGTTGTAGCAAATATGACACATGATCATAGGGTTTCTTCATGGGGCCAAATTATGCTAGCACATTTATATAGTGAGTTGCATTTGGGGGCCTATAGGGGAGCATGGAGATTTGAACCCCCCTTATTACTACAAATATGGATTTGGGAGAACATTGTTACTTAACAACCATTAGGGAAATTGGTAGGCTTGGAACGAGGGCAACCAATGGTTTTTAGATGGTGTGTAGAGGTAAGAGTTTCATTGGGCTATACAAGAGATATGATGTTTTACCAAGAGGATTTTGATACTCTCTACCTAGACCATATTACCTGGATGCTATACAGGGGCATTGATTTTGGGTGGGGAGATGAGGCATGCACGTAGTTTATGCTAACCTTATGTTACATTACTGGCATGTGAGAATACGTCATTGAGAGGTATAGGTCTGATCATGTACAATGGTAGTTTTGGCTTGTTTAGGATATGCCTTCCCTTGAGCACATTTTTGCATGGAATGAGTGGGAGAAACCTTACTAGGGGAGGCTGGTGGAGTGGCTTGATGTAAGTTTTGATTATGACTAAGTGGCTCCACAATAGTGGATTTTGTATCAGTTATACTAGAGCTAGGAATTACTACTACATATTTGGCATGGTGGTAGGCATGGGTGCCCAAGTGATTGATATGACAATGGGTGGTGGTTAGTGGAGTAGTATGACAAGTATTAGCCACATGAGCTCAGATCCATTAGTGGGATCACTAGTAGAGACAAGTGCCTATGCAAGAGGAAGTAAATGGAGGAAGAGGAGATGATGTGATGGATGTTGATGGGGTTGATGGAGATGATGGGTAGGGATATGATCTAATGTAGGTAGGGGTATGATAGCTCCATAGGTAGCTATCCCATAGGTTCTAGTATAACTAGTTAAGGGAGTAGGGCCATTACATCCCCTCGATCTGTAGAGGATGAGGCTTTGGTGGCCAAACTCTAGCCAAAGATTTAGGCATGGATTAGAGAGATCAGGGGAATCACTCAAGAGAGAGATCAGATTCATGCATGATTACAAGTCATATAGTCTCAAGAGGATGGGAAAGTGACTTAGGCATGAGGATAAGTCATAGTTTTATAGGCCCACATTACTCAGAGAGATAGGGAGTTAGCCTAGTTATAGGGATAAGTAGTGGCACTCTAGGGATAGGTACATCATAGGGATGCACAAATTACTACCTTGTAGGCTCAGGTGAGGCAACATGATACACAACTAGAGTAGTCATAGGAATAGATAGCCTCCTTTCAAGGATAGGTTGATGGGATTATAAGATAGGTAGCCCATCTTTAGATGTGGATCCAAGAGTTACAAAGCTAGTTGGAAATAGTTGAGAGAGCCTGAGATGTAGTAGATGCAAGCCTAAAATGATCGGGGATGATGGGCATGATGAGTTAGATCATGTCACTGACCTAAGAGGCCTAGTATTATAGGAAGCTATATGAGGCCATAGTGCCATTTGAGTGGAGGTCTAGTTCTTTCAAAATGAGTTAGTCATCAGTGTGCCAATCATTGAGGAGTAGAGGGTCATTGCCACCACCATCATCACATCCATGGTGACACTTTTGACATTTTATGTATTTGTATAGGGGAGTATTTTGTATAGATCATTCTTTCCCCATGGGCTTGATGTAAATTGTATATATATATATATATATATCCCATGTGGAAATTCATATTGTAGTGATTTGATGAGATGTATTTATATATAATGATCCATTACTTCAGATGTTTGTATTATGGGTTATGTATGTGATGGACATGTTAGTATATTTTATGGTTTTGATGATGTTTCATGTTAGGGTTAGTGTTGAGATGATTCATGGATATGATGTATGTGCTAATTTTATTATAATGTATGAACATGACTTATGGTTACTATGATTTATGTTATGATGTATGGACATGATTTATGGACATGGTTTATGGTTATGATTCTTTATATGATGATTATTATTGAGATGCTACATGAATATGTGTTATGATTATGATGATGATGTATCTGGTTTAATTATGATTTATGGACATGTGCTATGGGTACTATGCTATATGTGATGATGTTTTTAGGATTCATGGATATGATTTATATGATGGTGTTGATTAATGCATATGGTCATGTAACAGTTAGATTGTTAGATGAGATGTATATGTTTGATGGATCCCATGATGGATGATGTATAGATTATGGTATGTGATGGATTATTTATACTTAGAATTTTATTTGAGATATGATCAATATGTCCATGTTTACTAATTAGAGATAGATTAATCCCCTATTGAAATCATGGATTATCCCTTAGTAGGAATGCTCCTGCACCATGAAGGTAGAGGGTGGGTTAGGTGGATGTTTTAGGGATTGGCTTATGACATGGGTAAGGTTTGGTTTAGGATGGGACTTTCATCTTAAGTAATATTGTCAAGCTATGAGTATATGCAATCCTTTTTAATGTTGCATATTTATGAGATATATCAATGGTCATGAAAGGACCATGGCATTATAGTAAAGATGCATGAGGGGAACTCTATTTTGAAAGGGATGATCCATTTGAAGATAAACTTCAAAGGTCATCCATGCCATCCTCATTCCCATAAGAAAATGACACACACACATATACATATATATGCAAACTAAAAACACTCCATTTCATATATGCACATACAACACTCACATATGTGCAAACACTCATATTTTCCTAGAATAATTTGAGGATGATGATGCATAGATGGACTCAAGATAGGATGGACAAAGATGGGGGTGATGAAGATGGTGGCTGAGTTATCCTTGGGCATGAAAATGTGACCAAGTGCTACCTACATAGTTTGAAAAGACCTCAAGCCAATGTAGTTCTGGCCAAAAGATGAGAGATGATGGATAGATATGCAAGGATAACAAGTTACAATGATGTAGTGATAAATGATGACTTGGGATGAATGGATGAGGTGAAGGTGATATAGAAACTATATATAGGCTATACATAGTTCTTGAGTTTTCTAGTTTATGACAAGGCTCGAATCATATATCATAATAATAGAGGTCAAGACAATCTTGTTAAGAATCAGAATCATAGTGACCCCTTCTTAGGATAACCCCACATAATGATAGTGGGAATATATGGATGGAATGATGGTCATGGATCGTAGAAGTGCATTATGATCAAGTTGAGGCTAAAAAGAGATCTTGTTAAAGGGAGAAGATAAGAATTATGAGTGATGATGGAACTTTGGGATATAAATATTATGTTAGGTTGTGGAGCTAAAAGCTTCACTGTTGTAGACATGGAGGAGGTTCTCGAGAGGTTGCTAAGTTGTAGGGCAACCGATGTCAGTCTGATCAATTGATGTCGGTCATATACAGTGGGAAAGGCCACTGACATTGGTCAGGTATCGGTGGATGTCGGTCATCTCCAGCTTGACAGGGACCGACGTCAGTCACCTGTGTGGTTCAAAATTGCCAGTTCACAGACAATTAGTTAACGAACTGGGTGTTTGCATGTTGAGAGGCTAATTATAGTCTTAAGCTGTGGATCTAATTATTGTAATTAGGTGTCTAATTATTGTTTGCATGAGATCTATATAATAGACTCATGGGCTGTATTGTAAAGTGTTCTAGTTTGAGTTGAGCAAAGTTAGCTCCTTCTGTGTGTGAAGTGAGCAAGGGTGTTCCTCCTAGTTCCACAGCAGTGCCAAGTGTGGGTGCTGGTTTTGGAGAATCAGAGGGGTTCTTCATGTATGTAGGATCTTGGTCAGTAGGTGTACAAGGCCACATTTGGAGATCTACATGGTAAGTAAGATCATTGATCTGTAGGTGTATGTGTGTGCAAGATCTAGGTTTGCAGGTGTGCAAAACCAGATTGATTTATAGGTGTGCAAGATCAGGGAGGACAGCAACACAACAGGGAGCAAAATCAGGCAGGATTTACTTAGAGTATGGTGTGTACTCAGTTATAGAGCAAGAGAGGAAGGCAAGGCAGTTCCTTCCATAAGTAAGATCATTCGGTTGCAGGTTGTTGCAGTTCAAGGGAGATCTAATTGAAGTATGATTGAGTACTTGGAGTGCATGGAGCACTTATGGAATGCATGGAGCACTAGTGTACTGGCAATAGTGGATATTGACTGGTTAGAGGTGAACACCAACTCTGTGTTTGAGTTGTGTGTTGGGACCGTAAGAGAGAGAGCTTTAAGGAAAGAAGTACTATAAACTTGAGGTGTGGGAAGCCTCTGTAAGGTGGAAGACTATGGCATCTCTTTATTGTATTCTTTTCTGGATGAGTATTAATACAAGTTGTGTATTGTCTCTCATATTTTGTGTTGTTTTTGGTTTCTAGTTACTTGTTACTTCTGGTTTAATTCCACATCTTAAGTTGCTTGTATATGGTAATCAATTGTGCTTCCATGGGTTCCTAACAGTTGGTATCAGAGCAAGGTTGTTGGATCATAGCTTGATACCACTAATAGTTGGTATTAGAGCTAAGGTTGCAGCGAGCAAGTTTTGTGTTTGGTTACAGGTCACTCTCAGGGGTTTCTGATTGAGTGGGAGTATAGCAACAATAGAAGAAAGTAAGCTACAAATGGAGAAACTGAATAGCATGAATGGTCACTTACAGTGTTATGGAAAGAAAGAGCAGGTAAATAAAGATTGTTGGTTGGTAGCAGATCAACATGAAGAAGCAGATGTTGCAGGTGTTGTTGCACAAGATGCTCCAGATAAAGTTGAATCTTGGTTAATAGATTTTGTTGCCTCTTTCCATGCAGCCCCAAGTAGAGGGGTTGGTGAGCCTTGTCAGATTATTGGCAAAAGGGAAGTGTTGTTGAAATTGCAGGCGGCCAACACATGGGTGTTGAAGAAGGTCATGCAGGTCCCAGTCTTCAAGATGCGGCTAATTGCTTTAGGAAAGTTGGGTGATGAGAGATGCACAAGAACTCTCACAGTGGATGCACTTGAATTAGCTGGTGGTAAGAAAGTAGGTATCCTTTATCTATCTACTTATATTACTGTTTCCACTTTTGTTGCACAGGTGTGGCTTTATAGGCTTGGTCACATAAGTGAGAAGGGAATGAATGTTCTTAAGTCAAAAGAGAAGAGTTCAGCTTCAGAGAGCATAGACTGAGATTTTTGTGAGCAGTGGGATGCTACAAGAAAGGATTGTGTTTATTACAGGAAAAGGAAGACTGATGTATTTGATAGACTTAAGAACTGGAAAACCTTGGTGTTCTTGGAGGAGATGATGGATAGAGGTCAGTGGATGGGACTGGATAAATCTGAGCAGGGTGGTTTGGATAGGGTTTTGATCCATGGAGAGCTTGTGGGTAAAAAGTCATCACTCATAGTCGAACACAGGTACCGGTGTCAGTCAGGAGGAACCAACATCGAACAGACAGGTGCTGATGTTGGTCATGTGCAGACTGGAGCTAGTGGTGTCAGGTAGGGTAAGATTGATGTCAGTCAGGAGGACCAATGTTAGTGATAATAAGACTGATGTTAGTTAGGAGGACTGACATTGGCAGAAGGTAGACACTGATGTTGATGGGGTCGGTAGTCAGGACAGGTGCATGGAATCGATGTCGGTTGGATACAGACTGTGTGGTGACTGAGGTCTATCACTGCAACAAATTTTGGGTAGACAACAAGCTATCAAGGAGTCTCAAACACCCATATGGAGGACTGAAAGTGGTAAGTAAGCCTCAAATTCATTGTTCCTCTTCTTTGTACTCGTTGCTCACTGCAGAGCAGAAAGGATCCAGGAAACAGTGGGAGCATGGCAAGAATATGATGCAGAACCAAATGGGAGATTTGGTAGGGTTGCCAGTCGAGATAAAAGCACTAAGAGATGAATGGATACCTTAGTTAAAGAATAGAGAGAACGGACACATGAGATGGAAGGCCAGGTCATATGGTCTTGAGGAAGTTGCAGGACAGTGGTACAGGTTTTGATAGGTGGATGACAAAATAGGGCTTTAGTCAATGTCAGTGTAACCATTGTGTTTGTCTTACCAAGTGGATGATGATATCTACATTATCCTATTACTATATGTGGATGGTATGCTAGCTAGCAGGTTTGTACATACAGGGTTTTGCTGAGCTAAGGGTAAGGTTAGTTCAATGGCATTTCATGAGGAATTTGGAGCAGTGAAATTCTTTGGCATGAGAGACATGGAAGATCATAGGTTGATTTTGTCTCTAGTGGGAGCTGATGTGAATCAGGTGTTGGTGAGGTTCAGGATGCAGAACTGGAGCACACCAAGGGATGGACAGTTCAGTGTCCAAAATCACATGAGGTCTGGTATAGACCTAAGTTTTCCCAAGCAGTGGGTGCTATCAGAGAGTTAGGAGCCAATTCGGGGAAGTGGGTTCTCAGGTATTTAAGAGGGACCAGCAGCAGGGATTCATGTTATGCAGGGTCAGGACTTTACTACATGGGTTTGTAGGTTCAGATGTGGTAGGTTACTTAGATGACAGGAGGTGCACCATAGGTTGTGTGGTGGGTGGTCTTCAGGGTTGAGCTTGAAGAGGGATACAAGCTAGGAAATAGATTAAATGGAGTACAGGGACAGGTACAGTGCAACTATTTATCTCCAAGTGGGAGATTGTTAGGTTGTGGAGCTAAAAGCTTCGCTATTGTAGACATGGAGGAGGTTGTCAAGAGGTTGCTAAGTTGCAGGGCAATTGACATCAGTCTGATCAGTTGACATTAGTCATATATAGTGGGAAAGGTAATCGACATCAGTCAGGTATCGATCGATGTCGGTCATCTCTAGCCTGACAGGGATAGACATCGGTTGCCTGTGTGGTTCAAAACTGCCAGTTCACAGATAGTTAGTTAATGAACTGGGTGTTTGCATGTTGAGAGGCTAATTATAGTATTGAGCTATAGATGTAATTATTGTAATTAGGTGTCTAATTATTTTTTTGCATGAGATCTATATAATAGACTCATGGGCTGTATTGTAAAGTGTTCTAGTTTGAGTTGAGCAAAGTTAGCTCCTTTTGTGTGTGAAGTGAGCAAGGGTGTTCCTCCTAGTTCCACAATAATGCCAAGTGTGGGTGCTAGTTTTGGAGAATCAGAGGGGTTCTTCATGTATGTAGGATCTTGGTCAGTAGGTGTGCAAGGCCACATTTGGAGATCTACATGGTAAGTAAGATCATTGATCTGCAGGTGTATGTGTGTGCAGGATCTAGGTTTACAGGTGTACAAAACCAGATTGATTTGTAGGTGTGCAAGATCAGGGAGGATAACAACACAATAGGGAGCATAATCAAGTAGGATCTACTTGGAGTACGATGTGTACTCGATTATAGAGCAAGAGAGGAAGGCAAGGCAGTTCCTTCCATAAGTAAGATCATTGGGTTGTAGGTTGTTGCAGTTCAGGGGAGATCTACTTGAAGTATGATTGAGTACTTGGAGTGCGTGGAGCACTTGTGGAGTGCATGGAGCACTGGTGTACTGGCAGTAGTGGATACTGATTGGTTGGAGGTGAAAACCAACTCTGTGTTTGAGTTGTGTGTTGGGACCATAAGAGAGAGAGATTTGAGGAAAGAAGTACTGTACACTTGAGGTGTGGGAAGCCTCTGTAAGGTGGAAGAGTGTGGCGTCTCTTTATTGTATTCTTTTTTGGATGAGTATTAATACAAGTTGTGTATGTCTCTCATATTCTGTGTTGTTTCTACTTTCTAGTTACTTGTTACTTCTGGTTTAATTCCACATCTTAAGTTGCTTGTATATGGTAATCAATTGTGCTTCCACGGGTTCCTAACATATTATCTCCAAGGATAGATAAATGACTTAAGAGGGTCCCTCCAATAAATGGTCTTTGGGTAGCCCTTATTGTCTATGTTGTTAAAGAGCTATTCTTTGGTAGAAATTCTCACTTGTTGAGACCAGGGCTAGGTTATCCTTACCATGGCATCAAAAATCAATTTTCACCATGGTATTTACCCAAGGTGATAGCGAGTTGGTTTTCACTATTGGGCATTTTTTTGGGATGACTGATTTGAGATAGGGGTGGGCAGTCTTATAGATGGTGGATGTTAAGGCTAGGCATAAAACCTCTTGGGGTGCATGATGTTCATGGGATCATTCAATTCTTCTCCTTCAAGCATGGCTAACTTGTATGCTCCTGAGCCAAATTTGGAAATAATGGTATAAGGGCCTAGCCAATTTGCTTCAAACTTCCCCTTCTTGTCTCTTTCTGCATTAGTAATTTTTTATTTTCCTTGAGAACCAAGTCACCTAATTAAAATTCTCAAGCCTGAATATTTTTGTGATACTAATTTTTTAGTTTATTTTGATATGCTCAAAGGTGATTCAAGGCCCATTACCATTTTTAATCTAAGAATTCCAATTTTTGTAGGTGCTTTTGTTGATAATTATGATTAGTGATTTGCTGCATAGTGAGAGACAAAAGAAAGGGAGTTCTACTTCCATTGGTAATATAGCTTTAGCTTCATATACCAAGGCATAGGGGTGGTCCCTATTTGTGTGCAGACATTGGTACAGTAGGATCATAAAGCTAGATATAGCTGAGTATGCCAATTACACCTTACTTGATTAATAGTTTTCTTTAGGATCTTGATCAAAGTCTTGTTTGTTGCTTCTCCTTATCCTTTGCCTTGAGGATAGTATAGGGAAGATAAATGCTGCATGATATGGTATTTTTGACATAATGTCTCAACATCTTTATTCTTGAAATATTTACCATTGTCTAAGATGATATTAGTGGGGATGCCAAAATGGAAAAAGACTGATTAAGGATGAATTTTGATATTTGGAGGCCAGTTGTGTAAGTTAGTGACATTGCCTCTACCCATTTAGTAAAATATTTTGTAGCCATTATAATGAAATTATGTCCATATGAGGAAGTAGGATTTATTTTTTTGATTAGATCAATATACCCCATATAGAAAAATGCCATAGACTCATAATAGGGTGCAGCTCTTGCACTGGTGCATGAATAAGATTTCCATGCTTCTGACAAGCCTCAAACTTTCACACGTATTTGCATGCATCTTGTTCCATGGTCAGCCACTGGTATCCAATTTAGAAGAGTTTCTTGGATAGAGCTATTCCACTGATGTGCCCTCCATAGATACCATCATGGATATCTTTGGTGGTTTAAGTGGCCTCATCTGATGTGAGACATCTTAATAGGGTTCTATTATAACCTGTTTGATAGAAAGATGGTATAATGGGTGGTTCGATAGATGAAGGCTTTATGTTGATGGGAATTTAGGTTAGGGGAAGAATATTATCATGAAGGTATTGATAGATATTGTGATACTAGGTAATACTGGGATTATTAATAACACAAATTTGGGGAGGAGCTAGTGACTGATGGGTTGGGGTAATTAATTGCTAAATCTCAAAATTACCTTACAAGACATCTTTAGGAAGGTCAATGAGAGAGCTTAGGGTGGCCATGGAGTTAGCTACCTTATTTTTTACTCATGGTACTTGCTCAAATGTGATAGATAAAAAATTTGTTTTTAATTGTTTCATTAATTGTTTGTATGGGAGCAGCTTCTTATATTTGATTTGGAACTCTTCATTCACATATTTGATAATTAATTGAGAGCCCTTAAATACTTGTACATGCTAGATGTTTGCATTGAATAACAAGTTAGAGTCTTGATATTAAGGCTTCATATTCTGAAATATTATTAGTACAAGGGAAAGCAAGACAAAATGCCTTAGGAATAAGATCACCTTGAGTGGTGACCAGAAGAATTCCTACCCCTAACTTGTGATTAGTAAAAGAGCCATTAAGATATAAATTATAACATTCTACCTATGAAGTGTTCATGATGAACTCATCCAGGAAGGGAGTGATAATGGTGGATTTACTAGATACTGTTTAAGATTTTCAAAATCCTTTTGACATTATTTGTTCCAATGGAAAACTACCCCTTTCTTGAGCAAGTGAGTAAAGGGATGACATTTTTAGAAAGATGTGAAATAAAGTGCCTGATAGCCTAAAGCTTGCCTTGAAGACTACATAGCTACTTAAGTGTTCGTGGAGGTGGCATTTCAATGATGGCACAAACCTTTATTGGATCCACCTCAATACCTCTTCTTGATATAATAAAACCTAGAAACTTTTTTGATGTTATGCCAAAGACACAAATTTTAGGGTTCAATCATACCTTATATTCTCTTAGTATTTCAAAAATTCTATGGAGGACTGCATGATGCTCAGATTGTAAATGAGACTTTCCTAGGATATCACCAACATAGTCTTCCACTATATCATGCATCATGTCATGGAAGATGACCATCATTGCTTGTTGATAGGTTGCCCCTGTATTTTTAAGGTTGAAAGGCATGACTTGGTAATATAATGTGCCCCATGGGGTGTTGAATATTATTTTGTGCTGGTCCTCAGGAGCAATTTTAATTTGATTGTATCTTGAGAAACCATCTATGAGAGACAACATATCATACTTGGCTATATAATTGACACCCATATCAATATTTAGAAGTGGGAAATCATCTTTGGGGTATGCCTTTTTTATGTCTCAAAACTTGTTACCTATCCGAATTCTATTTTGAGGTTTTGAGATAGGGACAATAGTGGATATCCAATCAGAATAATCGATAGGATGGATAAATCCTGTATCCAAGATTTTTTGTAACTCTTCCTTGACCAATAATTCCACCTTTGGATGCATCTTACATAAATTTTGTTTGATGGGTTTGGTATTAGGGTGGACATCAAGGTGGTGGACTACTAATGAAGGATCCAAGCTAGGTATATCTTTGTAGCTCCATGCAAAGATGTCAATAAATTCTCTAATCAATGCGATAAGAATTTCATGCTCTGAGTGAGTGAGCGATGCCCCTAGCTTCATAATTTTGGATTTTTATTTAGTCCAAATGTTTATTTATATTATATCCTCAATGAGTGAGGGAGATTGATCTTGTAAGTAAGGGAAGTACTTGATCTTTAACATGTCGAAGGTGACAATCCCTGATAACTCGATATGTCCAAATAATCTTTTGACTGAGCGAGATTGAATGGGATTTCATCTAGTTTTATGAAGAATTCTTGTTCTTTTGACCTTTCATCATCATCTTTAATGCTCAATGATTCTTTTTATCTGAAGTATGCTGATTCATACAATTTGATAGAGAATCCTTTCTTATGATCTCTAGATGGCATAAAATTCTTAGCCCCCATATATTCAAGAATGGCCTCATCATTTTGAAACATATCAAAAGTAGACTCTTGTTTAGAATCCCAGTCTATGAGGGAGGGATAATAGAGGGAGATGTTATTGGTGGATATGGAGGTGTCAAGGAAAAGGTTAGTGGTAGCCAGCTCCTTGAATTGACTACAAATAGAACATGTCTCAATATCTTTGTCAGGGAGAGTTTGCTCATTAGTTAAGATATAATCCATAATGATATTGATTAGGTCATCATCATATGGTTTATACCCTAGGTTAGATGAATTTTCTTGGAGACCTATGGGTTCTAGTCAACCCTGTTCTTGTTTTCCTAGTCCTTTTCCTTGATAGTTAATATTTTCTATCATACAATGGACTTTGGGATAGCTATGCTTAGGTGAGATGATAATTTAATCATAATGTAGAAGCTAAGATTCATCCCCATCTTCAATATATTTATCAGATAAAAACTTGACACTTTCAAAAGTTGTAGGCCCAAAATAATACCAAATGGTTTTGACTACCTTCATATCAGGAGACCCATAGCTTCGGGGAGACACTAGAAGATGGCCAATGTAAAGGCTCTTATACTCATACTCACCATAGATTATGGATGTGATTTTCAATTTGGTAAGATTTGATGTTGGGGTAGATGTGGAAGCTAGTTGATTAGGAGAAATATATTTTGTAGCTGTAGGACTGAGGATATAAATTTTAGTGTCTTAAAATAATGATGGAGGGATGGATTAATTCATCTAATAGCTATGATGGTCAATAATTCTGAGAATGGTGACTTCCATTCCTGAATGAGGGAATTTTAGACACTGATGAAGGGTAGGTGGGATGGTTTGAATTTCATAGATTCATGGTCTCCTAAGAAAAATATAATATAGTAAGTCCACATTAACCACATATACCAAGGTTTGATGAACTACAGGTCCCACAATGATAGGAAGGTAGATAGGTCCAACTGATGGTCACTCATTATCATCATAAGCATTTATCATTATAATAGTAGGCCCTAGTGATGATTCAAAATATCCCAACTTTTTCAAGAAGTCCACATTGCACAAGTTGAGTGCTGATCCTCTGTCTATAAGGATGTAGGAGACACGGTGATGAGCAATGGAAACTTCAATATATAGTGGATAATTATGGTGTGGGCAAATTGGTGGTAAATCTTGAGCACTAAAAGTGAGTTATTAGGAGGGTATATATGAGCTACCAATGCCTAAAACTAGCTTTTGTCTATATTAATAGGCACCTTTAGGTCATTAAGTACTTGATTCAATATTTCCCTATGTAAAGTAGATGTTTTAAGGAGTTCTATAAGGGAAATTTGGGAAGGGGTCTTTTCTAGTTGTTAGATAATGTCATAAGATTTATTAGACCCATTTTTAGTTTTCTTCTATGTATTAACCCTTGGTGTAATAGAGGAAGTGGAAGGCTATTAGGATGATACTACCAGAATGACTATTTTATTACATCAAGTAGTGATAGTATAATTGGCTATGGCTAGGTTAATTTTTGAAATAGGAGATGAGGAGTCAACAAATATGGGGATCTTTTAGACTTTAATGGTGTTAACATAGTGATATGGGACACTATGGTAGTCAATGCAATTGGATGAGGATGCTTAAACCTGGTCTCATTGTGGTCTTTAATTCCTTTGCTCATGTTTTGGAAGAGGATATTTATAGATACGTAGCTATCCATTTCTTGATTGACTGGGAGTGGGATCTCCTTTCAATTATATATCTCCTTTTTCGATCAAATCTTGTACATAGTGTTTTAAATGCATATAATTCTCAGTATCATGTCCTTTCACCCTAAGAAATTTGTAATATTCATCATCATGATACCAATCTGGTTTGGGTTGGCAATTATCCACAGGCTAGATTTCTGACAAAGTAATCATGTTGGTAACAGCCAACTATTCTAACATAATCTCCAATGGGATCCCCAAACTTGTAAGAGGCCTTTTTCCTATACAAGGTCTTGGCTTGCCTTGAGGAACCATTGTAGTGGTGGCCCTTTTCTTTGGATGTTTTGAATATGCTATACTTGAGGATTAAAGTCTATCACCCCATCTCCTACAACATTCTTATTCTTATTAGATACCTTGGGTTTATTTGAAAAGGATTTTTTTTTATTTGGAGTGTTCTCATTATGAGAAAATAGATTAATGGTTTGTTTCTCTATGAGGGCCTTTTCAATTTGCACTTTTCTATAATCTCATCAAAAGTTTTTGCACATTGTAATTTTAGATGATATTTCAATTTTTCATTGAGGTTGTTCACAAATATTTTAGCTAACTCCTTTTTGGGTATAATACACCTCAATCAACTTACCAATGCTCATCATCATTTTAGGAAATAGATAAGGATTTCCCCATTTCTTTTCTTCATGTTATAGAGGTCAATAATGGATATGTCATTCTGTATATTGAAAGAAAAATGTCTGACAAATTGCTTTGTTAATTATCTAAATATTGAAATTGACCCCTTAGAAAGATGCATGAACCATTCTAATGCAGGTCCTATTAAAATTTTTGGGAAGAGCCTTAATAAGTAACCATCTTCATATGCTACTTCATGGAAAGCAACATAAAATTCCTATACATGGTCTTTTAGATCCCATTTTCCCCTATATTTCTCAAATTTTGGGACCTCAAAATGTGAGGGGAATGAGACCTGTAGAATGTTGATCTCCAAGGACGATGAACAAAAATCCTCATCTTTTTACTTGAGGGCTTGGGATTGAGGATCCACCTATTGGATGGTTTCTTTAATCATATTCCATTCTTGGGTGAAGGTAGGATCCCTAAGAGGATTGATGGCTTGATTATGGGTTCTTTACAGAGTCTGGGTATGATGGTTGGCAATATCAGTAGGACTTAAAGTATTGGTATTATGGTTAGGATCATTGGGGTTTTGGATGTTATGGGAGGTGTTGGTATTATTATGTTGTGGGGACGCTAGTCATCGATTACAAAGGAGGAGATTGATTTGTTGTGTAAGCTAATCTAGATGATCTTCAATGGTAGCTCATCTCCTATTATCCTTAGTATGATGATTGACAAGAGGTAGTTGTTAGTCTCTTTCAACTAAAAATCTATGGTATACTTCTTGATGAGCATTTGGTTATGGGGATTCTAATGGGAGAATGATATTGTTTAGATGGGTGCCATCATAATTTTGTGGTAAGGTGCCCCTAATTTCTATACTTTGAGCCAACACTTCATGATGATTTTCATATTGGTATTGGTTGATGAAATGATGAACACCATAATTATTTAGGAGGTTATTTATTTCATATTTTTCTCAAGGTGTAGGAATGTCACTATGAAAGTCCTCATATTCTTAATTCGGGTCCATGATTTGGCCTCTAGTATTGTCATCTTGATTAGAGCCTTGTCCTAAGTATAATTGAGCTTGGGTTTGGATAACCGTGGTGATAGATTAAGAGGATGAAATGTAATGAGGTGTGATTGAGGGTCTTTTAAATATAAGCCTCAGTTAAAAGTTTAGACTACTAGTCATCAATGGAGAATATTTATGGATAAGGTAACTATAAATTATAAAAAAACAAAGGTCTTTTAAGAGATCAATCTAGTGAAGACAAAGGAAGATGATGGGATCAAATAAATTTGTCAACTAGCAAGTGGATAAGTTGATGGGTGCTAGGGGACAAAGACACTTGCTAGGGATAAAGGATAGTGATGGGTGCTAGATTGATACCTTATGAAGCTATGTTTGATCATAATTTCAAGTTGTGATAGGATGATTAATGATATGTGGGAATTAAGTGACCACCAATAGTTTAATATTTTTTCCTTAGATAATATTTAAAGGGGGATGGGGAGAAGTGGGTGGTGATGAAACGTGATGGAACAAAGGGTGGACAAAGGCTACTACTTGAGATAAATGAATGGGGGAGGTAATAAGATGATGGCTATGCATGATAAGAGATTATAATGAGTGATAGGTGGATATAGGTGGACTTTATAGATGGATAATATAATGAGGATGGCATGAAACAAAAGATATGGATATGATATATGGATAAAGGGGGTGGATTTTAAATTATTGAAAATGGTTTTTGAATTTAATGGGTATGGATAGGGGATGAGTAATGGGAAATGATGGTACTAAGTAGATGACAAGTATAGGGGATGTGATTATGATATATGGTTTATGGTCTTATATGAAAGTGTGATGATATAAGAATAGAATGGGAAAAGTTATATATGAAACGATGTGAGGTTAGGAGTGGATAATGGAAGATGAATTATGGAATGTGGACAATATTTATAAAAAGGGGTTTTGGGATAATGAATAAAGGAGATAAGTTTTTATAGGTGATATTAAAATGAGGTTAGGATGTATTATGTGACAATGTATGATGAAAATTATGTGGATGAGGTGGGGACCTAGCTATAAAGGGGAGACTTATAGTGGTGTAATGGATATGCAAGTGAAATTATAATAGACTAATGATGAGGGGATAAGGATGAGTAGCCTATGAAAAATGGGATATTATGATGGAAATAGATATATTATGGAA
This sequence comes from Torreya grandis, assembly GCA_037957365.1. NCBI lineage: Eukaryota > Viridiplantae > Streptophyta > Pinopsida > Cupressales > Taxaceae > Torreya > Torreya grandis. Next base: position 6,728,080 of record JARHVA010000146.1, read on the forward strand.
GTGAAGAAGGGATTAAGGATGCAAAAAATGGATCACCAAATGGGAGGTAGATATGGTGTGATTTAGTCTATATGAAGGATATTGATATGGGATAAGTATGATATGTAAGGATTAATGGATACAAAAAGATAGGTAAGGTTGGTATAGATGTGATTGGATGGATTAGATAAGGTGTGATTAGGATAAAATAGATAAGATGAGGACAAGATAAGATGGGTTATATGATTATTAATACTATAGAATGAATGATGTATGGATGGCTATGGGATGATTAATGCTAAGAGTAAAATGGCTAATGTGTAGGAATGAGCAAAAAGTGGATAAGGTGTATTATTGAGGCACGTGAGAAAGTGTGTAGTGATGATCAAAGGAAATATGGATGAAAGATAAGTTAAAATAATTACAAGAATTTAAGATAAATAACAATAGATGTGAAGGGTGGACTAGATGGATATAATGGATTATGTGGTGATAAGATGATATAATGGATGGAGGGGTGAATAATAGATGTGAGAAACGGATTATATGGATAAGGGAATTAAAATTAAATATGATTACTTAAGAATAGAATGAGTGGATTAATGGATGAAAAATGGGGTATGAGGATAAACAAGTGAGGGGATGGGATGATATAAGTACAAGATGGGTGGATAAGTGGATGATTGGGTGATGTGATTGATGGTGGCTATGATGCAAAAAAAGGGAGGGGTGTTCTAAACTATTCTACACAAATAAGAAATATGATAATTAAATGAGGCTATGGATGAAGGTAAATACTAGGTGGATATAGGTATGAGATGAAAATGTAAAGGAAATAGATGATGAAGAGAATGGATAGAAAGTGGATAATGACTATGTGTGGGATGCTATGAGATATGAATATGATGATCAATATAAGGCAAATTGGGAAGAAATGTGTTATGGAAGTGAATAAAGTGGAGTCAAATATACAAGGATGTGAGATGGAAGTGAATATTGAATACTATGGAATGGATATAGATGAGAGAATATTTGTAGGATGGATGGAAGTATGATAAGAATTTAATTAAAATGCACAAGGAAGGATGTGAGAAGATGATGGTGCTAAGTGAGATGAATCCTATGAGGTGTAGGTAGGATAAGGAAGTGAAAATGTTATGGATAGAAGGGTATGGGGAAGTATGATGGTCAAAAGGGGTATGACAAAAAGTAGTGAATGCTAAGTGTTATGGGATGGTTGTGGACACAAGGGACACTATTAACTAAGTGTATAATTATGGAATGATATAGTGTGATTATGGAGGGGTGTATGGTATATGATGGTCAAAATATATAAATTATTAAGGGATAAGGATGATATTAGGATGAGTGTGGAAAGTGATATATGGACTAAGATAAATGTTATGGAGTGAAAAAGAGAGATGATGTGATATGGATAGTCAAGATGGGATGATGATGGGATGAATGAATGAGATGAAGAGATAATGATGGGATAATGTAAATGATCTTATAGGCATGCAAACAAAAAGTATGGGTGTGGCCGATTCAAATATCAAACAAAATAAGTCTCATCATGACAAATAAATAATCATGCACAAGTACAACCCTAATTATTAAACTATATGGGAGTCTAAAACAATGTCCACACCATCTAACGGCTACATAGGTGAGGTTGTAGGATTATGACCTATTATGGAGTTGATTCAACCCTATTGACCTTACTTGCTCTTGATGGTCACTTGGGCGTTGATACTGACATTGACAATGGAACACATATTACAACTATAATCCCCTACTCTAAGGTTTACACAAGGATCTATGGGAGTCCCTTATATATGTAATGGTAAGTTGGAGCCCAAATCCATGTAGGAGACTATTTAATTATCCTGGGTATATTGACTTAATCATCCCTCACTCCATGAAACCATTTATGGGGAATTCTACTTAGGTTGTAAAAACAAGCTCTCTTGATTGTTATACTCCACTGGAACACAGAGTGTGGTTAGCATGTGGCGGTGAAATCCATGACACTAACCCCTAAAAGATTAAACCATGTGCATGGTGATGAAATCCATGTCATGTGCTATCCTAAGGGAGGGCTTAAACAAACAAACAAGCACATGATATAATTAATTAACCATTTTAATTAATTATGTGAGCTTCACACAATATGATAAATTATGTACAAGAAAATGACACACACTCACAAAACAATCTAATATTTACAAGCAAGATGATAATGATTTAGCTAAACTCAAAAATTTTAACTACTATGATAAAATTCTAGGATAATTAATCAAAATGACACCACTTCCTTCAAACACAAAGGTTAGAAATCTAATAGGGTGACCCAAAAATCCTCCAAAACCTGTAAAAAGGATTAGTTATCTCAACTTTACAATCACAAAAGTACATAGGGTAATACCAAAACTAGAATAGTCAATCCCACTAGTGGGTTGCAATATAGCTAGATACGAATGGTGGGATTGTTGATAATATCATTAATGGAACCCATAAAACTGCTATTTAGGATTAGATTCTAATGGTGATATTGCAAGACTTAAGCTAACTATGCAAACTTGTCTTAAATAGTCTAAAAAAGTCTATAGGACTACAAAATAATTATAGGGCCTTATTTTTAATACAATTAATAATGATCATAGGATTACAAGAGCCTAAACTAATCCTAAATACACTATCTTGCAATATTATGACTTTGAGTGACAACCCTACTATTCATAGGGCAATTTCACAACTATCAAAAGTAGTGGTATTGCAAGTCTAAGTCAAATCAACAAAATGGGGTGCCATTAGCTTCTCTTAGGCTTGAAAAGTCTTATAAAATAGAATGTCTCATGTAAGTAAATGTTTAGATATCAAAGTGACAACAAGGAAGATACAATGAGGAATGTTTGCAAAGTAGGTTATTGAGAAAAATATGATGCTTTAGAAACTCATAACCCTCTATACCTCTTTTCTATCTGCTAAACTGAAGGCTTGGTGAAATATTGATGAGGAATCAAAGATTGATAGGGAAGGAATCTCACCAGTTCTTGATACTTAACAATACCACTAATAGGAATGACAATACTGCTACTTATAGGACAATACTACTATTCCAAGAGTTGTAGGGTTGTTGAAGATAAATAAAACCTTCCTTTGTTCTAAAGAAATGTCCCCAACATCTTTCCACTAATAACATGGCAATATCACTACTTGTAAAGTGGTAGGATTGTTTGATGTATTTGAATGGCTTAACTCTATATAGGAATGATACCTGGTCCTACACATAATAGACAACACACTTAGAGAGGAGTCTAAAATCAGTCTAACAGATGTCAAAATGTAATATTCTTATTAGGATTCACAATACCAGATAATACCACTATTAACAAGGCAATACCATGACTTATGAAATAGTATGATTGTTTAACCCTAAAAACCTACTACAACCTATTGAACACTAATGGTTAAACTAAAATACCATGATTAGCATTAGCAATATCGATACTGCAATACCACAACTTACAGGGCAATATCGTGTCTTTTTTGAAACACATGAAAAACACAAAATCTGCACTTGATTTCTCTTTTAGTTGGTCATGCAATCACTTAAAATGATTATAGTAAGAGTGTTAGCCTAAATTAGAGAATTTTATCCCATCATGGTCACCAAATTGTGCACCAAATTTGGGATTCAATAAATGTTATCAAAATGACAATACAAATCCAAAATCAATGACACCAATAGGAATAGATAGAAAAGGTAAATCAGAATAGTTAGAGCATTCTTACCATCACTTTTACCTTCTCATAGCTCCATTCCAAGAATTGAAACTTGTATGATTGAGCTTGTAGACTTTATTATTAGATTGCTTGTAGTTACTTGACAATGGCTTCTAAGAAGACTATGGATGTTGGTCAATGGCTTGAGTGCTTGGATGCTAATATGGATGTGCTTAATGGCTTGCTTGATTCACTTGTGCATTAGTTCATTGATTTATTTATTAGCTTGAGCAAGGGGAGGTGGTATAGTTTTATAGGTTTATGGAGGAAGATCTATGGTCCAAATTTAAATGTGGGCCATCAAGATCAAGGGTAGAGGATTATCCATGGGATTTTTAATTTCATAGAATCCTCTAGAATAGAAAATTATAGAGGGAAAGGGATAAAATAGAGAGATTTATAGAATTTTCCAATTCTAAAAATCTCTTAATAGAGTCTTTAGGGTTTTAGGAAAGGATAGTGTAGGGTGGTGGGTGGGTAGTTAGGATTCGATTGAATTTAAAATTGGCTAATGGGATTAAGGGGTAGGTTAGTAGATAATAGGTTTTATTAGGGGTTTTAATGATGGGATTAATTGTTCTTAGGCTAATATAAGGTTATATGGGATATAGGAATGGGTATGGGAATTAGGCCAAGGGTTAGTGTAACTATAAAATAGGGTAATTAGGCTAAATTAGTAAGAATTGGTATAATTAGTGGGGCAAACATGTTTTAGTGCATACAGTTTTTATACCATTTTGTTCTTTTTAGATGATTTCCATTTTTATTACATTATTTTCATACTTTTCAACGTCATTTAGTGTGATATTACTTGTTTTAATTTGGTGCTAAATTTTTATTTTAGTATAAAAACAAATTCATTTTTACCATCTTGTTTACCATTCCCTTTGGTTCTTTATACTTAGTCATTTTCTTGTTATTACACATTTTCCAACTTGAAATAGTGTGTAGTACATTTCTTGATTGATTATATTTTACCAAGTTTTTTTTGCCTATTTGTTTTTAAACATGCATGTGTTTTACATAATGCTAGAAAAGAAACCACAACTCATGTATTTCCTATAGCATATACAACAAATAGCTAAAGACATGTGCTAGAAATAAATATATACAAAATATCAACAATCACAATGATAATGACAACACATAAAATCAAAATGCCAAAATGATCCATATATATATATATATCATGAGTTTTGATACAACATAGACAAACATTTATAATTCTCTAGATCTATGGCTAGCCCCCATCCTACCTATCTCGTGGCCTAGCCACATTGCCTATAGATTCCAGACCTCTGACCCTTATGCATAGAAAAATGTAAAGAGGCTATCCTAGATCTCAATCCCAACACGTGCCCCTATAGATGAGCTACTTGAGCCTACACCTATGCCAACTAGGCTAGGGTGGCAAGATGTGTGACTCTCTCCTGATCTTATACCTATGTCATATGGGTCAGGGTCACTTCATGTGTCACTCTTTCCTATTCCTATACTTGTGTCATATGGGTCAGTGCCATTATCTGTATATCTCTATCCTAGGCATGTGCTTGTGTCATCTATGTCACTATAATTAGATATGCATTTATCTCCTCATCTAGGGCCTACCATGCCCATGTCTCACTAGAACCCATCTCTGTTGATGGCTGCATCCCCTCTTTATATGCTTATATCTGCCTCACTAGCTCTCCAACTAGTCTAAACTAGCTTGCCTAAGTTGGGGTAGATGATACCCTAGGTTACTCCAATATAGTGGGGTTAGATGGCATCAATGCCTCATTCAAGACATCATGTAGTGCTCCCCTCACTAGGAACCCCCATATGATCTCCTCATCCTCTAATAAACCTTTAAAAAGCAAACTAGATAGATATTAAATCATTGATATATCTCAAAATCTATCTATCTCTAGTACTTTTTGAAATAAAAACTTAAGCAAACATTTAATCACATTTTATTACCTATCCATGTGTCAGCCACTACTATCTTGTCATCTACACAACTGTTAAGCATAGTCTCACCATTTGCATGGCCTCCAATAACCTTCTCTATCAGTCACCTCCTAAGAACAAATCTTGTAGTCATAGCGTGAGTCTATCTCATCCTATTCTTGAGTGGCCTCTTTATAGACCAACTTTGTCCTAACACACCTATTGGGTCATTTGAGACATCCATGATATCTACTATATCCTATTCCTACTACCTCCATCGATGTTGTGTCTTCAGTGGTCATTGATCTTCCCCCTATGGAGCTAGTGGTGGTACCTATGATGTTCCTACCTCTACACCCATCACCTCTCACTTTGCTACTTGTTGTGCTCAACTAGTCCATGGTCTCTCCCATTGTGCCTAAATGTCAGCTTCATCACAAGTGGCCCTAGTCCTCCTTTCCCACATGGATCTCTTACATGTTGAGCCCAAAACATGGGCACCACTATCAACATTTATATGTGAGGCAAACCTATCTGCCCTAGTACTCCTACCATCGAATGTGGCTCTATTTACTAGGTGTAATGCCCTATCACCTCCTTCTGCACTAAATCTAGTAAAACTATATCCTAACTAGGCCATATAGTAGTGATGTGCCCATATGGTTACCATACTATATATGCCCATCTCACTATATATAGTGCTGGAATGTGGGGCACAACTTGTGCTACCTGGTCCTATCTCCATCTTTGTAATCGAGGTGACCTATCATTGATCACATGGGGCAACCCAGCTAGCCAATACATGGAAACCTATCATAGATCCATGTTGTGAGTAATATGATCAATCTAATAGACTTATGCCCTTTATAAAATACTCCATATATCATGTATGAGGTGTACCTAGATGATAGACCCTCGATCATATAGTACCCTTTCCTCCAGTATCATCCAACTCAAGGCTTTCATGAAAAGTGGAACCTTTCCATCTGACTTATGGCACAACCCTTATATTGTCACAAGTCCTATCACAACCTTCCAAATATCAAAAACCTTTGAAGTATATATGTCAAATGTACTCACCCTCTAGCCTAAATATATCATCTCCAAACCTGTGGCACATACAGCTAAGGCTCTCCTCTCATCCTTGCTAATAGGTATCCTAGTAGTCACAGGTGTCCCTACTATTGGTAATCCTAGGATGGCATGCACATCCTCCAAGGTGTTTCCCACCTCTATCATATCCCCTCCACCTCCCACTTGAAGGTGTTAATCAATCATTCCCAACATCCCAAGAGCATGACTAACAAGTCTGAGCTCAGGGGTGTCCTACACATCTCTGATATGCCTCTTAGGCCTACAAAGATCAGTGTCACCCTATCCTCTATAGTTAGGTACTCTAATAGATCTAGTAGCCATGATGCATCTATTAAATACTAGAATCTAGGTCACCCCTATAATTAGGAAACAACAAAAAATGTATTAGCTCCTCCATGTCATGTATAGTCAAAATACATTCCTTTTAAATAAATATAAAATAAGTTTAAACCACTTTAATTTATTCATTTGAACCTATTTTTAGCCTACTCTCCCCTTTTAGCACTTAGTTAATCATTCTAGGTCATTTTAGCACTCTTTCAGCCACTTACATGCATTTTTGTACTATTTTGGTTCTTTGGTCAAACTAGTTTGACCAAAATTTCCTTATTTTTGATTTGGTTGACTTAAAAATATAAGTCAACCCTCCTATTTTATCCTTAGTACCACATTGTCATTCTAGACTTTTCTACTCAGTTGGCAAATTGTATTATGTTGATAGTCTGCAAAATGTACAAGGTCAACAAATACCTACTGGGTTGGCAGTGTGGATATTGTTAAATTTCAGCTTACTCAATCGACTAGGTAGACCTAGTTCTTTTTCCCTGTCGACCTCTTACATTCTATGAATATTAATGCCTTCTAGTAGTTATCTCTTGAAGTCCTTCAAACCCATTTTACTAATTGTTTTTTCCTACCCATAACATCTAATTTGGTTTCATTTTAACACATAGAAATGCTTAAAATTACCAATTTCTAAAAATACACTTAAAACACTAAAATATTCAAAAACTAGCTTAAGACTCGCAATCGACTACCTATAGTGCACCTATTGTTGCCTCGGGGGTCCCACCTAGCTTGTCATCTCCTTGCCATCCTAGCTCGTTTGGTCTCTCAGAGCTCTTTTTCTCTCCTCAAGTTAAAAATAACAAATGACTTTCATTTCACCCTATTTAAAATTACTTTTCAAAATCTAAATCTTTCAATTATTTTTTGATAGATTCCTTGTTTTTCCTCTATCTTTGTTTTTACTCATCTATTTTTCAAACCATAAAATGTTCTAGATTCATGATGATGTAGAGAATAGTTTCCACCATCATATGCCTATTTTCTAAAAACTTTCAATTTTGGCTATTTTTTGCACTAACTTTTACATGTTTGCCTAATGTTCTTCACATTGGACACCTTCACTTCTCTTGCATTCTACTTTTTTATCTACAACACTAAGGTAATTAAAATTTTATGTTTTTCAATTCTATCCTTTTATTTATCTTATTTTCTACTTATTTCACTTTACTTAGCATCAACATTATATGTTATCATGTTCTATTTCGTGAAGCACCATCTCATGTTGCACTCACATGACACATGATGAGCTTCAAGTGGGGCATAGGTATAGAGATAATATTTTCAAACTTTTATCAATTACCAATACTTGTATCTTGTAGAAATCCATCAAGTCTCAATCTCTCTAAGTGCACACCTTAAGGGGTGCACCAAGAAAGGGGTGGGTAGCCCATTGGTACTTCACAAGATTGTTGTTCCTTTTACCACATGTTATCTACATAGTTGTCTCCTACAACCATTTACCCTATGTTTGTTGTTATCTATTGTACCCATTCTAGGAATTTGATACATTTTATCCGCCTTTTCCTTACCTAAATCCCATTTTATCAGTCAGATATATTGGGTCGACTGTGTCAACCCTATATAGTTTTGGAGTATTTTTCACTTAGGAGCTAGTTGAACTCTGGCCGATTTAGCTCATGACCTAGTGAATTATTGTCTAAAACTATGCTAGGTTGATTGGGTCAACCCTATTAGCTAGGGTTTTTAGAAGGGTTTAGGGTCAAATCTACCTATAAATACAACTTCATTTCCATCATTTATTATGAGAAGTGAAAAAAGTAAGAGTGAATAAACATCTGTTTATTTACCATTCTACTTGAGAAGTAAAGCTTAGGGTTCCAACTTTCTTTGGAGATATGGATCTTTCTTTATAGATAAGTTTTTTTGATGTATCGATAGGTTGTGTATTCTAGAGCTAACTTGTCTTTGTTATCCTTACATACCACAACAATTTTTTTTTAAGCAGCTTGGCCAAGGGAGAGATTGAGGCTCAACAAGTTTGTCTTCAAAGGTAAACATTCCTAACTTTATTTTTAATTTGTAAGAGAAGATAGATAATGCATTTGTTCTTCTCTTCCATGTATTAGGATTCTGTATACATTGACATGAGTGTATGTCTTCTATGCATGTTTAGTTTTATTGTTTTTAACCTCTACTTTGTGCCACAAGCTTTGGTGAGCACTATATTAGAATTAATTTTCTTATTATATTAGGTGAAATATCAAATTCTAGGACCCCCTTAGGGTTATTACATGATTGTGTTATTCTAGAGGATTTAGAACTATCCTTAGCATACTATATTATGATAAATGCTCCCTAATTGGGTCTAGTGGATCCCCATATTGGTCATGCTCCTGCTTAAAAAATGTGTTCCAAATCAAAAATGTAGGTATGATCTATCTTCTCCAGGTTAGGATTGATTTATAGACATGATGTTTTTTTGATTACATATAAAAGCATCAAGCAAAACCATTATCAACATCCTTAAAAAGATTGTCAATGATATTGGTCATGATTGACACTTTCAAATAATCTATGCCCTTTGGGCATACCATACCAATCACCACTCTCTCATGGGAGCCACTCCATACTCACTTGTTTATGGTACTAAAGCCATTCTTCCCATTGAGGTCAAGTTACCTTCACCACACATGTATTTGAAGCATGTCCTGGATGATGGAGACTATCAAGTAGCTCACCTACAAGAGCTGGAGTTAATGATAAATTCATGGATGTAATAAATAACTTTCAAGCATATCAGAACCAAATCTGTGGCCACTATAATTTGTGCATGAAACATAAAGACTTTGAGCTTGGTGATCTTTTAATTAAAGATAACTAAAAGAATACCACAATCGAGAAGAAACATAAAGACAAGTTCAAACCCAACTGGGTAGGTCTTTTCATCATTGTTTTAGACTATGATGCAGAGGTATATAAGCTCACCACATCAAATGGGGATGAACTTAATGAGATGATAAACATTATACACCTCAAACATTACTACGCTTGAGTGTCTTGGTGTATTGTCTATGAGGACCATTTCAAGTTGTACCATATTATTGACTTGTTTCTTTATAATTTACCATCCTACCATTCTATTACTTTGTTATTTCACCATTCTATTCCACCATACCTTTTCTATTGACAAGTTGTTTTGACCCTCCCCACCTAGCCCATTTAACCTTGGTTTATCCATTGGTTCTACTTTTAACATGAATAATAAGATTAGTTTCAACAATTGTTTCAATTATTCCAGACATAGGTCATATTTTGTAGTATGATAGAAGTTTAGTTGTATCCTTCATTTATTATTTCATTCTATACCATGACTTATTTGTGTGGGCCTGATTATAACTGCTTTTGGGAAAATCAATGTCTCACTGGTCTCCCTACTAATTATAATCACCTATGGGATAATTAATATCATTAATCTATGTCATTATTTCCTAATTATAACTACCTATGGGCAAACTAGGGGCAACACTTATTTATCATGCCTTAATGTACCAATTTTCCATTCCTAAGTTGTACTGTGCCATTATGCCAACTATCCACGATTTGTTTGAATTAGCTTCTACACTATTTAGATTCCTCCACTATAAGGCAAAACTATTGTGACTTGAGGTCTTATTGGGACTATGTGGGTGGCACTTGATAATTATTGAGTTTAGCTCAGTCACCCTTCACCATGCTCTTTCCATTTTGTGAGCTTGGACCATTTAGTATCTCGTCATCCTTGATCGAGTTAAGATACTCTAAAAATTCTAAAAACATTTGTAAAATTGATTTAGAAAAACCAAAAACATTGACCACTTATTTGCCTTAAGGATTCTAGGAACCCTCACTAAGTCACAAGAAATCACTTGTCACTTTGTTTCCTCATTTTTTTTGGCCTTTTATCCCACACTCTCACCATTTTGTGAGCTCATTCCCACATTATTTTATAACATTCATCATGTTTCCTTTGTATAATTTTCTTCTATCCCATATCATGGGAGAACTACATTTGGCCTAAAATTTTTGTTAGATATTACATCCATGGAACTATGTAGGTAGCATCCACTTGCCTAGTGCATTTGGAGATAGCTTGACCACCCCCTTGTTTTTATTTTATTCCCCATGTTGTTTGTTTGTTAATTTTTCTCCTATTTTCTAGGGGTAATGTTATTTATCTTGTTTATGTCATATTGTTTGTGCTAACATTGTGATTAACCATTGTTTTCATGTTTCTCTTTGATTTATTTTATTTCTTTTTCTTTTCTTAGTGTTTTGTTTATTAGTTTATTTGCTTTTAGTACCATGCCTCGATTTAGTCTACATGTGTTCATTGGGTGATTCCTTGTGAATTATTCTTAAATCCATCTATATTCATATGAAAACATTATCATCATGGCTTTTATCATTGGTGTGTTATTTTCTATTGAGTATTGGATTAGGAGTTAGTCCTTATACATATTTCTCCCAAGTCCTCTTGGTGTTCTATAATGATGTCTACCATCACATGCTATAGCAAAAATTAGATTCAAAAAGTCTACATGGTAGACGTAGTAATGATATATCCTTGGTACCATCACTAATAACATTCTCAATCTAATCCAAATCATATCCCAAATAGAGTAATTAAATAATGAAATAATTACCTTCTTTTCCAATTTAGATGAGCATCCCTATTAGCAGGTTGCCTTAATTAATCTTTATCCTCTGTACCAATTTTACATCATATTCTATATCATGTTTTCCATCATAATGTTTATCACTATTGGGATACAATGCTTAAAATCACTTTTGGGAAAATCATTATATTCTATCCCACTTGTTTTCCATAATCAGGGTGTAATGATTATAACTACCTTTGAGAAAATCATTGCACACCATCCCACTTACATTCTTAGTGATTTTAACCACATTTGGGAAAATCATTATGTTTCCATCCATTTTAGGGTTAATGATTATAACCACCTTTGGGAAAATCATTCTCTTTCTTTTGCCAACTGGGGCATGTTTTTATCTAGCCAATGATTATAACCACCTTTGTTCAAATCAATCTCTTGTTACCCTAAGACTTTTTTAATGATTCTAACCACCTTTGGGTAAATCATCAACTTTTTTAATCCAACCCTTGCTTATGATTCTAACTACCTTTGATAAAATCATCTTGTTTGTCTATCCTAACTAGGGAAACTCTATATGCCACTGATTATAACTATCTTTGGGAAAATTAGTCTTTTCCACCCCATCATTTCATCTATTTGGTCTATTCATTTCCTTAGTTTGAGGGACCATTTTTCAACACCTCCTTTAAGGGGGCACCCTATACTTCATCCATTACTATTAAATTCATAAGCATATAAGACCTTTTCAATCTTTAAGAAGATGTTATTATGCTTACAGCTTGCAACACCTTCCCAAACAAGGGTAAATTATAGACACCTAAAATTGGCCACCAATGTCTTCATACCAAACTTTAGATCAATTCTTACCAACCTTTACAAATCACACGTAAGAATCACCAAACGTCTCAAAATTTGGCTTCATATCATGTTATTTGGCCTGTAGACCTATTAAATGGGGCAAATATGCACATAAAATTAATTCAAATCTTGAAAAATGCTAAAATTTATAAACATAATTCATTAAAATTCAAAACCTAATCAAATGCCTACTTGAATCATCCATGAGTAATTAATGAATTATCAAAAAGGAAATTCAAAAATTAAATAATATCCTAAGAATTCATGATTACTTTTTTGTGAGTAGGTAAATATCCTAAAATATCTCAAACATGCTTATTCATTGCTAATCATGACTATTTGACACCTTTTAAATCTATTGAGATTAATTAACTCACAAAAGATAGGTTTGAACCCATTCTAAGCTCTATCTACACTCTAACTCACCTTGAGTTGGGTTTAGTTCCTAAACCTATAAATACAAGCATTTGCCTCTTCATTTAGAGAGCTTGAGCATAGTAATGTTATAATGTTGGTTTTATGACAAGATTGAAATATATAGAGTTATAATGCCAAAATTGTGAATCACAAGCCAAACCATCAAGCCATCAAGTTACATCAAGTAAGCATGAGCCAACTAAGGTGCTAAGGAGAGAAGGAGAGATCCAAGCTCCATTGCCATATACTTCTTGAGCAAAAGCTGGGCAAGCCAACAAAGAGATCTTTTAGAGCATTCAAGGAAAGTAAGAAATGTTATTTGCTTACATTTTAGTTGTGCTTTATCAATTGGTTTTTTTCACTAAGATCCCCTATGATCTAGGTATGGAGGTGTTATGCTTTGTTAGTGTGTTTTTAATTTCATTGTTTTAATAGAAACTAACACTTGATCTAACCTCCCCTCCATCATCAAAATCCTAGCATCACAACATGAATGCCATCTATAAAAGCAAACTAGAAGTTCCCCCTTTCTTGATGACTGACTATTTGAGAATTTGTAAATAATATACATAATTGTTTGGTAGATTTAGAAGCTTCAATAATAGTGATGCCAAATTCTATTTGTCAGAAGATTGGTCTAACACCAAAGCCATCAAAGAGGACTATGTCATAGCTTGATAAAATATTGGTTCCCATGTTAGGAGAACTAAATGATGTGAGAATTTAGGTTACATCATAACCAAGAGTATAGATTATTATCAACATTTTAGTAGTGGACATTCCTGAAGGTTATGGATTATTATTGAGTAGAGACTGGTCAAAAATGCTAAATGGATATCTTTCCATAGAATTTTCACATATTTGGCTATCATGGAGAGGCATAGCCAATCAGATCATAATTGACTAAGAGTCAAGAATGAAACTTCCTTTTATGAAATACAATACTACCAATGAGGAGGTAAGATATAAATCTCTTAGACTTGGAATTTATACATTTTCCACGAAGCATGAAGCACCAAAATAAATTCCAAGCCCTTCCTAATTATGGACCCTCCATTTCAATGGAGCTAGATCTAAACAAGGATTAGGTGTTTGTGTTTAATTGATCAATCCAAAAAGACAAAAATTATTTATAGCATATAGGCTCTAATTCCCATGCACCAATAACATAGTGGAATACGAAGCCTTGATTCTAGGATTACAGTTTGCCCTCAAGAACAATGTCAAGGAATTACTGGTATAATCTTGTGGTAAACTAGGTAAGGAATAAATATTAGTGTAAATGATCATATTTGAAAAAGTATAAGCATAGGGCTTAGGTCTTAATAGAATCCTTTAAAGCTTTCAACATAGTGTCAATCCCAAGAGAATATAATGAATCCACCAATTCATTGACATATCCAATAGAAAATTTGGCACCCTTACATGAGTAAAAAATCCATAAGTTATCCATTGAATTGGTACCATTACCTTGAATACCAGATAATGTATAAAATTTTCAAGTGTTTGATGATGAACAGTAAATTGTTAAATTTTTAACAAATTTAGGACAATTCAAATCTAAAATAATAGATGAAGAAGAAATAAAAATATAGGAGCCATGAAGAATTGGATGAAGAAGGCATTATTCAACTAAAAGAGAATCGACTCCCATTGGGAATGGTTTCCCTGGAAAGGACCTTTAAAATAGATCCTTAGGCTCAATTACAGAGGTAATTAAAGGTCAATGATTTTGAATTCAGTGTAGAAAATCTTGGTGATGAAAAGAATGCTCACTTAATCAAAATTGGATTAAGATGCACACTTGAAGAGAGGTAAAGAGTCAAATAACTTATTATTAGTTACAAAGATGTAATTACATGGACTTATGAGGAATTAAGTATTTTTAGTCCTAGAATCATGACCCATACAATTACACTTAAGCTTGATCACAAACTATTTAGGCAAAGGTGGAGGCTGATTAATCCCATCTTGGAACCATTGATTTAGAAGGAAGTGGAAAATCCATCAAGTATGAGGATTATATTCTCTATTAGACATCAGACTTGGGTGGCCAATCTAGTTCTAGTAAAAAAAGAGTGGACAAATCAGACTTCTTTACATCAACTCCAAAAATCTAAATAAATATTTTGAGAAGGATAATTACCCTCTACCCTCTTTAGATGAGGTAATACACACAATAAGTGGATCTGATATGATGTCTTTTTTAGATGGATTTTCACATTAAAATCAAGTGTTGGTCAAATTAGAGGATAGGAAGAAAACTACATTTATGACAAAGTGGGGAACATATACATATAAGTGAATGTCATTTGGGATAATTAATATTGGAGTAAATTTTCAAAGGGAAATGGATCATGCATTCCAAGGATTGATAGGGAAGTGCATCATTATATATATGGATGATCTCACTATTTTTTTTCTAAAAATAGAGCTGATCATATTGACCATCTTCAATCTATCTTTGAGAGGTGCATAAAGTTTGGAGTATCACTTAACCCCAAGAAAAGCATATTTGGTGTTACTAAAGGCAAATTACTAGGCCACATCATTACCAAGGATGGGATCACTATTGATCAAGATAGGATTCAGGGGATATTAAAGATAATGTTTTAAGACAACAAAAAGGAGCTCAAATAATTCTTTGGAAAGATAAATTTTGTAAAGAAATTCATATCTAGGTTTATAGAAATTATTAGACCCCTGAACACAATGCTCAAATAAAATAAAAAAGTCAATTAGATATCTGAAGCTAAAAATTCCTTCCAAGACACAAATATGGCTATTTTGTAAGCCCCAGTGATGGTAAGCCTTGATTTTACCAAGGAATTTTACTTATATTCATTCACCTTAGAACATACCATTGCTATAGTACTCATAGATAAAAGGGAATAGAGTGAACATCCAATTACATTTATGAGCACTAACTTGATGGATGCAGAGCTCAAATATTCACTAATTGACAAACAAATCTTTGCTCTCATCAAGGCAGTCAATAATTTTAGGTACTACATCCTAAAAAATAAAACCATCACTATAGTACTAGATCCTACTATCAAGCTCATGCTTAGATATAATGAATTGGGGGAGCAAAGAAGAAAATGGATGGTGAAGTTACAGGATTTTCATATTGAAGTCAAATTAGCTAAGATCATTAGAGGTCAAGGCATAGTTCAATTGATGACTATACTAGACCCATTAATTAGTGTTGAAGAGTCTGTCAAACACAGGTCTCCTAATAAATTTTTTATTAACGTATTATTCAATATTTGATTATTGGAACATGCCCCTAGGAACTTAAGAGAGATCAATAGAGATATTTATAGCTTAAGGCTGCTCATTATATGGTCATAAAGTGAGTCCTCTATAGAAATAATTATGAAGGAATTTATCTAAGGTGTGTGTCAAGAGAAGAAGATGAATAAATCTTAGATAATTTGCATCAAAATATAGGAAATGACCATCTATATAGCAATACTAAAACACATAAATACTTAGAATGGGATACTACTGGCTAATAATTTTTAAGAATGCTTATTTCCACATAAGAATGTGTCATGAATGGCAGGTGTTGGCCAAGAGAGAAGTACATGCAACCATGACACTAAAGCCTACAATTGAAGGTAAGTAATTCACCTAATGGGGCCTAGATTTCATTAGAGTAATAAATCCAAATTCCTTAGTTGGACACAATTTCATGCTTACTGCTATAGATTATTGCACTAGATGGACAAAGGTAGCAGCTACCAAGAATTATAGAGCTCAAGATGTGATAAGATTTCTTGAAGAACATATCACAACCAGGTTTGGCATTCCCATATCTTTGGTTTGTGACAATGGGATAACATTTCAATTAGCTGAGTTCACTGAGTGGGCCTATTATAGTTAGATTATCATTAGATCATCATCTAACCATTACCCATAGGGGAATGGACTAGCTAAGTCAACCAATAAGAACCTTATAAATGCCATCAAGAAGTTATATATAGATAAATTAAGGGTGTGTAACCTCATACTAAATTAATCACTTTGGGCTAATAGGACAAGTTATAAGAAGGCTCTCAAAGCTTCACCATATCTATTGGTATATGAAAAAAAACACATGTTCCCAATTATGCTGAAATTACCAACATATCAGTTTATGAAAGAATATATAGAGCCCAATGATAAAATAGAGTCTAGATTGATGGATATCATTGAAATGGAAGACTACAGGGATAAAGCATTACAAAGTTTTAGAAATCATTAAAATGTGGTCAAGAGATGGTTTGATAAAAAATCAAAATTCAAAGCTTTCAAAATCTCTGACTTGGTGTTGTTATGGGATAAGGCCCATGAGAAGAAAGGAATGCATGATAATTTTACCCTGATTTGGATATGACCATATCAAATATCAAAATTTTTGGGTAACAATGCTTTCTGTTTGAAATATCTTCAAGGTAATGATCTAACATATCCAATCAATGGATAGTTTTTGAAGCATTACTTCATGGTTGCTCTATCTAGAGAGGTCTCTGAGTAATAATAAGACCTTTTGGTAGAGGTAGGAATATATTATATTTCCTTTACTTAGTTCCATAATTATTTTCTTTACTTTCATTAGATTAGTTTGCATTTTCTCGAGTAGCTTTTCAATTTCAATAATTTCCTGCTTTCTAGAATATTTTTCTTTTGATTTTATGACAGTCAATTTTTGGTCAATTCTGGTATAATCAAACATATTTTGAGGTTTTTTTATATCCAATATGAATAAAGGGATAATACATATTTTAGTTCAAGACTATGTCTTGACACTAATTGTTTCATCAGGTATGTGAAAGTTGATCCCACAATTTTGTGCAAATTTAAAAAACTTTTCTTATTCCCTTAGATCAAATACACATCGAATATTCACACTTATTCAAGGTAATAATCATGGACATAAGTGAGAGTTGATAGGAACATTTTAATTAAACCCAAATATTAACTAAGACCAACTCATTATGGTTACCTTCTCCTTCTTTTTAGAAAATAAATAAAAGAAAAGAATAAAAATAAAAGGGCATAATCCAAAAATTCAATAGAGAATTAAAAAAAAAGGATTTAAATCCAACATGATGAAATAAGATCAATGCATCATGAAAACTATGAAATAATGAGGATTAGTTGATCAAAAGTATTTCTATCAGGGCTATGGATGCCTGGATAGTAGCAGAGCAATGCTCGAGCTTCCCATTTTATACACCTAATGCCCAATCTAAGTGAAACCTACAACTTATCCATAGGTCTTTAACTAAAAACATTAAACACTAATTAAAGAACAACACTTTTCACATAGAGATTCAAGGTGTAAGTAGAACTAGTATGTTGCACATGATTATTAAGAGCCTCTTTCAATTTTTGGTGTAGTCATTTATTTCAAGATAAATTTATGGTTGATAATAGGATGCAAAATCATGGATTTTGGGTTCTAGAAAACTCTAGAGTATCCACCCCTTTGAATCATCATTTGTTGTATTCAACACACCCCACTTTGTATTTTATTTGAAAAGTGGGAGTCCCCTTTATTTTTTGAAAATAATGAATATCTTATATAAAATTAGTGTTTTTAATGTGAAATCATATCATGGTATACTTTTTGATGCACTTGTTCAGACTAACCCATTAATGAAAAGGAAAAAAAGAGTGGCTTTATATGAAAGGTATGAGGATTGTTTCCATTGAAAGGATTACTTTGATAAAATGATGGTTTGGAAGATTTCAATTAGAAACATTCTCATCAGAAACATTCACTTAGAAACATTCATTTCAAAGAGATTCTCTATCGAAGGTTTCTCATCAATGACTATACTTTGGGAACTTTTCTTTCAAAAGGTTTATGTCAGGAAGTTTCACTTTGGTAACTTTAATTTTGGAAGGATTTCATTGGCAACATTCACGTCGAGGGAATTATTTTAGAAAGAGTGGCTTTAAATGACAAATATTTAGATTTTATTACTTCAGAGTATTCATTCTACATAAAATTCCACTTTGGAAACATTTGCATCAAAAATATTTCTATGGACAAGTTTGGTCTACAGAATTTTATTTTGGTAACTTTGTTTCGGTAATTTTATGGCAGTAATAATTACTTCGATAAGTTTTTCATATGATATATTTAATCATAGTTTTAGTCTTCAAGAAATCATTCATCAACTACTTTCATATCAGATATTTCATTTTAGAAACTTAGTCTTCAATAAATTTCATTTCAAAAGGATTCTCTTTAGAAAGATTCTTATCAGAGGATTTTATATTAGGAATTTTACACATTAGAGACTTTGTATCACAAGATTTCATTTTAGAGACTTTTCATCAAAAGGATTCCTTTTGGTAGGTTTGTTTTGATAACTTTGTTTCATAAACTTTGGGAAAAGATATTTTTGAGAGGCATTCTACCTTTTAGAGTCTTTTAGCTTGAAAGCAAAGTTTGAATTTTATTGACTAGGATATATAATGACACATGGCAAGGATAAAAGGTTACACCATGGCACCTCAAATCACAAGACATATTATATGGCATGCACATTAGGATAGGGTGGTCAAATTCAAATTAAATGAAGGCGTTGAGGTCATAAAAATTAACAAGTAATGGTGAATTATTAGGAAATCAATGTAAGAGATCTATTTACATCGATCCCCTAACCAAGTTCACATCATTTAATCATTTGAGTTCAAGTAGACTTTAACATCAAATGATCCCAAGAGCCCTAACTGCTATCACAGTGATTTGCAACTTAAGAGATTCAAATAAGTAATAAGATGAAATTATCAAAAGATTGAAACATACCAATGCCCAATAGAGTTACAATGGCATCATCATCTAGAACTTACAAGGAATCCCTAACACCATCTAGGTTATCAATCAAGGATTCTATCAAATACATTGACACTACGTTTGAGCCTACTATGTTTGAGGGGCATTAGTCAAATTAGTTAGTGTTGTGGGAAGAAATAGAGAATGTGGATTCAATTTCACTTGAGGAAGACATAGAAGTTGAAGATAAGTATTTGATAAAGGACCTTATCCCATTCGAGTCCCAAGCCCTACATTGTGCCACTGTAAAACTAGAAGTGATGACATGCATTGATTTACTATGGGGTCTATTATTCAAAGGAATAATCATGGATGGAAGATATATACATTACATAAATAACAACACTATTATCATGTGTATATCTAGAGAATCATTCAACATGTATTTAAGCTTGCCTATTGTAGATGTTACATATGATTTTCATACTATAGTTACATGGAAAAAGCCAACCATCCAAAATGAGTTGTTTCAAAATGGATTCTACCCAAGGATAAGTTTAACTTGAAAGAAAATTCTAAGAGCCCTAT
Source organism: Torreya grandis (assembly GCA_037957365.1). Lineage (NCBI taxonomy): Eukaryota > Viridiplantae > Streptophyta > Pinopsida > Cupressales > Taxaceae > Torreya > Torreya grandis. Next base: position 6,748,471 of record JARHVA010000146.1, read on the forward strand.
CGCCATTATCATTTTTATAATGGGAATCCACATAGGGATGACACTATTGAATAGGATCTTAGGTCATGCTAGTATTTACTTCATGCACCTAGAATGGGTTCACCTTATAGACCTTTTGACAACCTCAAAGTGCACCTATTCTTTGGGGGAAATCATTATCACATACCTCTAAGAGTAGATTTTATAGAAGGATAAGAAACCATTGGGTGGAAATTTCCATATGATGTCCTATCCTGCTAGATGCAATCATGGCCACTATGTATAGAGGTAACAAAATCCTTTGGAAGCCCAATGCCAAAGTCATAAAAGTAGGATATGTGATTACTAAAGCTTTGTACATATATATTAATATGCAAGAAACAAAATAAAAATTATCAAGGACCTTTATCCTTAGGTATGGATGGTTATCCATGATGAGCCATTGCCAAGAGTTTCCCCAAGCATAGCTTGAACACTAGCCAATAATATTGGAGACTACTGGTTATATCTAGATTTCATAATGTTCATGGTGGCAGTGAAAAAATTAGATCATATTTAGTTTCCAATGTTTGTTTTAGACAAGGTAGCCGAATAGGAAATTGCTCATAAAATTTGGAACAACATCGACGAAGAGCTGATGAAAAATAAGAAGGTCACCTTCTATGAATCTAACATTACCATTGGGAAAATAAGTACACCATTCATAAACAGGTTAAAGAGGATTATAATTCTAGGAAGGATTATACATTACCAACCCTTCCTCATAGAAACTGGGACCCTCACAAAAAGGTCCAAAAGAAAATTCACACTCTTAGCCTTGACTACAAACATGAGTCGATCGATGATGAATTTATTTTCTTAATTTCCAAAGATGATAATGAGGTCAAAGAAATGGATATAACTATATGGCTAAGCAAGGACTTATTGAGAGTGATCTAGGTAGAACCATCCTTGACACTCGAGGAAGTAATGTTTTGAATTCCACCTCCTGGAGGATGGAGATTCTAAAATTTCTAGAGTGGGAGGCAATCACAACAACCATAAAGAGGGGATTAATCCCCAACAATCTCAAAGCCAACCTTAGGACCAATAGTAGTTAGTAGCTAAGGTACTACTCAGTGGAGATGAAAAGGAAGAATAATAAGAAGAAGAACAAGTTGAGGAGGAACAACTACCTACCTCAACACAAGAACAATCACAAATGCTCTCAGTTCAAACTTCAATAGTTAAATTGATTAAAGTTAATCAAGAGTTAGTTGAGGATCTAATTATAGTTAGAGGTAGTGCAGAAGTGGGAACATAGGTGAAATCTAGGGTTATATGCTTGGATTACTTAGATGAAGATGAAACACTAGCTATTTTAGCCTCAATGCTAAGCACTATTCCCTCTTCTCATCCATCACAATCCATAGGTCCATAGGTAGGAAGGATGGAAAAGAAATACCAAATGAAGCCTAAGAATAGACCATAGACTCCTCCAACCTATGAGGTATATGAGGATGAAATACAATAGGTTAAAGTTCTGAGCTTATATGCACTCTAGGCTAAAGCTCCTATCACAGGTGACTCATCTGATAAGGGTCCCTTGCTCACTGCTCCTTTGAGTTTTTCTCCTTTGATGTCTTTACCTATAGTTTTAATCACTACTGGGCCTACTATCTCCACATTTCTTCCTTAGTAGACAATCTCAATAGGTCTATTATTCCTACACCTATCCATGAGTCTACCTATTACCATAGCTCCTATTCCACCTTCCACTGCTATAGATTCTATCCCTATTATTTCCATCCCTTCTATTTCCCTTCCATTAAAATCCACTCCATCAACAATATCCTTATCCATCCTAGCCATTGCTTAATCCATGCCTTCAACTACATCTCCTTCTACCCACTTGGGTTCATCCTTGCCTTTTTCCACTCCCACTATAGTGATCATAGTAGTAATAACTAAGTGAGCACCTAAGAGGAAACTAGTCTTTCTGGTCCATCCAATGCCATAATATGGGAACATAGTTTGGTTGAATATTATTTGGCCTTCAATGCCTAATCTTCCCACATCTAATGAGAAATAACCTAAAGAGGAAGCTCAACTGGAAGCATTGCCCTCTAATCCCTCAAAGCTCACTATTCTATATTAGGCTAAAGAACTACGAGCCTCAGCCTCTAAGAGGCCCAATTTAAAGATAACATAATTTATAATGGTGAGATCCTTGTTTGACAAAGCCATTGCATCAATATAGAGGGTGAGAAAGAGGAAGATAGAAGACATCTCAGTTAGAAGCTTGATCATGGAAGAGAAGGAAGAAGTATACTCCCTAAGCAAAATAAAAAATAGGAAAAAAGATTAGTCCCCTTACATAGGAGACTTGAAATCATATATGGAGACACACATAAAATCCATAAATTACATCCATCAAGGAACTAAAATGCCCAAGCAAGATCTCTAGGAAAAGTTATAAACACTCCAAGAATAACAAGTGATTTGGGTCCCTCAGGGCATTTAGTAGGATATATAGGATGTTACCCTTAGATTGTATGAAATCCTTGATTCCATTCATTTTTAAGAGTCAACTTGGTTCCACATGTTAATAATATAATTAAATTGGTCATGAGCCATAAGGAAGATCACAATAAGATGAACTTATTAGTGTTGTATACACCTAATAAGGATTTCAACCATCTAGATTTGATGACTCCATTAAAGGACTCAAATTTTCTAAACTTAGCATTGATAATGACACAAGAGGCTCGAGACTTGATTCTATCTTTAGAAGCATTAGTTAATAAGTTATTTGGAATAGGTGAAAGAGGCCAAACATATTTTATCAAGATTGGAGTTGGCTACTATTTGAGATAACTGAGTAAGGATAGTGACCAGAGTTGCATTTGAATAGATGATCAAAAAAGCCTCTAATAGATTAAAACAAAGCCTACAAGGTCTAAGTCTGGAAGAGATAGAGGTTAAGTTAAGTGTAGTGAGTAATAAGGCCACAAAAGTGGAGGTATTCAGGGTTAGCTTCAGAGAAACCAAGGTAGGGCACAATAAGCTAATGGGAAAGACTAGCAGGGTAATAAGGCCATCTCTCCTAGATATGAGTTTGATCAGAGCATAACATGATAAGGCCTATAATCATTATTAGGACTTAAATGTGAAGAATAAAGCTACCTAACAAGCTCAACATTTTAGTTTCATTATGCCAACTCTACCAATGATGACAACAACTACCATGTTGATGCCACTTTAGTCTACTATCCTCATGATGACTATAGTTGACACTATCAAAGCATCTCAAGCTCACTTACAATTACTATGGCAACAATAATTACTACTACTACTATAGTTCTTACAACAATTTTTAGACAAGACAAACAAGATCCAATTTAGATTGGCTAATTTTGTACACTTTGCATGTAACTAACATAACTAAATAGTATAAGTCTTGGTTATATTTATATATTTCAATTAACTAATTTTTGAGAAGCATGCATATATTGCATGGCTAGGCTATTTTTAATGCATCATTATGTAAGTTAGACTTATCTTATGATCTATTGATATGTAAACAAAATGTTCTAATCTTGGAAGATGATGCGACCCCTTCCCCAAGTCTATATATACAAATTATAACTCTCTTTTAAAGGGTCAATTCTTTTGAATGAAATATAGGAAGAAATCAAGAATCTTGATTGTCATGCAACTGTGTTTTTTCTATCTTCTTTCTTTTCTATGTTTATGAATTAGAAGTTTCTTTAGTTTGTGACTAATTCAATAATTATGATGTGTGTAATCACTATAGATGAATATGACTATTATATGTGAATGAATTTTAATCCTAGATGTGTTATAGATATTAAATATTGATATGTTTCATTGAATATTAAATTTAGTATAGGTTGAATCATAATTATGAAGTGTGTAGAAATGTCTCATTTGATATAGTATTCTAGGTGTGAGCAATAGTTGTTTTAGATAACTTGTTCCAAGCTATAATCTCTTTTTTAAAGGTATGCAACAACCTTGAAAGGAGAAACCTTTAGTTAAGACCAATAATCAACTTGTATCTAATTTATAAGACTCCCAACCAGGTTTATTTGTAAGTGAGCAATAGCTATAAACAACGAACATTGGTCTTTAAGATAGTTGTCCACTAAAGAGACAGATTGAGAAATTCCTTTTTAGAAAACATAGAATCCTTCTTTTCTACCTTACTTTCCCTCTTTTAAATTTTCTTTGAGATCCACCCACCATATACTAATCTTTCTTCCATCCAACTCACATAACAATTTTACTTTATATTAGAAACCACACATCCACCCACAAAGTTGGTTGAAAAACCCATAATATCAACCTGTTATTCCACCACTCAGTTGTTCTAACCACATACCTACATCTCATGCCCTAGAGTGGAACTTAGTTCTACATAGATCTTAAAATGTTATAGGTTTCCTCATTTAAAACTCTTTGAGGTGTGCATAAAATCCTTATCAGCAAGAACCTTAGTCCATGTCCATTTTATAACTAGTACTAAAGGGTATGGTCATTATTATATCAAATGGGTTTATGGGTTGATTAGAATTTATTATCCCATCTCATAAAATATGGATCGATGGTGTAGCATGGAATGGTATGTTCTGGTCAACGAGGCATCATTAAAACCCTCTTGCATGATGACACTTGTTTACTAAGATTATTTTATTATAGTTATTAAAAACTATCTACTTTCCCTTCACATTCATGATTTGGGTCCCTATTGGTTTTACACACACAATGAAATAAATAATAATCAATAGAAATAAGTGATAAAAAATCATAATCTTTGCCATTTCATTATCACAACCAATTTATAACAATAATCCAGGTGTATTTGAATCTCAATGATTTCATAACATAAATTTGTAAATAATGAATAAAAGGGCATGCCAAGGCAACAAATCGCACATTTTAGATACAGTAAAAAAATATATTAAATAGATTAAATACTTGACAAGAAGCATCTAATGAAATGATAATAAAAAATGGAGTCAATGCATCCACCACTGACACCACAATAAACTTGGTAGTCCATAAAAGAAAATTTTTGGGCCTTTTAATGGGAGAGAAAATAACTGTAGGAGAAAATAATGCCATGAAAAAAAATTTAAAATTAACACTAATTTCAAAGTGCACAAGAATTTTTAAGTATAATATATTTAAATTTATAGTATATAATATATAATATTACAATATTATGATACATTATTTAATATATATTCCCTACACCTATAGAGGTTGATATGAGTAAACCTCTTCCACCGGGATATGATGAGAATGCATATTGTGATTTGTAATACGGCCATATGCATTCTACTAATAGATGCTTTTCCTTGAGATATAAGATTCAAGACTTATATTTGTCTCAAAAAATTACACTTGATGGGTCCTGTACCATGGGTTTTGGATCACATCTAGGGGATCATCAGAATTAGAAAATGTTTAATAATCTACTACAAGACCATATAATGAAAATTACAGAAGTTCAACTATAGAAATATAAGTAAAATTATCATTATAGAACTGTGAAACTAATGTTAATGATTAATAAATAATAGGATCTTGCATAATAAGTGGAGTTTCATCCATATTTTTTAAATATGTAACTTAATAATATCTTTAGGAGAAACAAGTGGTGCTGGTATATTGAGAATGCATCATCACTAGGCATAGTAGGCATACATGGAATAAATGGTGTCTTTGAAACATATATGTTCACTTCAAATTTTTATTCAATTTCTAAACCCAAAATTCCTTTTGGTCACTTCTAATTATTTTAGCTCTATTTTAATAAAAGTGATTTCTATATTGTAATCATCAAGGTAAAACTTGATTAGCCACAGTTGATCTCCTTATCCAGTGAATATAGATGCCTCCCGTTCGAAACTAAGCGAGTTGCAATTTTGACATTAAGAGTATGCTAAGAGGTTATCTCTTTACATGAAGAATGCAAGCCATCATATACTAAATTATTTCATGGTCATTTAGATCCGATAGGTCTATGACCATAATTACTTTAACTGAACTTATTTTGACATTGTCATGGGTTTGGAGTAACTATATTTAAATTTAGATTTACACTCTTTCACTTTACATAACCACCTCTTACCAATATATACATACAAACTTACATGATACATATATATATATATATATATATATATATATATATATATATATATATATATATACATAAATGTGTGTGTGTGTGTGTGTGTTTGATATTAGTTATTATATAAATATTGTATAATATATATCATAATATTTTTATATATCAAACATTAATTATATAATATATATGCTAATATAGTTTATAAATCAATATTATATATTATATATTTCAATATAATATATTTGAATTTATATTATATAATATATAATTACATTATTTAATATATATCCCCTACACCTATATAGGTTGATATGAGTAAATCTCTTCCACGAGGAGATAATAAGAATGCATATTGTGATTTACAACAGGGCCATAGGTGTTTCACTAACATATAATTGTCCTTGACATATATGCTTCAGGAATTATATGAGTCCCAAAAAAATACATTTGATGGGTCTCGTACCATGGGTTTTGGATCACATCTAGAGGATCATCAGAATTAGAAAATGTTCAATAATACACTACAAGACCATATAATGAAACTTACAAAAGTTCAAATTTAAAAATAAAAGTAAAATTATCATCACAGAACTTTGGAACCAATGGTAATGATTTATAAATAATAGGATCTTGTATAATAAGTGGAGTTTTATCCACATTTTTTGAAGACGTAACATTAATAGTATATTTAGGAGAAATAATTGATGGTGGTATACTTGAAAATACATCACCAATAGGCATAGTAGGCATACATGGAATATATTGTGTTTCTAAAACATTTATGTCCACTTCAAATTTCTAAACCTGAAATTCCTCTTGGTCGTTTCTAATTTTTTTATCACCATTACAACAAAAACAATTTCTCCATTGTAATCACCAAGACAAAACCTGATCAACCATAGTTTATCTCCTTATTCAGTGAATACATATGCCCCCTGATCAAAACCAATGGAGTTGTATTTTTGACATAGAGATTGTGCTAAGAGGCTATCTCTTTACATGAAGAATGCAATCCATCATAGACTAAAGCATTGCATGGTGATTCAGATCTTGATAGGTTTGCACCCATAATTAATTTAAATGAACTTATTTTGACATTGTCTTGGGTTTGGAGTAACTAGGTTTAACTATCAATTTACATGCTTTTACTTTACATAACCCCTCTACCCAATACATACATACACACATGATGTGTGTGTGTGTGTGTGTGTGTGTGTGTGTGTGTGTGATGTATGCCTACTATGCCTAGTGATTATGCATTCTCACATACATACATACATACATACATACATACACACCATCTATTCCATGTATGCCTACTATGCCTAGTGATTATGCATTCTCAAGTATACCACCACCAATTGTTTCTCCTAAAGATACTATTAATGTTACATATTCAAAAATGTGGATGTAACTCCACTTATAATGATAAAGCCTATTATTTCTAAATCATTACCATTGGTTCTAAAGTTCCATGTTGATAATTTTACTTCTATTTCAATATTTTAACTTTTTTTAATTTTCATTGTATGGTCTTGTAGTAGATTATTGAACATTTTATAATTTTGATGATCCCATAGATGTGATCCCAAACCCATGGTATGAGGCCCATCAAGTGTAATTTTTTGGAGCTCATATAAATCCTAAAGTATATATCTCAAGAAAAAGCATCTATTAGTGGAATGCATATGGTCCTATTGAAAATCATAATATGTATTTTCATCATATCCCCATGGAAGAGGTTACTCATATCAAACTCTATAGGTGTAGGGAATATATATTAAATAATGTAATATAATATTATAATATTATATATTATATAATATGAATTTAAATATATTATACTAAAATATCCTAACCCATGGTACTTTCATTTCATATAGCTAATTGGATGCTTTTGGGGACATGGCCTCCTTTGTGGCCTCCTATAGAGGTTGATATGAGTAAACCTATTCCATAGGGATATGATGATAATGCATATTATGATTTGAAATAGGGCTATAGGCATTCCACTAAAAGTTGCTTTTCTTTGAGATATAGGTTTTAGGACTTATACGAGTCCCAAAAAATTACACTTGATGGATGTCATACCATGGGTTTAGATCACATCTAGGAGATCATCAGAATTAGAAAATGTTTAATAATTCATTACAAGACCATACAATGAAAATTATATAAGTTCAAATATATAAATAACATTAAAATTATAATCATGAAACATTGGAACTAATAGTAATGATTTAGAAATAATAAGCTCTTACATAATAAGTGGAGTTTCATCCACATTTTTTGAAGATGTAACATTGATATTATCTTTAGGAGAAACAAGTGGTGGTGGTATACTTGAGAATACATCATCACTAGTCATAGTAGGCATACATGGAATAGATGGTGTCTTTGCAACATCTAAGTCCACTTAAAAAATTTATCCAATTTCTAAACCCAAAATTCCTCTTGGTCACTTATAATTTTTTAAGTGCCATTGTAACACAAATAATTTCTCCATTATAATGACCAAGATAAAATATGATTAGCCACAATTGAGATCCTTATCTATCAAATATAGATGATCCTTGATCAAAACCAAGGGATTTGCAGTTTTGATGTAGAGATTGTGCTAAGAGGCTATCTATTTACATGAAGAATGCAAGCCATCATAGACTAAATCATTGTATGGAGATTCAGATCCTAATAAATTTGTGCCCATAATTACTTTAGATGAACTTATTTTGACATTGTCATGGGTTTGGAGTAATTAGTTTAACTATTGATTTACACTCATTCTCTTTACATAACCGCTCTTGCCAATACATACATACATAAATATATAATGTATGTGTGTATATATATTATAATATTAGTTATTACATACATATTGTATAATATATATCATAATATTTTTATATATTAAACATTAATTATATAATATATATGTTTTTAGTATAATTGGCAAAAGAGGGTTTTATTGAGGGACCCTACCCTTTAAAAAAAGAGGGAATTTGGTATTGAGACCAGATATTACAATACACATGCTAAGAGATACAAAAAAAAACAACCAACTGATAAAAAAAACAAAAGTAATAAAAAAGCAATAAATTAGGTTCTTAGTCCCATCCATTCTTTGTATGCCTTGGATCAATTTTGAGTAAGATTTTTCAATGGGAGATTTTTGTTCTTGTTGGGATGTAGCTCAACTTTCTCATCAGCAATGCCCTTCATCTTTTTGTACTTTCTATGGGTTTTCATATTGCCATTTTTACCTTTGGTGAGAGAGTTCAAGGTCTCCATGCTTTGAAGGCTCTTCATAGTAGTGAGTCTTCTATATTCAACCAACATATCAAAGTTTTCATTTAGGGATTCATTATGTTTTTACAGATTAAACAATCTTTTTTTGATTTTATGGAATTCAAAGCTAATTTCCAAAAGGTTAGATTTAGTGAAGTAGATGTTTTCATTGAGGCTGAGTTTTTTGATTTTATCCTTGAACCTTTTTTTGTCCTTCAAGAACCAATGAAGGATTTATTCATGCAAATCCACCTCATCCTCAATTTTTTTGAGTCTTTATTAATATTTCTATTCCCCATTATCTCATTAATTTTTTTTTGGGGGGGGGATTCAATTACGAGGGATTATGCATAGGATAGGGTTTCTCAAAAGTAGTCTCATAAATAATAATGAAAGGGAGACTTTGTTTGAACATTTCTAGACTATTAGCAATATCCTTTAGTTTACTATTTTCATCAAGGTCATGGGAGGTAGAGCGGGGAGTGGAAGCATGGGTAGTAGGAGTAGGGGAGGGGGTGGGGGAAGAGATAGGAATGGGATGGGGACAAGAAGGGGAGGGGACAGTGGATTTTTTCACATATTTTCTCTTTTTGATAGGGGTAGAGAGATCTTGCATAGGGTTTATGGCCTTTCTTCAAAAAAATTTATTCTTGGTAGGGGGAGATAATCCTAATCATTATGACTACAATCAATTTCAATGGGCTCTTTAGATATTTGGGAGGAAGATGAGGTTTTGGTGGAGATTCTAAGGATTTTTAGGGGAATATTTCTTTTGGGTCTTATCTTATCTAATTTAAGAAAGACAGGGTAGAGAGGGTTGGACGTTTGGAAGAACTTGTGGATTAAGAAAATCAATGTTTGATGGAGAGGCTCTTTTTTATTACCCATTTAAACTTCATAAATCAAATATTCAAGAGAATAAAGTATATAGAAAGGCATACTGAGGGGAATGAGATGGAAAAAATAATTTAGAATTGGTATGGAAGTGATGCACTAAAGTATACCTATCATCCAATGTCACGTACCTCATTATTTGTTCAAAAACTCTATAAAAGGGTTTTGGAACATCCTTTTGTAAGAACCTACCAATGCATTTAGGCATATGATCAAATTATTTTAAGAATTTATTCTTCTTTTCCTTGTAATCTCTACTGAATTTGGTGAATTTAACATCTTTGGTTTTTAAACCTATAACTTGATCTGAGACCTTCGATGATATCAATAAAGACATTGTTTATAGTAACCACTCAGTCTTCCCATTGATTTGAAAATTTGCATGATAGATGTTTATCATACCCATAAATATTGTTTATAAAGTTTGTTAGCCCAACAGTTTTAAGTATTTCCTAGACTTTCTTATCCTTTTTGAGATTATCAACTACCATGGGTTCAATTTTGTTAAGATCTCTGCCTATGGTGGATATAATGTGAATCTTGTGTAGAGAATTGTAGTGGAGGAAATTAGAGGTATAACATAAAAAGACAATAACTAGTTTCTTTTTATTCATTCAATGTTTCTAAAAGTCACCCTAGGTCTCATGTCCCAAGGAGCTAGCGAAGCTAATGATATGATTTTTGTTTATCATTGATATTTATGGAGTGTTGTGAAGTTCAAAACCATTATTGTGACATAGAATCTCTATCCCTAGTAATAATCTCATTGAAATTATGTGGAAAGGTGTCTTCCTTTTGCAAAATTTTGAACATAGCCACCATCACCCCTTTATTAACAAATAATTTAGCTAAGTGGTTGCCTTCACAGTAAGTGTGTTAGAATTTCAGCTTTTGAAAGTCCTTGATAATGTCCAAGATTTATTATATGATATAGTCAATGGTCAATGTAGCTTTATTAGGCTTATTGAGGTAATTGATTATGATGAGGGAGTCACCCTCAAATAGTAGCTTGTTGACTCCAAGGTCCTTGGCCACTTGGATATCCATAGGATTACAAGAGATTCATATTTATGGTTAGTTTTATGGCCCATTCCTCCTTCATACATAGATATAAAATAATCCCTATCATCTCTTATCACTCCACCGCCACTAAAAATTCTTGGGTTCCCTTTAGATGCCCCATCAAAATTAATTTTGATCCATCCTTGACTAGGGTGATCCATTTAGTTCTACTCATAGTTTCCATTCTAGGGTTAGATGTAGTGGTGGATGATAGAGATGGAATCCAATTTATAGCTATATTTTCTTCTTGATTTGATAGCTATTGATCCTTATACTTTTTTAGAGTTTAAAGTTTTCAATAATTAATTTGAACACTTTCTAAGCAACCTATTATAATTTATGATGGAGTCCCTAAAGATATTAATATTTATTTCTTTCCACGCTTCCCAAATTAAGTGAGGGAAAGAGAAGGTCCATATTTTATTGAGAAGTTTATTGGGGAAAAGTGGGTCCCAGGTAACCCAGGAGTCACTTAGAGAAGTAGGATGGATCCAATGAATTTCAAATTTTTGAAGGAGAAGACTCCATCTCTTATGAAAAAGGAACATTGGTGGAGGAGATGGGGGATAGTTTCAAAATTTTCCTCACAAAGAGCACAACAATTGACCAACATGAGACCACATTTAGCTAGATTATCAAGAGTGAGGATCTTATTTTGAAGATAGATCTAAAGGAAGATATTTAATTTTGGAATCAAGTCCTTATCCCATATTTTGGACCATTAAAAAATATCTTAATTAGGAGGGATAATTTGGTTATATCCCAACTTCACTTCATATTATCCACTAGGAGTTGTAGTCTAGGATAGGGCATCCTCTTTGAATAGGTTAGGGATATGATCACTTTGAAAGAGTATGTTGAGATATGAAATGATAGTAACATGATCATTACTAATGTTGGCAATTTGGAGATGCTTCTAGATTCTTTTATTACCTTAGGACTTGATATATTCAGCCACTATGGTGTTGAAATGTTGTATTTGATCTATGATTAGGTATCACTATTCTATATTAGACAGGGGATGATCAAGGATCTAGGGGTCCTCCCAAAACCTTATATTAACTCTATTCCCTAACTTACATATGTATCATTGTTTGATGATATCCTTGTCTTTGATAATTAGTTTCCAAATGGAGGATCCCATAGTGAAAGCATCTTCATTCAATAAAGAGATAGCCGATCTATGCTACATGTATTTCTATCTAAGGATATCTATCCATATATTGGTTTCTTTTATGAATATCTAGACCATTTTTGCTAAGAGATCCATGTTCATTAAATTTAGTCTTCTAATTCGAAACCCACCTAATTTATTTGGAAGAGTGAATTGGTCCCATGCAACCAAAGGGAAGCATTGCGTAGTTTTTGAGCCTATCCAAAGGAAGCATTTTTGAATTTGGTAAATATTTTGATTGATGGTTAAATTAATTTTGAATAGGGACATAATGTAAACTAGGAGACTTTGTAGAATAATTTTTAGGAGCGTGAAATTACTAGTTTGAGATAACAAAGATCACTTCTAACCAACAATCTTTTTCTTGAAATGTTCTATCAAAGGATACCATAAGTGAATAGGAATTTTTCCTATGAAGAGAGGCATTCTCAAGTAGGTTGAGGGTAGGGTTTTGATAGATCAACCCATGATTATTTCTATTTTTGTTTATCTGAGTAGTAGAGTATTAATGAAGAAGAGAGTTCTTTTTTTAAAGTTGATTTTTTACATTGACACTTCCTCATATTCTTAAAGGATTCTCTTGAGTTCTTTGGCTTCTTTGATAGAGGCTATTACAAGGCAAATAGTATCATCTACAAATTGTTGATGTAGGATAGGAAGAATTCCATCCACTGAATTAAATACTTTAACAAAACCTCTTATTTGGGATTATAAGAGGTGCTTATTAAGAGTTTTAGCAAGAATTACACATAGGAAGGGAGATATGGGATCCCCATGCCTAATTCCTCTTTTGTTGTTGAAGTAACCCATAGGTGATCCATTGAAAAAAATTGAGAACAATATTATGCTTATGCTATTGTGAATGACATTTCAAATGTGTTTGTGGAAGTTATATTTCTCAAAAACCAAATCTAAGTAGTCCCAATCAACCGTGCCAAATGCCTTGCTCATATCTACTTGAAAACTATTCCATCTTCCTTGCTTGTTTTCCTAAAACACATGGTTTCATGGACCACCAAAATTCCATCCTAGATTTGTCTTTCATGGAAAAATATGCCTTGGTTGGTGTTGGCCAATTTTGGCCCACATACCAAGATTTTTCTTAGATTGAATAGATGAACAGAGTTTCAGAGCTTTGAAGGATCAAAAGAGGACTTACACAAGTTGTGAAGAGCTAGGCCATCACCAAGACATCATGAAAAAATGGATGGGTCAATTCACTTATACATTTTATAATAATGTTTAAAAATCCTTGTAGAGCCAAAAGAGTAACATGGAAATGATGACTTTAATGCTAAGATCATCCTATATAAATTTCATGTCTCAATGAGTTCTCTATCTCAAGATATAAAGATTTAAAGTTAGACTTGTAGAGTGAAACCTTCATGCAGATGTCAAATTTAAGTCCCAAAAAATAACCATTTGGATTTAAAAATCTTTAGACATTCATGTGGACATCAAAAATGTTCATATGGATATCAAAATTAAGCTCAATAATTAACCATTTGATGTCTAAAGTTTGATGGTCATTCAAATGTCATTGATGGTCATGCAGGCATCAAATGATGGGTGCATGGATGTCAAAATAAATATAAGAAATTATCCATTGGGGTTAAAATATTTATGGTCACATGGATGTCAATGATGATCATGTGGATGTCAAATTATGGATACACAAACATCAATTTTAATCCACAATAGATGGTCATTTGGATTCAAATAATCCAAACATCAATGGTTAGCATTCCATCATACTTCAAGATCTAACAGATTATGGGTAAGGATGATGTAAGTGGGAAAAAAAAGATCTAAGTGACCATGTTAACTCATATCATGGGATCTAATGGTACATATTTGAGTCAAAAGGTCAATAGGCCAAGTTAGTATCGATAGCCAATGAACAAAGTTGACCCAAGACATTTTTTGTGAAGGTCAAAGAAGTAATTTTTGACATGGGCAAAGAAAATACAAATGTAATGAGATTGAACACAATCTAGGATGAACCAGAGTATATATTTTAGGATTTAAGGTCACCATTAAATCTCCATAACTGTAGAATAGGTCTTTTGGACCTAATATAGGTCAAGATTTGATAACTTGTTATCGAAAAAAGGACCATGTATCAAGCATGATTTATATCTATATATTGACTATAAGAAAACCAATAATAAGATTGGTTTTAAATCTATAATTAGACCCAAGCTTAGGTTATAAATCCTAGATAAAATAGGTCTTTTGAGCCTAATATAGATTAAGGTGGGCTACTAGCTATTCCAATGATATAGATATATCTATGTGGATATATTGACTATCTAAAAAACTAGTAAAGGAGATTGGTTCTCAATTTATTCTTAATATATGTCTAAGATTTGTAGTAAAGAGCACACCAAGGCATAAATATGATAGTAAAATCATCCACAATTTAGTAGGAACATACAATTTCGAAGATCAGACTTTGGCATGGCTCTATCAAGTACATGGATATAAGGACCTTGCCCTCATAATGAAGCAAGTGGAGGATGGCATGGACTATAAAATCAAAGGGACTTGGGAATTGAAGATCATAGTGGAGAATTTAATTCTATCTAGACATTAAGGATCTCTTTTCCTTGAAAAGATCATGACTCATCATCTACAAAGTAGACCCTTGTCTTCTAGTGGATCTCTCAGTCAATGAGAAGAACTTGAAGACTAATTAGAGCTAATGTAGGTTAACTTGTGATGATGGACTAAGTCCTGATTAGACCAAAATATGGTGGAGTATGCATTGAAAGGTGAAAGCTATTTGACTGATGTGTACTCCCTCTTATCTCTTCCTCTTTTCCTATATCTTCAATTCTTTTCTCCATTGTAAGGATTCTATAATTTTATAATTTTCATCTTTTTAGGAGACAGGGATATTCTCTGAGATATTGAAAAATATGCTTAACTTGATCAGGCTAAACCTTGTCAAACATTTGTAATAACTACCTCTTGATACAATATAACAATTTATTTACCTATCTCTTACCTTGGATCTATGTTTGGTGAGTTTTGCATGATGGCATTGTGTGAAAGAGAATCTTCCTCATCCATTGTCCTCCTTTCTAACCTTGTTTAGGGTGTTTTCAAGCTATTTTTAGGTCTAGATTAGTGTTCTTTCTGCCATTAATATGAGCTCTCAATGAATCTTATAACTCTTCTTTATTTACATTCATTTCTTACTGAACCTCTTCTATGAAACACTTATGCAATCAACTAGATTTTTAGGTTGTGTGAGCTAACATTCTCTTATGCAGATCTAGTGTGCATTCAAGCTTATGAGAGTTTCCCATTTTTATTTGGTGCATCACCTTTTAGCCTTATTAAGATCCCTTTGTCCCCCTTCTAACCCTTTTCCTTGTTCAAGCATTAGTTTAGGTGAGCATAAAGAGGAAGCCAACCTTCTTCAGAAGTTCAACCCCACCATAGGTTACCCATAGCCTAGGATTGTCCCAATATTATAGCTCAATTGGAAGGGGCCTAAAGAAACCTCTCCAAGGGTGTAGATTAATGCTATAACATTTTTTGGCATGCCCAGTGAGACCAAGTTTTAAAAGAGTGAATATTGCAGGTGTGTCTTTCCTCAAATCAGCTTTTGGAAGCAAACAAGTTAACACCAATAGTGACTCTGAATCAAATCCTCTATTTGGAAGTAGCCTAAGTATGTCTCATTGAATATTTTTAATCAGTTTTCACATCTCATTTAACATACGGTGTTAATATAAGCAACTATCATGGATAACCCTATCATTCACCTCCTTATCAATAGTTCCAACATGATCCTCATGATCCATATGAGACTAATAATCCTTACCAAGAGTAATATCAAAGCTATGATGAGCTTTATCAAGTTTCTCATGATCCTTAATATCAAGGGCAGGGCTTTTACCTTCCTCATGACCCATATCAACCCTACCATGATCTTTACTAGCCTTATGATGATCATCACCAACTATATATAGAGCCTTATAAGCAATATGGTGACCCATACTAGTCCTATAACAAACCTCATGAATATTGTTACCCTTTTGATCAGCCTAGTCAAGTCCCAAATCAGTCCATCTCAAGCTTCAAGAAAACCCTATTTGGCTATGATAAAGAGATGATAAACATAGACACTAGGAAAGGCTATAAATAGGACATTTCTAAACATGAAATTTAGAACGTGAGAGCTAATTTTTAGTATGATGAAGATGTATGTTCATATTTCATAAGGCAAGGCCATTCAAAGTTTAGTGTCGATATTTTAGACATAAGTGGTCTAATAGTAAACATTGAAGAGTGGCTAGTAGTTTATGAGGAACCCCATGGTCATCATAATCATTATCATATTCCTATAGAGCTACCATTTTCCCTTCATGAATGCCAAACCAAAGTTTACCATAGCCCTTAAAAGTCCAATTAGACCTTGCCTAGCTTTCTTACTTGGAAGTCTATCCAAGAGAGGCCTCAGAGGGCTGAACAAACATGTTTTGAGGAATCTTCATCTTCAATTTTGTAGGGAGAAATCTCTAACCAATTGGTCCATGATTTTGAGGCTAATTTAGCCAAGTAAATTGAGTTTACAAATTAGCATCTCCAAAATTCAATAGTAGTTGTAAAAGCAATGCAACAACAAACTCCTTATTTCTCACCCATAGCAAAAACAAGTGTAGAAGGAGAGGTTTTCAAACCTAAGGTTATGGTTTGGAATCAGATTCAATAATCAAGAAATAAGGAAGAGTAGTTAGGTATAAGCTAAAATATTGAAGTCAAGATCAAGTAAGAGATAATTTAGCCTCCACTTCCCTTTCCTCAGGATCTTAGAGCATTTCCTTTATGGAGAGCCATTCAAGAAGTAAAGCAATAGAGAGAGGAGGTGAAGGGGATCCAAAAAGAGTAGCTTCATGAGTAAAATTAGACAAATCAAGAAGATGCAACTAAGGAGATATAAAATAATGATGACTTCAGTGATCAAGAAGAATAAATCATAATGGAGACACCTCTTAGTAAGTAAAAACATATTTTAGTCTTCCATAATGATGTAAAGATGGAATGAGTATAAGAAAAAGCTGAGGTAGAGGCTGAGATGTAAGTGTAAGAATAAGTACATGAAGAGGAGGTTACTAATGTTCAAGAAGAAGACACTCCAAATATACAATTTAAAGGTGTTTTCTATGAGCTCTTTGATCACACAGGGACTGCCATTCATCATAGCAATCAATAAGAGCTTGATGAAGTAGTGGAAAGTGAGTATCAATCAGCTAATGAAGATGAAGAGCAAGCTGAAATTGATGGCATGCTTAGTCATCAGCTTGATGTTGAAGATGAAGTAATTTTGATTGATCAATATGAGATACCAAAAGATCATTTACAACCTTATGATCATAGTGAATAACTTCTAATTATACCTCAACTTAATGAGAATAAATATTTAGATTTATTTGACATATTTCATTTAGGTTATTCTTTACTTAAATGTAGTCCATTGTAGGATAAGAGGAGTTCCACCATCAAGAAAGAGGTGGTTATTCTCTTAGGAGATGACACATTTAAACTTTTTAACATGATTATCAACTTTTCTCTTCAAATTCATATGCCCCTATACTTTTGGAAGCTAAGAAGGAACTCAGGTGGCCTCAAGAATTCCCAAGATCATATCTATCTCTCTTAGAGGTCAACCTTACAAATATGATAAAAGAGACACATAGAGATACCCAACATGATCATAATCAACAACTCATGAATGAATAAGAGTTAAAGATGTTCTCACAAAGTACATAGATCTGGGAGCATGATGATTAGGTCTTGGGTCCATACCTTAAACCAATGTCCCTGAAATTGGTAGTAGAGGAACCAATTACCTCACCAAGAAGACATGAGCATCCAATTTCTCTTAGATGTAGAATAGAGCTATCAACAAAAGGAAATCATGCTTTAAAGCTTCAAGGTGCATAAAATAGCTTTCCATTTGACCTTGGAGGGAAGATTATTTTAGGTTAGTTGTTCTAAGTTTTTTTTTCAATAAGTGATTAATATAAGCAATAGTCTGCTTCCTTTTTGTCTTGTTTTCTATCCTTGCTTTTATTAGGTTAGTTTCCCTTCTATTCTATGTTTCCCTTCATAAGTGCCTTGGGCACTTTGCCTTAATTTGTTCCTTTTGGTCCCTATTTATTTCAAGGGGATTTATCTAAGAGGGGTAGTCAGTTTTAGCTTTAGATCAATGTGTTGAACCAAAAATGAGACTCCATGCCCAATGGACTAAACAAGGCAACATGGTCTAGGTTCTCAAGCATAGCAAACATGCTTCCCTTGGAGTCATAAAAAATGTTGGCCAATTTTGACCCAATACCAATATTTTTATTGGATTGAATATATGACTTACAAGGATCAAAAGATGACTTACACAAGCTGTGAAGAGCCAGACTGTCACAAGGACATCGTGCATAAATGGATGGGTCAGTTCACTTTTACATTTTATAATAATGCTAAAAAAATTCTTGTAGAGCCAAAAGAGTCACATGGAAATGATTCCCTTTATGCCAAGATGATCTTCTATAAATTTCATGTCTCGATGAGTTCTCTATCTCGAGATATAAAGCTTCAAACTTTGACTTAAAAAGTGAAATGTTTGCACGGATGTCAAATTTAAGCCTAGAAAAATAACCATTTGGATATAAAAATATTTATAGGTTCACGTATACATTAAATGGTGGGTACACAAACATCAAAATTAAGCTAAAAAATTAATTGTTTATTGTCCAAAGTTTGATGATCATGTGGACATCATTGATGATCATGTGGATGTCAAATGATGGGCACACAGATGTCAAAATAAATCCCAGTAATTATCTATTGGGGTTCAAATATTGATGGTCATATAGACATGAATGATGGTCATGTAGATGCCAAATTATGGGCATGCATATGTCAATTTTAAGCCATGATATATGGCCATTTAGATTCAAATAATTTAAGGATCAATGGTCAACATTCAATCATACTTCAATATCTAACAGATCATGGGCAAGGATGATGTACGTGGGATCAAGTAGATATAAGGGCTCACATTAACTCATGTTATGGGATATAATAATGAATATTTGAGTCAAAAAGTCAATAGGCCAAGTTAGTATCGACAACCAATGAACAAAGTTGACCCAAGACATTTTTCATGAAGGTTGATGAAGTAGTTTCTGACTTGGGTAAAGTAAATACAAAGGGACCAAGATTGAACATGATCCAGGATGAACTAGAATATATATTTCAGGATTGAATTTCTCCATTTAAGATCCATAAATGTAGAATAGGTCTTTTAGACCTAATATAGGTCAAGAGTTAGTAACTTATTATATAAAAAAGGACCAAACATCGAGCAAGATTTATATCTATATATTGACTATAGGAAAACCAACAATAGGATTGGTTTTCAATCTATAGTTAGACATAGGGTTAGGTTCCAAAGTAGAGACAAAATAGTTATTTTGAGATTAATATAGATCAACATGGGCTACTAGCTGTTTAAATGATATAGATATGTCCAAGTGGATATATTGACTATCTAAAAACTAATAAAGGAGATTTGTTTTCAATATATAATTAATCTATGTCCTAGATTTACATTATTGAGCATGCTAAAGCATAAATATGATAGTCAAATCATCCATAGTTCAACAAGAACATACATTCATTAAGATCAGACTTGGGCATGGCTCTATTAAGTACATGGATATAAGGACCTTTCCCTCATAATGAAGCAAGTGGCGGATGGCATGAAAGATCAAAGCAAAGGGACTTGGGAATTAGAGAGCATAATGGAACATTTAATTCTATTCAAATATTAAGGATATCTTTTCCTTGAAAGGATCATGACTCATCATCTAAAAAGTAGACCCTTATCTTCTAGTGGATTTTTCAGCCAATGAAAAGAACTTGAAGACTAATTAGAGCTAATGCAGGTTAAATTGTGATGATGGACTAAGTCCTGATTGGACCAAAATATGGTGGAACATGTATTGAAAGGTGATAACTCATTGAATGATTCATACTCCCTCTTATCTCTTCCCCTTATCCTATTATCCTATTCTTTTCTCCATTATAAGGGTTCTCAAATTTTAGAATTTTCATCTTTCTAGGAGACAGGGATATTCTCTGAGATATTTTAAAATATGCTCAGCTTGATTACGCTAAATCTTATCAAGCATTTGTAAGAACTACCTCTTGATGTAATATATGACTTTATTTACCTATCTTTTGCCTTAGATCTATGTTTGGTGAACTGTACATGATAGCATTGTGTGAAGGAGAGTCTTCCTCATCTATTGTCTTCCTTTCTGACCTTGTTTAGGGTGTTTTCAAATTATTTATAGGTCTAGATTAGTGTTATTTCTACCATTAATATGAGCTCTCAGTGAGTCTTAGAACTCCTCTTTTTTTGAATTCATTTCTTCCTGAACCTCTTCTATGAAACACTTGTGCAAATAGTTATATTTTGAGGTTGTGTGAGCTAGCATTGTCTTTTACAGATCTATTATGGGTTTAAACGTATGGGAGTTTCCTATTTTTATTTTCTGCATCACCTTTTATCCTTCTTAGGAGACCATTTCTCCCCTTTTAACCCTTTTACCTATACAAAAATTAGTTTAGGTGAACATCAAGATGAAGTCAGCCATCCCCAGAGGTTCAACCCCACCATAGGTTACCCATAGCCTAGGGTTGTCCCAATATTATAGCTCAATTGGAAGGGGACTGAAGAACCCTCTCCAAGGGTGGATATTGATATTATAATAGTTAGGAGAGGTGAGTTTGATCCTTAAATGTTGGAGGTGGAGAGCCAGGAGTTTAGTGAAGATCTTATAAATGGAGGTGCAGAGGCTTAGAAGACAAAAGTCCTTGAAAGCTGAAGCACCATAATTTTTAGGTACTAAAGATAAAAAAGTATTTTTTAACTCCCTTAATACCTTACCAAATGATAAAAATTCTTTAGAATCTTGAACTAGATCTATTTTTATAATTTCTCAGAAGTTTTAGAAGAAAGCTATCAGAAATCCAATGGGCCTCGAGGCCTTGTCCTTTTAAAGAAGAAACATAATAGCTTTAAATTCCTCTTCAAATATTATTTTGAGGGTATTAGCATTTTCAGAGTCATTGATTAGAGAGGGAAGTAAATGAAGGAACTTTTGAGTTTTGATCGTATTGATAAGATTGTTGGCTGTAGATAAGTTCTTGAAGTATCCAACAATTTTTTCTTTCATCTAAGTGAGCTCTTGAGAGATTGATCCATCTTCACAAGTGTTTTTGTTGATAGTTTTATGGCTTCTATGTTTTAATGTATACATATGGATAATTTATTATTTTGGTCAGCTTCTTTAATCCATATTGCTCTAGATTTGAGTATCCAAAAAGTTTCCTCTCGGGACACTATGTTATGATAGTCTCTTAAAATTATTTTTTCTTTAGAACAAAGCTCCTCATTCAAACCTACATTTGCCATTTATTGTTCAATATTGATGAATTTATTTTAAACTTTCTCCTTTTGGTGGAAAATATTCCCAAAGACATTATGATTCCATATTTTAATGTTTCTTTTGACATTTTTTAATTTTTGGGCAAGTTTGTACATGGTTGTGCCTTGGGTTTTTATTCCCCACCATTCTTGAATCCTTTCATTTAACTAGGGATGTGAGAACCACATGTGTTCAAATATGGAGGGAGATTTGTCTTTTTTGTAATTATTTTGTATAATCAAAACAATTGGGTTATGGTCTGATCCAATACAAGGAAGTGAGGAGAGGTTGAAATCTTGTGTTAATATCCAACTTGAATCTATGAGAGCATGATCAAGTCAGACCTAAATCAAGTTGTATCCAAGCCATTTATTTATCCATGTATAGGGAGAGCCTCTCATTTCCACATCAAAAAGGTTATTATGGGAAATGAAGTTGTAAAGATCATCCATGTTGTCTAAATATAACTAAGAGCCTCATTTTTTCATAGGAGAAGAGGGGAATATTGAAATCTTTAATGATAATCTAATTAATTTCTTTGCAGGTTGATCTAAAAGCACTGAGGTCATACCACATATTTTTATGAGTTGAGGGAGTATTTTGGGCATAAACATTTGAAAGGATCCGCATCTTTCTAGAAGAACATTCAGTGAAGAGGATTGCTAGATGGTGTGCATGTTTGAGAATGGTCTCTCACTACTCATACCAATATTATATATTATATTAGAGAATGTTAATATAGTTTATAAATCAATATTATATATTTCAGTATAATATATTTAAATTTATATAATATAATATATAATGTTATAATATAATATTACATTATTTAATATATATTTTAAATAAATATTATATATTTTAATATATTATATAAATATTATTTTATATTAAATATATCGTTGCCTTCAAATCAAATTGAATACTCTTGAGGTATATTTGTGTTCAATTAAAATAGGCAAGATTCCCCAATGAATTTGAAATTCAATTTTAATTTGTAAAATGGGGTTCGTATAATTTCAACACATTTTAACAAAAACTATAGAACATGTCTGAGCAAATACATATTCTAAGTTTTTTTTTAACATACATTATAGAGCATTGACAAATCAAAATAGAGCAGGTTGCAAAGTGGATAATGCGTTGACCATATTTGTTACTATCATTTCTATAGATCCTTATTTTAGGTATTTAATCTTAATGGTATTTAATATATTTTTTTACTCTATTTGAAATGTGTTATTTGTTTGTGTTGACTTGGCCCTTTTATTCATTGTTTAATGCTTTATGTTATGAAATTATTGAGATTAAGATAGTCTACCTAATTTTTTGTTGTGAAATGGTTAAAATTATAAAATAGTGGAGATTAGGGTTGTTTAACACTTACTGCTATTGATTATTACTTATTTCCTTGTGCATGGAAAACCAATAGGTACCCAACTGGCAAATGTTAGAGTAAAGTTGATATTTTTAAATAATTATAATCATATAATCTTAGTGACAAATATATTTAATAGTTTCAGATCTAAAAAATTATAGATAATTGCCTAGACTAATTAAAAAGACCAACTTATAACCTCACAAAGATTCATTGATGTCTAAATGCTCATTTTACTTGGAATGATCTGCCCATGTTATTAATAGGTAGATGCACAAACTTCATACCATCTTGAATTGCTATGCATATTTGACTTAAATTAGATTGACCATATTCTAAGATTTTTTTTTAAGGAATGAGGTTGAAATGAGGTTATTTTATGATTTTTGTCTGGAACGAATTTAATTTACTAGTTTCAGATCTGAAAAATTATAGATAATCACCTAGACCAACCAAAAAGATCAGTTGAAAAGCTCACAAGGACTTAAATTATCATAAAACCCCATCTAAATTTAATGTGAGAGATTAAATTGGATATGGTGAGATTAGAGCGACATCATTTACATGTTCATAGAAATTAATACTAAAAGATAATTAATATAGTTTATGTTCATGTCAGATGTCAAAATCCTATTTGAGTAACATTATTGGTGGATAAAATCTTCAATAGTCAAATAATAATATATTTTGTGAGACAAATCTTTATTTAAGTACTCTTTTTGTGGCATCCAGCATTCATAATGATTGATTTAGATTCTGTTGAATTAGTATGAGATTAAAATGGTGATATTCAAGTGATTAATCTTATGATAAGGTGTCAATTTTAATAGATGTTTGGGAATTGGTATTCTTTAGCATTTAATAAAGGGTCATTCATGACTACACATGTGATCATGAGGAGTGAGAATGTTACATATTTTTTTACATATAAATAGTTTGCATATTGTTTATATTTAGATAGAAAGTGTTTCGACATTCGTTTTATTATCAAATTATAAAGGCTAAATCATAAAATAAAATGACAATCATCTTTGAGTTAATTACGACATATTTTTGGATCAAAATCAAACTATGCATGCATATAACCCTATCATAATGGTGGGGTATTTTTGGATCAAATGAATCTCTACTATGTTCTTAATGGGGAGTTTATTCTTCCAAGTGATTATTTATATTTAGTAATTATTTTTTCACAAGGTCTACTTTTTCACACACTAAAGAGTCTAAATTTTGAGGAAATTATGATAACACTCATGGCATTGATCAATAATCAGATACTTAAAATTTTGATGCTAAAAATCATTGAAAATATAGTTTTCTAGATTTTGAAGCTCAACATGAGACATTTAAATCTTAAGAAGAGAATTTTTATGCCCAAGATGCTATGGTCTAAAGATGTGTTACATAAAAATTGATATTATGTAAATTTTGGCTCCAGAGTGTTTTGTAATATAGTTGACTACTATATTAGAATTATGTAGTTTCCTTGGTTTTTAATATAATATAGTTTAGTCTATCAGGTGACCCTGGCTCCACATTGTATTGAATTCAACTAATTTTTTTTTCATTTACTTACTACACATTCAACTTGTATTTTAAAATTCAGGTTTTAATTTATACAAGACCTAAAATCCAATAAATTTTTTTGCAATGATTTTACAGATTCAAAATTTGACTATTAAAAACAAAAATTATAGGTGTTATTTCTTATCTCTGTAATGTTGTAACAAAAATTATATAAAAGGATATTAAAAATCTTCTCAGCCCTTGCATTGGTTAAAATGTTTTGGTTTCTATTTGTATATTTTTTTCCCCATGGTTGAAGCATAGCTATTTCATAGAAGTGATCCAATACCATTTTTTTAAAGGAGGTTATATAATTATAAATGATGACCAATATAACATTTGAAAAAGTATTGGCACATAAGTGTACTTAAAACAAAATAGTGTTTCATATAGTGTTTTACTATAGTATATGAAAAGCATTTAAAACATATAAGTGTTCCAAAAAGTATTTATATAAAATACTTAAGAATGACCATTATAAATTCTCTAATGATGGGAAGATGATTTTAGAAGAACATCTAGTGACTACAGTACACTAATGGCTCATGCACCTTACAATCCTAGGCTCTTTGTCATTCTATGCATATTTCATTGTCCTACACATAATGTATTGATGGTGAAATTTGTTACATCAACTAATCAACCATTTCACCTATTATAAAGGCTAATTTAGAATCTTACTAGTCTAATATTAAGGTTCTAAAGGTTCAATTATGATGCTAAAAATATGAGGAGTTTTTTAAACATTTTTGAAAATAACAAATAAGCTATCGAATATAACATATTCTATTATAATTTCAAAAATCCACTTATCAAAATAATGAATCAGTTGAGATATGAATTTGTAATCTATCTTATTGATAGTGAAGGCCTATGAACAAGACAATCTCTTGAAAGAAAGAAACTTGATTCAATAATAATATATTTTCAATGTACATTCTCCTTTATTTTGCAATAATTATGAATAACACAAAAGGAATAAACCAAAAATATTGAAATAATATAGAATTAAGATAAATCAAAGATAAATAGATTTTCTATAAATCAAGCACCAAACAGAAC
The DNA here is from genome assembly GCA_037957365.1 of Torreya grandis. NCBI lineage: Eukaryota > Viridiplantae > Streptophyta > Pinopsida > Cupressales > Taxaceae > Torreya > Torreya grandis. The sequence goes on from JARHVA010000146.1 coordinate 6,774,519, forward strand.
TCAACACACACGAAACATAAATAGACAACAACCAACAAACTAAAAGATAATAAACTAATTAAGAAAAAAAAAGTATTGAATCTAAACTAATATAAAACAAAAACAAAAATTAACTAAATCTAACAAACTAACTAATCTAGAATCTAACTAAGTCTAAACTCTAAAATATTAAATAAAGGAAAATAATCTAATCAAACTGACTTAAAAGAAAAACATAAATAAATAGTAAGGTAAAGAAAATTAAAAGTAAAATATATTAAAACTAAATAAAATAGAAAATAAATAAGATTAATTAGAAATTAAACTAATAATCAAATTAAACTAAGTTAAAGTCAAAATCAAAATATAGTACAATATAGAAAAAACATACGAGTCTCAATAGAGAGAGTCATCTTAGATAAATAGATCAATTTTATTTTAGGAACCAACATCTTCTTTACAAATTATCTTTAAAAGATAACTTTTAAAATCCATTAGATCAATGAAATGTCATAAACAACACATTTTTCATCAATATTCAAGTTAAATACTTGGGTTCTATTACAACCAAAAATCCTCTGTTACCCCTATGGTTCACAAGATTGAAGGTTAAATTACTCAATACATTTTAAAATTTGGGGTTAGTAGCATCAAAATGGATTGACATCCTAGCTCCCCTAATAGCATACCTAGGGCCAAATAGTCTAGCCCTGAAACCCTTCCAAAAAATTGTCTATTAGGTGCTTCCTAATTCACATTATGTAAATTTTGATTCCTTCCCCAACCTCTGCTATCATTATCTCTACTTGAATTAGGTTATTCCCAACCAAACATTCTATAAATAATTTGAAATATATTTAAAGTTGATTATTATATGACCAAATATCAACATGAATATATTAAATATGAAATCATATATCCACTATATTTTAAAATATCAAACTCTCAATTGACTATTGACTGAAACCTAAACTAAATTATTTTGATCATAATATTCTATTCTTATTGTATCAAAATATCATCATAATATCCATCATATTCTGCCATATTTTATCACTATTTGAATGCCATTTTAAAAATATATATGATTCTTAAACTAAATAGTTTAAAATATTTGAAAGTCTTATTTATGTCATTATAAACTACATGTTTTATCATACTGCAAAAAACCATCATAAATCTTTCACAAATATAAGCTTTGACAATATCTAATATTTTCTAAGTCATAATTATAAACTAAAAATCAACTTATTATGACTTTATAAAAATATCAACATCTTACTGTCCCAAAAAAATTCCAGTATGAAACCCTAATAATATCGCACAAACATATTTTACCAGAATCTCTTATCATTATCTGAATGTTATTCTAAAATATATATGATATTTATAATTCCCAAAACTATAACTTGCATGTATTCTTTTAAATAAATCAATTGAATCTTTCCATAAATTTTTTTTGACATAATTATATTCTTTCAAATCATTATGTCAAAATTGAAACTAATTATCACTGCTTTCCAAATATATCAATCATCTCAACCTCTTCAAATCTGACTACAAGAAAAAAATCCAATATATATATATGAAATGCTTCCAAACAAATTCCTCATGACAAGCTAGAAACACATCAAACCTATCCATATAATATTTTTATGAATATACATAATTCATCTCATACCAAACCCAAACATAACTTTGAAATAAAGCTAAAAAATATAAACTAATGCGTTTCAAAAATATGTCACTGTATACTATTTTGCCAATAGAAAACTTGAAATAGATTACTACATGTTCATAACATATCTCTAAATCATATTTTTGAAACTGAAAATAACTTGTTATAGTGTTTCAAGAAAACTATCAATCATCTCTTTACTATTCACATCCATGAATTTGGAACAAAACCAAAAATTTATAACCTTCCACTTCTATAAAATTAGAAATATTTCATGTAAATGATTCGCAATATTAAATCTATCGAAAAAATTCTTTACAGAATGCCATGAAACCATCTTTAAATTGACCTATACTTCAAATAAAATAAACATGCAGAGATTTGTTTATACCAAAACCCTAGACTTCAACAAAACTTTGATATATAATTGTTACACATTAAATATAGACTGGTAGGAACAAATATTACCACTGTCATAAATAATCAAATAAAATTGAAACCCTAAAAATTGAATAAATATATGCAAGAAAACCTTCACACTCATTTTTAGAGTATCATACTAACTGATGATCATAATATTTCCAAACCTTAACCTCAAAATTCCAAGGTGAACAGTTATACAAGGCCATTATCATTAATACTTGATGCAAATATCGACATGATTGTGAGAACCCAAAAATAACATTTTCCATAAACTCTAAGATAATTGATTCTCTAAAACTAGACATGCATTGGTTTTAAATAAGTTATCCACAATATCAAAATTTATCAAACCATGCATACTCAAAACACTATATTTCTTCATACACTAGATAGTAAAAACTATCACTATTTTTCATAAAAAAATTATTCATATTCATGGCATACCTAAACAAGTTTTCCTACAAATTTTTGCTTTCAATTTTCCAACTACAACTCCCAAACTCTAATCTAGAAAAATGTCGCTTCTGAAAGCAAGCTTCATAGAATGAACAATAATAAAAAACAAATGTTATTTGTAATCAAAACCCAAAAATTAATTGCCCATGCCTATGTGCACATTCATAATTGGTTGATCAAATTGAGATTAACAATTAGCAATCCACTGACCTATTTAACAATGCCGTCAAATTAAGCTATGACCAAAATACTTTCCAAAAACATAACTAATTTCCATCAAACGAGGCATGTATGCATAACATTAAATTCCCTTGAACTACCTAAGATCTCACTAATATCTTAAAGCATCCAATATGATTCATATTTATTTTAGACTGTCAACTTATCAACTGGCTTACCATTAACTAGACTGCTAAATCATTAATTTTCAATTCAATGTTTGAAACATTAAACCCATGCCAACATAGATCTATTTAAAACCAATTGTTGAGATAAAATAAATACTCTATGTCCTTTTAAAATCACAAAAAAAGCCTTTATGATCATATAAAAACCTTTGTACTTTGAGAAAATAACATAAATTTATTTCATATAAGTTTTAAAATGAATAAGCCTCCCCCCATTGACCATTTAGGGTCCTAAAATTAGGTCAATTACTTTCAATAGATATTAAACATAGGATAGTGTATAGGTTTAGAACTTAGGGTTCAAATATTAAACTAAATTAAAATCATGTCACCATTAACACAACACCAACTATATTTACAACCGAACTCTGTATGAAACTGATCCATCAATCATACTGATGAATCTATATAAATTTCATAATCAAATTTAAAAGTAAATCATGATAAATTAACTAATGCATTTGATTTAATATAACCATAAGATGCATTCATTTCTCAAACTGTAATGACAAATCCATCTATATACTTACAATTGAATGTGAATTAATAGGAAAACCATTATAACCAATTAATATACCTTTCCATCTAGATCAAACCATGTTGCATATTTTCATTTCAAAATGAAAATACCAAATTAGTCACCACAAACTACTCAAACTATCAACTAAAAACTATGACTGATCAAAAATACTTCAGAAATGATAAATACATATGCATATTTTATTAATTCATCTATTTATATTTTTCAAAACTACTTTAATATAGATATGAATTCATAAACCAATCATTATCAATTTATTTAATTAAAATTATTACATTTAAACATAGTACTAATTGATTAGGTCCCCGATATAGTTTTAAACTTTATGACTAGGTCATCTGTATATCAAATAAGAGTATTAGTTTTAAAAAATTGAAGTGGGTGTAAAAAATAGGCATAATACTGGTGATCTTACTAGTCAATTTTAAATAATAAAATTAAGTGGTAATCAAACTAACTATTGATAAAAGCATAATCTTGAGAGTGTGATCGAGGTAAATCATTTCTCAAGTAGCTATGTATGAACCCTTTTAATAATAAATTTCAATAAAAGATGATATGTTCAATTAGCATGGCATAAAGAAAGGGAATACTATAATAGGTAAGTTCAGATTGGATGCATAAACTAATACAAATACCTTAAATAAAATATTTAAAAATCAAGTATTATTTCAACAGCTAATTACAACTCAATATATATTATTTATGTATCAAGAAAACTAAATTTTTAAAGAGTAATATCTGAAAATAATTCATATTTATAGTAGAATTACAACATCTTTGTATTCTTTCTTCATAATGTGAAACTTTGACCATTTAAAATATTTGTTGATCTTTTCACAAGTTAAACAACATAAAATAAATAAATAAACAAGAAATAACAGGATAATAAAAAAGAAAAAAAATATAAAATAAAATAAAACAAACAAATTTGAAAAGAAGTTAATCATGAAATAATTTTAAATGATGGTCATTAACTAAGTAACACAACTAATTTCCATCAAGATATTTCAAATGAAAAGTATTATTTTTAAGTATAGTTGTAATTCAATAAGTACCAAGTCATAATGAATCAAATTTATGATGTTTATCAAGATTTTCATTAGCTTTGTTGTAGTATAAAACTAGATCACCAACTTTAAACTTTTTATTAGAAACTTTCTTATCAATTTTTTTTTAAATTTTTTTATTTAGCTCTTTCTAATTTTTACAATACTGTTTCTTTAGATTTATCAAGAGCTATTAGATCATGCAATCTTTTTTCAATCAAATTTGTATCTTCATCAACATATTGTAAAGTAGTTCTAGCTGAAAAAATCTTATTGGTAAGGTGGTCTCAAATCCATATACTAACATAAAAGGTGAATAAGCAGTTGCTATCTTAATAATAGTTCTATTAACCCATAAAACTTCAAAAATTTTGAGATGCCAAATTTTTTTATTTTCAAAAATTAATTTCTTCATGATTGAAATCAGATTTTTATTTGTTGACTCAACTCGACCATTAATTTGAGGGTAATATTTAGATGAATGACTATATATAATAGAGTATTTTTTCAATTTTTTTAGAAATTCATTCAAAACAAATTGAGGTCCATTATCATAAATGATTTCATAAAGAACTCTAAATCTGAAAAAATCTAATTTAAAAAAAAAATGAAATTACTTCACCTTTTACAGAACTTTTAAGTACTTTAAACTCATGCCACTTAGTAAAATAATATGTTGTTTTAAATATATACCTATGACTAGCTGATGAATGAGTATGGATATTTGAAATAAAGTCAATGCCCTATTTTGTAAATGATTTTTCAAGTATAATAGGATTCAAAGGCATTGCAGGTAACTTATCTCTACCAATAAATAATTGACATAGAATATAAGAATGAACTAACTTATAAGCATGTTGAAATAGTGTAGGCCAATAATAACTTGCTCTTAAAATCTTATAAATAATAGTTTTTATAACATAATGTCTACCATAAATTTTTTTATGATAGTTTGTAAGAACTTTTTGAGTTTGATCATATGTAAGGCATCTTAATAAAACTTCATCTCTATTTCGATAAAAAAGAAAATCTTCTAATAAAAAAAAATTTAAAGCTGTTAAATGCAAAAAATATCTTTGTTTCTTATCAAAATTATTAGGACATGCATGATTTTAAAAATAAAAGACTAAATCATGATACAAATCATCTTAAACCAACATACAATCCCATTCATTTATTGCAAGACCAAATTTGAAGTTTAAAAAAATAACAAAATTTCATGATCTTTAAATGACGCTTTGCATTCAAATTATCATCAACTAACAAGACCAAAACATTAAATTTTGAAGAATAATTTTGAGTTAAATATTTTGCTAAGTCATTACCTTTAATTATTTTTGAAGTTTTGAATTCAAGATCAAACTCTTGAATTCATGATATCCATTTAGCGAGCCTTTCTTGAATGGTTGGTTGTTTTAAAAGATAAGATAAAATAGAGACATTAGATTGCATTAAAACTTTGTTTTCCATCAATAAATAATGAAATTTAATCAAAGAGGAATCTAATAATAAAATAAATTTCTCAATAAGATGGTGATAGTTTCAACATCTTTTAAAACTTGACTCATATAATCAAATGTTTTTTTATCATTATTTTCAATATCTTAATTGATAACAGATCTAATTGATTTTTTAGTAGCATTAACATAAATAATGAATACTTTATTTAAATATGATTTAGTAAAAATTGGAGTACTTATAATAGCATATTTAATATTATTGAATTCGAAATCAACACCTTCATCTCAAATATAAATTTTATCTTTCTTAAGCAATAATTGCAAAAGATTAGACTTATCAACAAAATTTGATATGAATTTCCTAACAAAATTAATTTTAACAAAGAAAGACCATAAACTAAACTAATTTTTAGGAGGTAATTATTTAATGGCTTTAATACATTCAGGATCTATAAAAATGCCATATTTAAAAATGACATATCTTAATAACTTACCTTTGGTAACATTAAAAATTAATTTTTTTAGATTCACAAAAATTTCATATTTTTTACATTTTGTGAAAACTTTATGAAGATGATCTATTTTTTTTTTATCTTTTCGAATAAATAATGAGATCATCAAGATAGACTTGAATGATAATACCAATATCAAAAGCAACATGCATATCTCTTTGAAAATTACTTTTGCATTCATTAATCTAAATGACATTCTATTATAAGCAATTGTCCCCCTATGAGTATTAAAAGTAATTTTATGTCTATCTTTAAGATTTACAAAAATTTGATTAAAATCATAAAATCTATCTAATAATGACATCATTTTTGATGCTGTAATTTGTTGTAAAATCTGATCTATACTTGGTAGAAGAAAATTATCTTTAATACTAGCTTTGTTCAAGTCTTTAAAATCAACACACAATCTAATATCACTATTTTTCTTTCTAACCAGCATTAAATTAGCTACCCATTCGTAATATTTTATAGGAAAAATGACACTAATATCAATTATTTTATCTAGATCTTTGTTAATGGTATCCTCTAATAAAAGACTAATTCTTCATAGTTTTGGCCTCAAATTTAATATTAGATTTTATAGATATATCATATTTAATAATATCAGTATCATAACCTTTAAGATATATAACAATATAAATATATCAATAAATTATTTTAATAATTTAATAAATTTTACATTCTCACTTACAGTGACTTGAATTCCTATATATATATATATATATATAGGATCTTCTTCTGTACTTAAATTGATAGGAATAGTTTCACCTATTATTCTCTTGAAAAGTTTTATTCTAAAAATCTTGAGTTGATCATTAGATGTAAACATAGATTCCAAACTTCTTAAACTAGCAGGTAATTTATTAGTACTTAATTATAAATAATCCTCACAATCTAATGCATAATCATCATGATAAAAATAATTACCTTTAATGAAATAATCTATGTGTTCATCACAATGAAAAACAAGCCAACTACTATCCAAATCTAGAATATTAGGTCAGAAAATTTCAAAAAAAGAGAACTCTATAACTCACTTTCACTTTCAGTTAGATTATATGCAAAAACAAGTTATTAGCTCTATTGTTATATTCTATAAGAATATGAGTGATATAAAAAGCCTCAAAATGTTCAAATAAAGATCAAACTTTTTGAGTATAATGATGTAGACGAGTTTGATTAGTTTTATAATTTTCCAAACTTATATAACAACTAAATCAAAATCCCCAAATACTTCTAAATATTTAGTATTAAGTTCAATGGCTTTTTTCAAACCTAAACATAATGCTTCAAATTCTACTATATTATTAGTGTTTTTAAATTACAATTTTTAAGCATAATAAAATATTTTACCAAGAAGACAAATTAAGCAAATTCTAGCACCATTATCTTGTTGAGAACAAGCTCCATCAAAATAAAGTGATCATAAAATATTTTTCTCAAAGACTTCTTCATGCTGATTTTTCGGTTCATCTAGATTTAGTAACTCATAAGTTTCAATTTCTATCTCAACATAAGTAACAGTGGAATAAGTGGATAATTCTATAGGTGTAATAGACCAATTTTTTTTTATGAAAGCAATTTCATTACTAATGGGAACACTTGTGATATGTTTTTAAATAAAATTATCAGTTATTTTTTACCAATCCCTTCCTAATAACATAGCATAATTACTAGGAATGTCTAAAACTTATACATTAGTCATGCATCTAATTCTTTTATCTTGAATAATCTTAATGACTATGTCTCGAAACTTATCACAATTTTTAGTTTATTTAGAATCAAATCTAGTAAGTTGCTTATTATAACTTTTATAAGATATACTTAATTGATCTGCAATAAATTTAAGCATTATATTCTTTGAAGCACCCATATCTAAAATATAATTATGGATTACTTTATGAATAATTTTAACTTAAACATAAAAATAAGTTATATAATTTATAAGAGGATCATAACTTTAAGTAAAAATAGTTGATTGTTCATTACAGTCTTCTCCTTGTAAACCTACATCAATTTTAAGATTTTTAATAACTTCATTAATTTTATCGATTTATCTTAGAAGACTAAATTATTATAGTAATGATAATCCAACTTTGATTGTAGATAAATCATCAATTATATTATAAGTTTTAGCATTAGTTTGTCAAAAATTCTTATACTTATAATATTGATATTGACTATTATTATAACCAGTTGATAAAGAAATATTTTGAGAAGAATTATCAACTGAATTATTTAAAGAATTATTCTAAATTATTTTACCTCTATCATTAGAATAAGAATCATTATTATTTTTTATTATTTTGAGAAGAGTTATAATCTTTATTTTTAGTATTAACAACATAAGCACCTTCATTTTTCGATGGATCATCAAAAGCACACATGTTTATGTTATCTTCTAGATCTTCAGATATAAGATCTTTCTCTTGAAGATTTTTTTTAAATTTTTGAGAAATAATACATGAATTTAGATTATTATCAAATTCACACACATTATAGTAATAAATAGTTTCTAATTTTTTAATTTTCAATAATGTTCTTACTAGATGAAGAAGGTTTATCATTTAGTTACCTTTTAACAATGACCAATTCATTTTCTAGACTTTAATTGGATTTTAAAATTTTTGCATTATTTGAATTTTAATCTGTAGAAGACCTATCTTTAAATCCAATACATTTAAGATTCTTTTCATATGCAATGCAGAATGTTACAATTTCATCATATTCCATAATGTCTCTATCTTTTAAAACTATTTTATACTTTAAAAGTAAAGCACTACAAAAGTAAAGTCTAGATAATAATTTAGAAATCTTAAGATCACAAAGAATATTTTAACTTAACTTAGTGATTCTGGTAATGAAATGGTATATAGTCTCACCTAGATCAAGAGAAAAATTTGTAAGATCATTGACTAAGTCAAGATCTTCTTTAGCTTTTCTAAAAGCTAATTCTAACCAATCTTCAATATCTTTTCAAGTGATGATTTATTTAGCAGGAAAACTAACAAAATCTTGATAAACTTTTCCTTTAAGTATTTGAGCAAAAAATATTAAAAAAATATTTTCACTTGTTATATCGAGAGTAGCATAAATTAATTTAAAAGCATCTAAATAATCTTTCCAAGATTCCTTGGAAGCTCTAATTTTTTTTGGTATATTTAATACTTTTAGTGAAGGTGACTTGGCCTATTTCTAATGTTCAGAGGATTTATAGAAATCCATAGATATACAACAATTTACTATTCTACTTCAGCTTGTGAACTACATCTTCAGTGAGATCATTATGATCTCTATTATCTTGTAGACCTTGTATCATGTCTTGTATTCTCTCTTTTAATTATTCTCCCATTAAAAGTTTTAACAAATTTTTATATTTAAATTGATTGATTATCTTGAATCTGATTTACTTGATTTAATTATAGATTTATATTTATAGGTTCAGAGGGAATAACCAAATCATCAAAAAGAAAGAATAAAAAAAGAAATGAGATATAGGGTAGCTAAAACTCTAGCTCTATCTTCTCAAATTTATCTATTTGTATTTAAAACATCTTGTTGAGTCTCATGAGTAAGATTATAATACCAATCTATCTCAAATTCTACAATTTATTCTTCTTCATTTATAACTTGAATAACATGCTAAAGATTATGAGGATGATTATATCATGCATAACACATTAAATTAAAAGTAACATCAACTTGATCATCAACAATATCAATTCTAGGTTGGATAATAAAATGCTATCATCTAAGTACCATGAGTAAGAAGAAAATATAACTTTCATCTATTAGAAAAGTTAAATAAAAATTATACTAGTTTAACAGTAAGATTTTAAAGTTTTAATTAAAATCTTAAAGATGTGAGAGATTTTTTAAATATTCTGAGAAATAACAAATAATCTATCGAATATGACATATTCCATTATAATTTTAGAAATGTACTTATCAAAATAATGAATCAATTTAGATATGAATTTATAATCCATCATATCGACATAGAAGGTCTATGAACAAGACAATCTCTTGAAAGAAAGAAACCTAAATCAATAATAATATATTTTCAATGTAAAATCTTGTTTCTACTGCAATAAATTTTGAATAGCACAAAGTCAATAAACTAAAAGTATTGAAGTAATATAGAATTAAAATAAATCAAAGATGAACAAATTTTATATAAAGCAAACACCAAACATAACTCAACACATAAGAAACACAAACAAACAACCAATAAACTAACAGATAAACTAATTAAGAAAAAGAAAAGTATTGAATCTAAACTAAACTAGAACAAAACAAACAATTAAACACAAATTAACTAAATCTAACAAACTAACTAATCTAGAATCGAAGTTTGTCTAAACTCTAACATATTAAATAAAATAAAACAATCTATTCAAACTAACTTAAAAGAATAATATAAATAAATAGTAAGTTAAAAAAATTAAAAGTAAAATATATTAAAACTAAATATAATAAAAAATAAATAAGATTAATTAGAAATAAAAATAATAGTCATATTAAACTAAGTTAAAGTCAAAATAAAAATATAGTACAATATAGATAAAAGATTGGAGTCTTAATAGAGAGAGAGTCGTCTTAGCAAAATAGATCAATTTTATTTTAAAAATCAATATTTTCTTTAAAAATATCTTAAAAAGATAACTTTTACAATAAATTAGATCAACAAAATGTCGTCAATAGTGAATTTTTCATCATTATTCAAGTTGAATACTTGGATTCTTCATATAAGAATGTAAAAAGCAATCATCAAAAAATATTAAACATGACAAACTTTAGATAATTTTTTATAAATGATAATATAAAAATTGGATATCCCTGCATTGTCTAAGCAATATACTCAGTCATAAAAAAAAGTATCATTGATCTATCTGTAAAAGTCATACTATCTCAAAGAAGTTGCATAGAAGAGAGATAAATGATTGACTTCATAATGTATAAATCTTCAATTCCTATGTTGTTGCTCTTCTTCAAATGAATCTTTGATCTCCTTTTATACTTCAAATTTGATTGAAAAAATAAGTTGTAACTAACCTTTGTTAGTTACGTGTTTAACTTAACTAATGAATTTTTTAAAAGTCAATTAATATAGATAATCATTATTTAAGGTTTAATTAAGACTTCAAAGTCTTAATAAATCAAATATTTGAATATAGACTAGGTATTTCCTAATAGGTGGGGACCCTTAATCAATTAATAATAATAATAAATACATATTTCAATAAATAATTGGATAAATCAAAGTTTAGTGATATTTTTATCTATATTTATTTTATAATGCATATTATCAAAATTACTTATGGAAATTATATATATCAAAAATTTGAAGTCTACTATATTTTCAAAACATCATAATCAAAATATCAAAATTTAAAAATCAAAGTATCAAATCTAAAAGTACTTAAGTTCCATCAACTTAAAGTTCAACTGCTAAAATAAAATTTAACTTTTTGACAAATGGAAGTCATTAGAATGAAAAAAGACCTCAATTACTTGCTTTCTTTACTCATTCACACACTCATTATATTCCATCTCAACTACTAAAAATTGAACCAACTTAGTTCCCAACTCAATTATATTATCATCAACCTCCAATTTAATCTTATTTACAACTCTAATCTCGATAGGTATGTCTGATGTATCCTCTTTGATTGGATGTTTCTTGAAAGAGATTTGATGAATAACATGAGTGGTTTTTCTAAATTTAGATTTCTACATCTATAAAATGACTCTTTCAAACTTATATTTTTACATTTTAAAATAAGATCTCTCTGAGATGGTGTAAAATCATCAGAATAAGAAGGCATAGTTAGATTGATAAAGTTATTATCATGGACTATTTCATTATCTACCTGAGTTGGCTCATGGACATGATGTGGTTCATTAACATGATAGATTCTCTTTAAGGTAGGTGACTAAATAGATAACTGGTTTGGGTTATTTTGTTACAATTTGGGCTATAAGAATGAGACCTGGCTCCAAATATATGGCCATAAAATCCTTTGTTACCCCTATAGTTCATAGGATTAAAGGGTAAATTATTAAATATATTTTAAAATTTGAGGTCAATGGCATCAAAATAGATTGACATCCTAGCTCCCTTATTAGTATACATGGGACCAAATCTTCTATCCTTAAAACTTCCTCTAGAAAATTGTCTATTGAAGGCTTCAAAATTCACATTATCTAAATTTTGATTCCTTCCCTAATCTATGATACCATTATCTCTACTTGAACTAGGTTGATCACAACTAGACATCCTATAAATAATTTGAAATATATTCAAAACTGATTATTATATGACTAAATATCAACATGAATATATCAAATATAGATTCATATGTCCACTATATTTCAAAATATCAGACTCTCAATCACTTATAAAATTTTAGTTATCAACAAATGATCATTCAACTGACTATTGACATAAATTAAATTATTGTAGTCATAATATTTCATTCTAACTGTATCAATATATCATTATAATATCCATCATATTTTTCCATATTTTATCATTGTCTGAATGCCATTTTAAAAGTATATATGATTCTTAAACTAAATAGTTCAAAATAATTGAAAGTCCTATTTATGTCATTATAAAATGCATGCTTTAACATACTATAAAAAACCATAAAAAATATTTCACAAATATAATATTTGACAATATCTAATCTTTTTCAAGTCATAATTATAAACTGAAAATCAAATTATTATGACTTTCTAAAAATATCAACATCTTACTGTCCTAGAAAAATTTCAATATAAAACCTTAATAATATCTCACAAACATATTCTGTCAGAATCTCTTATCATTTTCTAAATGTTATTCAAAAAAAAATATAATATGTATAAATACCAAAACTATAGTTCATATGCATTATTTTAAAGAAATCAATGGGAATCTTTCCATAAAAAACTTTTGAAATAGTTATATTTTTAAAAATCATTATGTCTAAATTGAAACTACTTATCATAAATTTTCAAATTTTTTAATCATCTCAACCTCTTCAAATCTGACTACAAGAGAAAAAATCTAGAACATCTATATGAAATGATTCCAAATAAATTCTTCATAGTAAACCAGAAACACATCAAGCCTTTTCATATAATATTTCTGTGAATATATAGAATTCATCTCATACCAAACCCAAACATAACTTTGAAATAGAGCTCAAAAATATATACTGATGTGTTTCAAAAAGATGTCACTATATATTATTCCACCAATAAAAAACTTGAAATAGATCACTACATGTTCATAACATATCTCTAGATCATATTTTAGAACCTGAAAACAACTCGTTATAGCCTTTCAAGAAAACTATCAACAATATATTTACTATTCACATCCATAAATTTAGAACAAAACCTAGAATATATAACCTTTTGCTTCGATAAAATTAGAAATATTTCATGTAAATGATTCAAAATATTAAAACTATCCAACAAATCCTTCATAGTATGCCATGAAACCATCTTCAAATTGACCTATACTTCAAATAAAATAAACATGTAGATCTTTCTTTATACCAAAACCCTAGACTTTAATAGAACTTTGATATATAACTATTACATATTAAATATAGACTGGTATGCTCAAATATTACCACTGCCATGAAAAATCAAATAAAATTGAACCCCCAAAAACTGAATAAATATATGCAAGAAAACCTTCACACTCATTTTTAGAGTATCATACTAATTGATCATCATAATATTTTCTAGCCTTAACCTCAAAATGCCAAGGTGAATAGTTATACGAGGCCATTATCATCAATACTTCATGAAATCATCAACATGATTATGAGAACCCATAAAATGACATTTTCCATAAAATCTAAGATCTTTGACTTTCCAAAACTAGACATGCATTGGTTTTAAAAAAATAGTCCAAAATATCAAAACTTATTGAACCATGCAGACTTGAAACACTATATTTATTCATGCACCATATAGTAAAAACTATCACCATTTTTCATAAAAATTTATTCATATTCATGGCATACCTAAAAAAAAATTCCTACAACTTTTCACTTATAATTTTCCAACTGCAACTCCCAAACTCCAATTTGGTAGAGTGTTGCTTCCACAATCAAGTTTCACAAAATGACCACCAATAAAAAATAAATGTTATTTATAATCAAAACCCAAATATTAATTGCCTATGCCTATGTGCACATTCATGGTTGGTTGATCAAATTGAGACAAATAATTAGCAATCCACTGACCTATTTAGTAATGCCATCAAATTAAGATATGACCAAAATGCTTGCCAAAGCCACAACTATTTTTTTTCAAATGAGGAATGTACGCATAACATTAAAGTCCCTTGAACCACTTAGTATCTCACTAAGATCTCATAACATCCAATATGCTTTGTATTTATTCCAACCTATCAACTTGCCAATTGGATTGCCATTAAGATGCCAACTAAATTGCTAAACCATCAATTTACAAATTCAACGTATGAAACGTTAAACCCATGCCAACATAGATCAAATTCAAACCAAACTTTGAGATAAAATAAATAGTATATTTCCTATGAAATCACATAAAAAATCTTTGTACCTTGAGAAAATAACATAAGATTATTTCATATAACTTTTAAGTTGAATAAGCCCCCTCCATTGACCATTTAGGGTCCTCAAACTAGGTCAATTAATTTCAATGGATATTCAACATAGGATAGTGTATAGATTTAAAACTTAGGGTTCAAATATTAAATCAACTTAAAATCATGTCACCATTAACATCATCTCAACTATATTTTCAACTGAACTCTCCATGAAACTGATCCATCAATCATACTGATGAATCCATATAAATCTCATAATAAAATTTCAAAGTAAATCATGATAAATAAAATGATGTATTTGATTTTATAGAACTATAAGATGCATTACATTCTCAAACTATAATGGTAATTCCATCTATATACTTATAATTGAATACAAATTAACATGAAAACTATTATAACCAGTCAATATACCTTTCCATTTGGATCAAACCATGTTGTATATTTCTATTTCAAAATGAAAATACCAAATTAGTCACCACAACCTGCTCAAACTATCAATTGAAAACTATGATTGATCACAAATACTTCAAAAATGATAAATACATATGTAAAGTTTATTCATTTATCCATTTATGATTTTTGAAACCACTTTAATACAGATATAAATTCATAAATCAATCATCATCAAATTATTTAATTAAAAATATTGCATTTCAACATAATTAAAAACTAAGTCTCTGACACAGTTTTTAACTCTATGATTGGATCATCTCTATGGCAGATAGAAGTATTAGTTTCAAAAAATTTAGTGGGGTGTGAAAAATAGGCATAAAAAAATGATCTAAATGCTCTTTCTGCTTGGAATGATCCATTGATGTCTAACTGCTCTTTCCACTTGGAATAATTTGACTAGGCTATTAGTCTACAGATGCATAGACTTTATACCAGTTTAAACTACTTTGCATATTTGATTGAAATAGAATGACCACAGGCCAGGGTAATTTTGTATAGTTTACTTTATTATATTAGGTTCAAATGAGGTTAATTTATGATTTTTGCATGAAACAAGGTTAATTTAATTGTTTAATATTTGAAAAATTATAGATAATCACCTAGTTCAACCAAAAAGACCATTTAAAAACTTCACAAGGACTCAATTATCATAAAACCATAGCTAAGTTAGTATAGTTTTCTTTAGATAATTTGAAAATAAGCAAAAAAATTGTATTAAATTGGCCAATAAACTCTTAATAAAAAATAATCAAATATATTTTTATCAATATATCCAATATAGTTGTAAGTACTTATAAAAAGATCAAGATAGCTGACACAATATACGAAAACTCAACAATATTGCAATATCTAATACAAATCTTAGATAGATAGATAAAGGTATTGGGTTGGATGATACAATTAGAGTGTAGAATGTATGATGGTTTGAAATATTTTTATAATAATATACAAGTCAAACATGAAACTAATATAATTAAATGAGGAATAAGAGTGATGTTTGTAAACACCTAAAACTTGTCAACAATGGGCTTCAACTGGATTTAAGACCGATTCCTACCAATCATTGTAAATTAAACTTAAAAATTATTGAATGTCCCAAATTTAATTGTGAATCATTTTTCAAATCTTATAATCATGTTAAAACATCCTTAATTGGGATATCCTATCGTATGTAACCATAACCTCTCACAAATTCATCTCTAATCATCCTACAACATCAAAACATACAAATTGGCCTATAGACCTATTAGGTGGGGCACTTGCACACATAAAATCAATTCTTGAAAGAGCTAAATGGATAATCAAAATTAATTAACAATCTAAACCAAATTGAAGGCCTAGCTGAATTATCCATTTAAAATTAATGAATAACTAAAAAATGAAATTCAAAAATATAAAATATCCTAGCTTTTCATGATTACCTTTATAAGTTGTCAAGCCTTTGAAAAATATTTAAAAAATATCTCTTTTTGGAGACCCATGCATATTCATTGCAAATCATGACCATTTGACACATTTTAAATCCATTAGGGTTATGTTGACTCACTTAGGTTAGGTTTTAACCCATTCCATGTTTAAGCTACACTTTAACTTAACTTGAGTTTAGGTTAGTTCCGAAGCTTATAAATACAAGCCATTGCCTATTTAAAATAAAGATTGAATATTCTAGAGTTATAATACAGGGTTTTGCATAAGATTCATATCAATAATGTCATAATGACAATATTGAGCCAAGCCACATCAAGCCAACAGAAGCCACATTGGTGCCAAAGAGAGAAAGAGCCACATAAACTCCATTGCCAAAGACTCCTTAAGCACAAACTGAGTAAGCCACACAATGAATCATTTGGAACATTCAAGGAAGGTAAGTTATTATTTGTCTTTTGAATTTTAGATTTGACTTTTATTTGGTTTTATTCATTAAGATCCTCCTATGATATAGGTTAGAGATGTTAGCATGTTAGTGTGTTTATTTCATTATTTTACAGATTAACACAAGAGTAACCTCCTCTCTATGCCAAATTCTTATGATCATAAATAACATGCCTAGTGAGACCTAAATCATCCCATGTAACAAGGGGACCAAGATACAACTCTTAAATTTTGAAATAAATGTTTGAATATTTAAAAAATTGTAGTTTTAACTTTATTTTTGCCATATTCTATTTTTTTGTGTTAACTTGGATTTACACAGAGACCAACATTAGTTTCGCATAATCAACATTAGTTTTTCCTAACCAACATTAGTTCTATCTAGCCATCATCAGTTCTAGATAAGTGTCATTGATCAGGGTGTAGGGTAGGAAATGACTTAAAAACTTGGATTTTAAATGATCTTAAAACTCCTAGTTGTTATTTCTTGGTTTCATTGACTTGTATAATCTATGATTAATCACCTTGTTACAAGTTTTGTGGAGTTTTTCATAATATTTTGAACTAACTAATGTTTTTTAGAATGTTTTTTTGTCTTCAGGGTCACAAGTAACTAACATCAGTCTTTATTGACCAGTATCAGTTCATTTCTAACTGGCCTCAGCCACCTTATAACTAGCATAGGTCATAGGTGATCGATATCATCTTTGTGTAAAAAATATAGAGAAAACCTAAGAGTTATGTTTTCAAAACTTGTTTGCTCATCCATAATTTTGCTTCAAAGAAAAAGGAGACTCTAATATTTGCATGACAAAGGCAAGAATAGGACATAAATTTTCAATTACTAAAGTCTTGAACACTTCATTTTGGGGCCTAAAAAGAATGCTTAACTCTTGAACATTTGGTTTTAAGTGCTTAAAAGGAACCTATAGGTGATTTGTGCTGAGTTGTTTTATGAAAGTGTTTTTACAAGTTTTGAAAATTTAAGTTAAGGGGGCCAAAATTTTCATCAAACATTTCATTTAATACATAAAATTAACACTTACATTTTAAATTATTAAAAGTGTTTATTTTATCACTTTTTTGTTTATTTGTGAAAAACAAAGATTGTGTGTGTATGCTCTCCCTCCATCCCCTTTAGGGAACTTGAGTGACCAAAAGTGTCTTTTCCTTATAATTATTGTCTTTGTCCAAGGTGTGAAATTAATGTTGTAAGGCTCTCCCTAACAACTCATATGGTTTGGGTGATCTAAAAACAACCTTTAAAGTCTTTTCACTTAATTTGATTTTATGCAACTTGGCTTGTGAAGGGGAATTCATAGTTGTTCAAGAGTTATTTAGGGAAGATTTGACCATGGATTTCATCTCCCAACATTGTTTTAACCCTAATCCATGGTAGGGTATATAAATGAGGGCATGTATACTATGAAAGCTAGGGGGTTGAGTAGCTAACCTCTCCTTTTGTAATGAAAACCCAAGTCAGGGCTAGTTAACTAGGGGATTCTATGAAGTAGTACACATATGAAATCATTATGCAAAAGAATAGACCCTTGCATAATAAGTTAATTGGTATGAAATCAATTGATGTGAGAAATATCTAGTGATAATCACATTTAGGACCATCCAGACGGTCAAAAATTTAAGTTTTAGATAAACCCCACTTGCCATGGACATATTATTGATGCAGGTTGAGTACCCTAAATGACCATATCACCGTACAATCTTTTGGGATAAGGGGGTGTATAAACCCTACTACTTCATGTGCTTTTATTTTTAGATTAACAATTAAAACCCTCCCAAGAGAATGTATATAGATGTATTTAAATAATATGAAGTAACCTTGTTAGTTTAGGGATTAGGATGTTATTCTTAGTTGTATCTATCTTTTCCTTTATCTGATTGGTTTTTGAGTCTAAAAACCATTTGTTTGTTTATGCCATGTCAAAATGAGTTTTATATCCACACCACTCCATTATTTGAAGAGGCATTATGATATTTGTTTAATGTCTTAGTTTTAACCTTAGATTTTTTGAAAAATATTTTTTTGTGTGTCACTTGATTGAAAATGGTAAATTTATGCTACCCAAATCATTTCAAGTTTTGTGCTTTGGAGTGTTGAAACAAATCATTGATCATACCTTTAGAGAGCGATAATGCTATTACATTGGTCAAATCATTTCATAGACTTATTTTACATTGTGTCCAAGTTTCTAATTTAAAATCAATCCATGTGTGCCTTTTGGATCTTTGTCAAGTGTCATTATGCCATTCACCTTTGTTTAGCTTGTTTGGTCAAAGAAGCCTAGTTTTCTAAGTTGAGTTTTTAATTAACCTTGACAAGTTCAAATCTAAACATTATTTGATTTTTGTTTAAGCATTATGAAATTTGGGCTTAGACACTGATCTTTATCTTTTGGGTTGTGTAGCTTAGGTTAATTATTTACCCAATTTGAAAACTATTATTTATGCATAGATTTGGGAGAAATAACCTATCTCTCCATATGCCTTTTATTTCATGCCTTATATTAATTTACCAAATAAATGTCTAAAGTTGAATGCCTAGTTTATGCCAAAGTGTTTTAGATTTGTTAGATTAAATATCTCACCTTGTTTTTAAGTCTATATTTTGTGCTTATATTTCCAAAAGTCCTAGCACATACCTATTTTGAGCCTAACTTTTGATGCCATGTTTGGCTAAAATATCTAGAAACTTTTGTTTATTTAGATTAGACTTGTTTGGAACACTTTGAACTTAGACTTTAGAATTTTGGTTTTCATTCAGATGCTTGACCTTTTTGTGTGAGACATTTAATGTTAGACATTTGATGTCAGGTGGTTTTATACCAAGTTCTAACACACCATTTTGGGGATACAACTCCCCTAGATCAAGTTAGACCAAGTTTGAACCATTTATCCTTTAGACATTATTTTCTAGAGTTTGTAGAACTCTAAGATTTTTGTAGAAGGTTCATCATTGATATGTATATGTCTTGTTACACTTATAGACACCCAAAACTAGCCACCAATGGCATTCTACTAGACTTCAGACCCATTCCTACCAACCAATGAAAATTAAGCCTAAGAATCACTAAACATCCCAAATTTAGTTGTGAATTATTTATCAAAGCTCATAATCACATTGAGACATCCATAATTAGCCTATCTTATTATAAGTAACAAAAACCTCTCATAGATTCATCTCTAATAATTTTGTGTCATCATAAAATGAAATTTGGCCTATAGACCTATTAAATGGGGCACATGGACATAAAAATTAAATCTTGAAAATAGCTAAAATCCTAATGAAAATTAATTAACAAGTTAAACCAAATTAAATGGCTAGTTGAATTATCCATGTGCAATTAATGAAATTATAAAAAAGAAAATTTAAAAATGTAAATATCCTAACTTTTCATGATTACCTTTTTGTGAGTTACCAAGCCTTTGAAAATATCTCACCCATGCCTATTCATTATAAATCATTAATTATTGATACAATTTAACTCTATTGGGGTTAATTAACTCATTTAGGTTATGTTTGAACTCATTACATATTTAAATTAGACTTTAACTCACCTTGAGTTGGGGTTAGTTCATAATCCTATAAATATAAGCCTTTGCCTCTTCATTTGACGAGCTTGGATATTATAGAGTTATAAAACAAGATTTTGCATAATACTCACAAAAATAATGTTATAATGCCCAAATATTAAGCCAACCCATCAAGCCACAAGCATAAGCCACATCAATCAAGAAAACCATTTTGCCAAGGAGAGGAGGAACAAAAGAAATCCATTGCCAAAGATTTCTTGACCACAAATCGAGCAAGCCTTAAACAAATAATTTTGAGCATTAAAAGAAGGTAAATATTGTTGTTTTTTGAATTTTAGTTGGGTTTTTAATTATATTTTATCTAGTATGCTCCCCCTAATATCTAGGTTTAGATATGTTAGAATGATAGTGTGTTGATTTCATTGTTTTGTGAAACTATACTTGATCTAACCTCCTCTCCATTGTCAAATTTCTATAATCACAAATGACACACCTAATGGGGCTTGAACACATCCCACGTACCAAGGAGACCAAGATGCAACTCAGAAATTTTCAAATGAATGCTTGAATATATTTAAAATTAGAGTTTTAGCTTTGTTTTTATCATATTCTTATTTTTTTACTAACTTAGATTTACACAGAGACCAACATTGATCAAGCATAATTGACATCAATTATGCTTAACCATCATTAGTTATACCTAACCAAAATTGGTCCTAAGTAACCATCATTAGTCAGGGTATAGGGTAAAACATGGTTTAAAAACTTGGATTTTGAATCTTTTTGAAACTCTTAGTCATATTTTTCTAGTTTCATTCACTTAAATATTCCCTGATTAATCATTTTACTATAGGTTTTGTGGAGTTTTTGTACTAACTTTGAGCTAACATTTTTTACCTTATTTTGGTTTTATCTTTAGGTCATAGGTAATTTATCTCAGTCTCTATCAATTAATATTAGTTATTACTAACTGACATTAGTTCTCTGATAACCAGTATCGATCACAGGTGATTGACATCAGTCTATATGTGAAAATATAGAGAAACTTGAGAGCTATTTCTTCAAAACTTGTTTGTGCATCCATTAATGTGATTCAAAATAGAAGGAAACTCTCTAATCCCTATAGGGCCAAGGTAGGATTATAACACAAATTTACAAATAATACCTCTTGAACACTTCATTTTGGTGCCTAGAAAAATGGTAAAGTCTTGAACATTTCATTTGGTTCCATGAAATTAACACTTAGATTGAAAATTCTTAAAATTGTTTATTTTATTACTTGTTTGTTTGTTTATGCAAAATGAAGAGTATGTGTATGTTCTCCCTCATTTCCTATAGGGAACTTGGGTGACCAAAAATGCATTTTCACTTATGATTTATGCCCAGTCTAAGACATAGAAATAATGGTGTCTAGGCTCTTCCAAAAACCCATATGGTTTGAGTGACCTAAATAAACCTCTAAAGTCTTTCCACTTAGTCATTTATTTCATGTAATTTAGCTTGTGAAGGGGAGTTCATAGCTTTTTCATAATTTATTTAGAGAATTTTTGACCTGGGGTTTCATCTCTCAGTATTATTTCAACCCCACTTCACAAAAATGTATACAAATTAGGGTACGCATACTGTGAGAGCCATGGGGTTAAGCAGCTAACCTATCTTTTCATAATGAAAACCCGAGTTAGGTCTGGTTAACTAGGGATTCCACTAAGTAGTACATGGATGGAATCATTATGTAAAGGAATATACCCTTGTATAGTAAGTTAAACAATATGAAATCAATTTATGTAAGTCATCTCTATCACTAGCCACACTTGAGATCATCTAGACGGTTAGAAATTTTAATTTTTAAATAAACTCCACTTGCTGTAGACATATTTTTGATGCAGGGCTAGTAGCTCGAAGGTCAATTTCACCATATAATATCTTGGGATAAGGGGTTGTAAAAACCTTACTACTTTATGTGATTTTATTTTTGGATTAACACTTAAAATCTTCCCAAGAACACGCATATAGATGGATTTCAAAAATATGATGCAACCTTGTTAGTTATAGGGTCTAAGACGTTACATTTAGATGTTATGTCATTTCATCCTTTATTGCTCAGTCTTATGAGTTTAAAACCATTTTTGTTTGTTTGTGCCATGTTAAAAATGATTTTTGTTTATACGTCACTCCTTTGTTTGAGGAGGCATTATGCTAGCCATTTTATCACACACATTTGCCTTAGTTTTTTGTCAATTTTTTTTTGTGTGTGTGTCACTTGATGGAAAAGGGTAATGTTATGTTACTCAATTCATTAAAACAATTTGTGCCTTTAAGTCTTGAAACAAACCATTATTTACATATTTAGAGTGTGGTAACACTTTTACATTGCTTGAATTATTTCATAGACTTATTTGCCTTATGACTTATGCCATTTTCAAAACAATGCCAAGTATGCCATTTGGATCTTTGTCTAATATTATTATGCCAATCAGTTTTGTCTAGATTTTTTGTTCAAAGCAACCTAGTTTTCATTATCATGTTTTTTCCTTTATTTGGGAGAAAATAAACCTATCTTCTGTATGCCTTTTGTTTCATGACTTATGCCAATTGACCAAGTTCATGTTTGAATTATGTATGCCTAGTCTATGCTGAAGCATTTCAAGTTTGTTAGATTAAATCACCCTTTCATTTTAAGTCTAGATTTTGATGGAACATTTTGAAAAAATTCCTATCACATGAATTTATTTGAGCCTAGATTTTGATGCCATGTTTGGATAAAA
This sequence comes from Torreya grandis, assembly GCA_037957365.1. Classification (NCBI taxonomy): domain Eukaryota; kingdom Viridiplantae; phylum Streptophyta; class Pinopsida; order Cupressales; family Taxaceae; genus Torreya; species Torreya grandis. Next base: position 6,798,265 of record JARHVA010000146.1, read on the forward strand.
AAACCTAGTAAATTTTATTTTCCTAGATTAGACCTATTTAGAACACTTTTGTACCTAGAGTTTGACATGCTTGTTTTTATTCTGCCACTTGATATTTTATGTGTAAGACATATGATGTTATGCTATTTTATACCAAGTTTTATCACATACAATTTTGGAGATACAACACCCCTAGACCAAGTTAAACTAAGTTTGAACCTTTTATCTTTTGGAAATCATTTTTTAGAGTTTGTATAACTCCAATTTTTTTTGTAGAGCTTTCATTATTGATATGGATATATCTAACTACACTTATGGTGGATATACATATAATCGAGGTTATGATAGAATGGCCACATAAATTGTCTTTGCTCAAGACCCCTATTATGAAAAAGTGGTTTGTAAGATGGATCCATATCCTCCTTACAATCCTTAATATGGGGAACAAATCCAAGCACCATATTCAATGATCCCTTCTTCAGGATGGTTGACATATGATACTCACCCTTTCATGACCACCCAATCCCCCACCTATACCATTAACTCTCCTTCAAATTGTACAAGCCACCAAACTCCATAGTGTCCAAGGACTATTATTTATATTATAGGACCTCATCCTTTGGCTTGGGCAAGCAATCAAGTTCCATGATGTCCTACCATTACTATTCTAGGACCTCATCTTTTAGATTGTGTGAGTAACCAAGCTCCATAATGACCTACCATTACCATTCTAGGACCTTATCCTTTGGCTTGTGAAAGCAATCAAGTTCTATGATGCCATTCCATTACCATTCTAGGACCTCATCCTTTGGCTTGTGTGAGAAATCAAGCTCCAAAACACCCTACCATTTCTATACTAGGACATCATCTTTTAGCTTGTGTGATCAACCAAGCTCTACAATAATCTACCATTACCATTCTATGACCTTGTCCTTTAGCTTGTGTGAGCAACCATGTTCCACGATGTCCTACCATTACCATTCTAGGACCTCATCCTTAGGCTTGTGAAAGCAACCAAACTCTATGATACTCAACCATTATCATTATAGAACCTCATTCTTTGGCTTGCACGAGCAATAAATCTCTATAGATCCCTACCATTTCCATATTAGGATCTCATCGTTTGGCTTATGAGATCAACCAAACTCTACAATGACCTATTATTACCATTTTAGGACCTTGTCCTTTGGCTTATGTGAGAAATCATGCTCCACAATACCCTACCATTACCATTTTAGGACATCATCCTTTGGCTTATGTGAGAAATAAATCTCTACAATGCCATATCATTATCCAACTGCTGGCCATTCTTCAACCATTTCCAACTATTCCCCATTTTAGAAAACCCCTATCAATTATCTATCCCCAATTGAGCCAATCAGTACCTCTCCAACTAAGCCAATCAATACCTCTACAACTAAGCCAATCATTTGAGGACCATAATATATTCAAAAATGATATTTTAAAACTAATTTTAAACCAAGGCTAGAATAACCAACCACTTTTCAATGTTTTTGTTGAACCAACCATTTGTGACAAGTCAACCTATGATGAATCACCTTTTAATCTTATACTTTTATTGAGGAGTCTCACTCTAAAAGGCCAATCTTTGCTGAGTCACTTCTTAATGATTATAACCACCTTTGGGAAAATAATTACCTCAATCATATGCTTGTTTTTAAAGATCCTCCCTTTGACAATCCAATCTTTAAGGAGTTGTCTGTTGACCTTTTTCCTATCATTGAAGAGTCACACTTTGACAAACCAATCTCTATGAAGCCCATCATGCCATCATAGGTCATTTCTTATTCAATACCAAACATTCATCAAGACATCATTATAGTAGCATCCATGCCAAATGAAGAATCAACATTGAAGTTAGGTTCTATTCTTGAACCAACATCAGATTTAGCATTAAAAGTAGAATCAATGTCAGTCTCAACATAGATTCATAAATATAATATATTAATGGTTATTATAAGATTAGTTACACATGCCTTATAGATCAATTTAAATATATTTATGATCCTTCTAACACATTTGAGGGTGATTACTTTAACTTTGACATAAGTTCTCTTAGTATCTTCTATGAAGATTGTGCTACCTCTTCCCATTATTTTACAGTTCCACATGACATTAATACCAACCAACTTAGCCATTATAATGACATTTCACCTCTCACAAGTGTTTATTGTGACTGATAGAATCACACCTTATTGAATTGTATCGATGGTGACATAATAGTTGATGAACAACAGGGAAGCCAAGACCACATTCATGCAGAAGAAGAACAATCTCCTAGTGAAACCTTTTTGGAGGTGCTAGGTGACAATCAAAGCTCAAAATAAACATATTATAGTGAAAATTTTTTAGAGGTGCTAAAAGATAATCAAATTCAAAAGTCAACATTCCTTAGTGAAAGCTTTTTGGAAGTGCTATGGGACAATCAAGACAACTTCATTGATAAAAACCTCATCGAGGTGTCAATAGCTTAGCACAATAATTATTCACTATTTGATGAAGATAAAATCAATATAGGTTCTTAACTACAACATAATTAGATGGTAGCTACTCTCAGGCCTAAACAACAAAAAAATCTACTGGTCTTATCGAGAACATATTCAAAAGTCTTTGGCCCTACCACAACCCAAGTTATGTCAAATCTAGAATCAACAACATTGTGTGTGCCTAAAAATCATGATCTTAATTTATCACCCAACCATTATTCATTCCATTATCATCCATCTATACATTACTAAATTAGACCTATCAGCCACAATTTATCCATATTTACCATCCATGGCTATAATTTCCTTTACAAAGGCTTTAAGATATTGTATACACCTTAAATTGATCAAACAACCACATATATCATGTATTTTCATGGTCCTCTTCACAGAAGACTCTGAATAGAGAATACAAGCCTTGTTTGCACTAGCCATGTCTTTATTTTTCTTTTCTTGGTCTTGTTTCTAATTTTTGTCACTTTTTTGTTCATTATTAGTCATCTAAAACCTTTTAAATAGTTATTACACTTTAGACAAATAGTATTCCCCATGCTAATCATGTTCCCCCAGGTCCCAAGCATGTAGGATAAGAGTACCAAAATAAAAAAAATAAAACTAGACATGGAAGTGTCCCATTTTTGGCACTCCTATCTACTTACATTATGAGCCCCAACGGTCATTGTTCTTTGCTTAATAGGTTCCAAACCTTTTTTAGTCCCTAACTTTAGTTTTATTTACCTTTTTGATATGAATAAAATATCCTAAATTCAAAATAAAGAGTATTATATATAAAAGACTTCACAAGGCATTTTATATCTAACACTTACTATTTTGGCACACTAAGTAAATAAGATTAGTTAATAGTATTACTTAGAATTCTTCATCACACATAGATTTGCATGCTTGATCAAGGACAAGCCTAGGTAAAAGTTCATTATTGAATATATCATATGCATTGATTATGCACATTCCCTAAGGGAGAACTAAATTTGATCTAAGACCCTATCTTGAGGGTTAATGTAGGCAACAATTAGAATAGTAGGGGTTTAAGATCATGCAATCATACTTACCCTAACACATTTTTTCCCTTTTTACTTTTGATATGTTTGTTGTTTCATGTGTGTAGATAGAACTAGGGTTTGAGAAAAAAAAATTATATAGTGGCACCTATAATCTATCGTGAAGAAATAAAGACACCTACATGATCTAGAAAGCAAACTGCACTGGAATCTAGAATCAAAAATTGATTTGGACAACAACATCAGAATTAGACTATAGCATTAAAAACCAAAGTGTCCAATTTTTGGAATTCATATCCTTTCACTAAAAAAAATCTAGATTCATGTTTTTGATACCTTCCCAATTCTACATAGCGGGTTTCATCCTCCATCTCAACTGTCTTAGCCTATTTTCTAGCTAAGTCATATTTCTCCTTGTTTATTACTATTTTTAGAAAGGTAAACAACTACAAAAATTAAGACTATATTTATTGACATATCTTGTACTAATTTATTAATCTATACCCTTAGATAAATTAGGAATAAAACTCCATTATTCCTAATAAGTTAAATCATTTGGTGAACCTGACTTACTTCAAACAAATCTCAAACCCTAGGTACCCCTAGGGTTTTCCTTCACATTTTTCTGTAAAAAATCAATTTCAAAATTTTTATTTTTGTATAAATTTTTTTACATTTGTTTTAATCAAATATATTTTAGAATTCAAATTATCACAATAATTTAAAAATTATAAAACTCCAATCCAAAACCCTAAATTTCCAAACTAGGTCCTCAAATGCCAAGCCTTCCTCCCTTACAATTTTTAGATAAAAGTTTTGGAATTTTTGCAAATTGTTTGGAGTGTTGAAAATATTTTAAAAATCTCTATGTTAATATTCATTCTTTCATTTATTTTATTAATATTAATTTTACATGCTCTCTTTGGTGAAAGGAAAAAAATGGCCACTACGGCACTTCTTCCCTCTCCGCTTATAGATAAATTTCCAAAATTTTCTCATAATTATGATAATGAATGGATAAATTTTCAAAATTTCACATTATCCAAAAATGAGGACAATAATTTAATTTAAAATGAAGACAATTAATTTTATTACAATGAGGAATATGATGATGCCTATGAAAGTGATAGTGAAGAAAAAATATAAGCATCTTCTTCTCTCAAACCTATCTCTTTTCTTCCTTATTCCAAAGAAAATAATTTTGATAAATCGGAAAGTAAATTTTCACCTCATTCTCCTATTCACAATACATAAAATTTACAAATTAGTCATGCAATTCCAAATGAACCTCTCATTGGTGATAATTTGCTTTCATTTGAACCTAGTTTCTCCCTTTCTTTTGTTACTTCTATGTTCTAATTACAACAATATAAATGAAATAGAATTAAATTTTCAATGCATAATTCAAATGATCAATATCATGTTCTTAACTCTACTTTTTCATCTCAAAAAATGACAAAAAAATATTTAAATGATAACTCTCTTACTTTTACTTCTCTTATTGCAAATGAAAATAAAGCATGCACTCCATTTAAGGATAACATAGATGCACATAGTATTCCAATTTGACATGACAATTTATTTCATATTAGAAAATAATTAACATCATCTCTTACCCCTCTCCCTATAGATAATGTAAGTGATAATAAGTATGATAGTGAACATGCAAATGAATATGACAATGATAGTGAATATGAAAGTGATACTTCTACTTCTCCTCTTTCAAGTGAACAAAATTATGATTGTGATAATGGATGGAATAATGGTGACTATTATGAATATAGTGAAGAATAAAATGCATCTCATGCTTCTAACACTTCTCTCACTCCTTATCTCAAACATAATGCATCATAAAATGTTTCTTCTACTTCTATGCATGATTCTATTTCAAATGATGCACATGTCAATAATAATATCACATCTTCTATTCAATTAGAATGTGATTCACTAAATACTAAAGATACCAATGAATCTCCCAAGCCACACCCTACTACAGTAGCATTTGTTTCTCACTCTACACCTAAAGATAATGGTATCCCATATCCCTCTACAAAGGTCCAAGATACCATTCCTCCAAAGGTTCATGTGAGCACACCCCCTCTCTATGATCCAATTGATAAATGTAGCATTCCAATGGCTAAAATAAATCATCAAATTCAACATTTATATGAACCACTTAAAGATACTAATATACCATCCCAAGAGCTTATTTATTTGATGTATGTAGTTGGTGAATTATAACACCAAGTACATCTCCTTACTTTGGAAAATAAGGCTTATAAGTCTTGGATGGATGCCAATGACTTGCATGGTAATCCTCTTCTAAAAACATTTATCAAAGCTTCATTGCCTAAGCATTTATAAATACCATCGTTTCCTCAATTTAATGGAACTATAAATCCATTCATGAACCTTAAATCCTTTCAGAAGGCTTTGCCATCTCATGTAAGTCCTTTAATTCTACTGAAGTTATTCCAGTAGACATCAGTGGATAATACACAAAATTTGTTCTTTCATCTACTCCCGATTGGTTCCTTGCATACATATGATGACTTAGAGGAGGAATTTATTAGATATTACATATTAAACATGTGCCCTCATGCTACATATGAGACACTTGCCACATTGCATCAGAATACTTCAGAGCTAGTTAATGATTATATCTTAAGATTTGAGACTTTCATGTTATGCTTGATCTATAAACCAAAAAAATTAGAGGTCCAACATATATTTATCAAGGGTTTTCACCAACCCCTCTTAGATAATATATTATATCAAACATAATCTTATTTCAAGCACTTATGTTATAAAGTTTTAACCTTGGAGAAGAAATTGGGATTGATTGAGTCTGATACAGTTGATCAGCTTACTTTAGATTTCATAACATTACCTCTATATACAACTCCTAACACACAACATCCACCATGTCCAAAATAAGATATGGGACCATAACCAAAAAAGCAAATAGTTAAGAACAAAGAACTAGTTTCTAGAGAGCCACCTATAATATACACTATAGATAACATCATTATGACATCACTATATTTTTATTTAGAGCATGATATCCCATATGTCATATTATTAGCATGACTAGATATGAGGTTAATCAAATTTCCTTATACTCATCATCAATATCGACATCTCTTACATAGATATTCACATCACCCATTTTGTAAATATCATCATATCTGTGGGCACAAAGACAATGGTTGTTATGGACTTAGGGATTGTATTAATAAATGTGTTGATAATGGTATCAGAACATTCAACCAAGGGCACCAAGATCTCCTCCATCATGGATTATTAGACCTTATTCCTCCATGACTGAGTCATCCCTGGATATTCCTTCATAGGAATCATCAGTTACTCATCGTAAGAGTAATGTAGCTTCTAGGACAGACCCTCACAGGAGATCTACTATCCTACCTAATCAGAGGGTTTGGAGACTAATAAAGTGAGAATAACCTATATATAGTCGTGTAGTCTATGAAGTACATAGTGTTGTTTTATATACATATCTAGCACAGTCACAGGCACCAAAATAGAGTTTTTAGGGTCCTATCTCATGTAGTAACCTGTTATGGTTGAGATTAGATGAACCCACATCACAGAGTACTAATTTAGATAGATATTCATTATAGTTAATTTTTTAGAAACCTATTTCATGTAGTAACCCACTATGATTGAGATTAGACAAGCCCCCATCATAGGTTATAGTTCTACCTCAATCTATTACTCAATCATACACATTATAATAGAGTTTTTAGGTCCTATCTCATGTAACAACCCACTATAGTTGAGATTAGATGAACCCACATCACAGAGTACTACTTTAGATGGATAGTCACTATAGTCAAGTTTTTAGTGCCTATTTCACATAGTAACCTACTACAATTGAGATTAGATGATCCCCCATCATAGGTTACAATTTTATCTTGATCTATTGCTTAGTTATATGCATTACAACAGAGGCCACAGGGTATTATTTCACATAGCAATCCACTATGATTATATATAAATGAGCCTTCTTCATAGCATAGTTTCAGTTACACATCCATTGAGGTTGTATTTTATAGAGTCTACATGTACAAATACAGTTAGTACACTGTAGATAATATCAGATACAGGGCATGTTATTACACAACATGAGTAGTATGGCCACTTATTTAGTTGGCTGTCAAGGTTTAGATAGTGATAAAGTAGCCATGGGGATGCTATATATAGAATGATATCTTACATCCCCTTATACCAATAATTAACATTCTTAGTTCCAAATAACCATCCCTAGCCAAACTAGATTATCCAAATCTTGATCTTACCAATATCCTATTTTACCAATATTAAACCAATTCACTTTATCAAATTAACTTACCAATTAAAAAACAACAAAGTATTTTACTCGCATATGATTCAAAATCAAAACTAGAATCACACTTAAACCTCTTAACAAAAATCAAATCACATGCCAAATACCATTTTACAAGGCATAGGCAACCTCAACATCAATGCCAAATCAACTATTTATAATTAAACATTTGCAATAAATATACCAACATACTCCAAATTCTATAACATAATACACATGAGTCAAAATAAAACAAGTATCCACACACACACACACACACACACACACACACACACACACACACACACACACACACACACACACACACACACACACACACACACACACACACACACACACACACACACACACACACACACACACACACACACACACACACACACCCATGCGCGTGCGCGTGCACGCACAATTTTCAATACATATACACCAATATCAAGTAAAATTAGTCATGAATGGGCATCAAGCCCTCACTCTTATTTTCACTCTCTCCACCAATGCTACTCCCATAATCTACCCTAGCACTTGATGATCCCATACCTCCTTGAGCTATTGCATGCCTCTTGTTATAACTCTCTTACTCTAGTAGCTGACCATGCTCCTCACACAAATTTGTATATCATCTCTATAGATATGTATACTCAATATGATCCTCATACTAACAAATCCAAAATCAAGTGGGGGCATCTTATGCCTATCTAGTTTAGATTTTAGCTCATCTCTCTCTCCTACTACCCTAACATATGCAATTCTTGCTATAATAGCCCTATCAAATAGATGGGCATGGATACTAGTCATGACCGTCACTTGATATATCAACCCTTCCTCCATCACATCATCATGTACATGTTGTGTAAGATCTTAAAGTGTTGACTTGATTATTATCTCCTAGTAATCATCATCTCCATCTCTTACCCTAGCTTGTGTTCCATCCTAAACACCTCCTACTTCACTTGCACACAAAGTATGACACCACATTATCTATACTTTGAAATTAAACTAAAGCACAAATTTATACACAGTTTAAATTAAATTACTACTTACCTCCCATCATCTAGATTATCTCAAGATCCTCATACTCAGGAGCATCCCCTACCTTAATAGGATATAATGGATCCCATCGATGCCTAACCCACCACATAGTATATGCTTCTATGCATCCAACATCGTCCACATCTAGAATATCTATGACCTCATCCCTCACATATAAAGGTAATGGTATGAGCTCAGCCTAAGTATGCCTTACATGAGATCCTACCTTCATGGATGTTCACACACTCCTCACCCACACCCATGCTGCTAGGAGAACATCTTGTGGTACTCCAAACTATCTAGTATTGTGCTCATACTAAAAATGATCATATACTCCACCCTAGTAGTCATGTATCTAAAAATTAACCCTCATGTATCATAGCTATACTCCATCATATTGTTAAGTTGTGGAGCTAAAAGCTTCATTGTTATGCAAATGGTGGAGGTTGATAAGTGCCAAAGTAACCGACGTCAGTTAGGCCAACCAACATTGGTCATATTTAGTTACACAGTAACTGACATCAGTGATGTATCGGCTGGCATCAGTTAGATAAGAACCAACGTCGGTCATCTCCAAATAGATAGGAACTGACGTGAGTCACCTGTGTGTTGGTAGAACTATTCTAATTTTAGATGAACAATGAGTTTGCATGTAAAGACTAATTTTAGTCTTGAGTCTTCATTTCTAATTATTGTTTATTTTGGGATCTGTTTAAGAGACCCATGGGGCTGTATTGTAAAGTAAGCAAGACCAATTAGATCTACAGGGTGCAAGATCAAGAAGGTCTATGGAGTATTGGAGGCAATAACAATTGGGTTGATTGTCACAATCAGAGTAGGCAACAATAACCATTGGGTTGATTGTCACTGGAGGGAACAACTCAGTGTTGAGTTGGTTGTAATTGATTGAGAGAGATAACTCTTGAGGGAGAATTACTATACACAAAAGAGGTGTGGGAAGAGTGAGATTTCTTCATTGTATTTCCTTCTGGAAGAGTGTTAATACAGATTGTATTATTTCTCATATCATCTAATCTTTGCTATTTCTCAATTCTAGTTACTTATTACTTCTGGTTTAATTCTATGTTTAGTTGCTTATACAATAGTAATCAATTGAGCTCTAAGGTACTAACATTTGGTATCAGAGTGAGCTATAAGATCCCTACTAGGTGGTATCAGAGTAGGTTAGTGTTTTTTGATTACAAGTTCACTCGTAGGGGTTTTTGATTGAGTGGGAGTAAAGCAATGGCAGAATAAAGAAAGCTAAGAATGGAGAAATTCAATGGCAAAAATTATCAATTATGGAGGATGTAGATAGAGGATTATCTGTATCAAAAAGATCTGTACTTACCATTGGGTGGGGCTTCATGTAAGCCCACATTTATGCATGATGAAGAATGGAAGGTTCTTGACATAAAGGCTCTTGGAGCTATAAGGCTGACCCTGGCAGCTTTTGTGTTTTCTAACTTATCTTAGGCAAGGACAACGGTAGAGTTAATGGAATCTTTGGAAAATTTATATGAAAAACCCTTAGCTTCGAATAAGGTATTTCTTATGAAGCAATTATTTAATTTGCAAATGCTGGAAGGTGGATCTGTATATATTCATCTTAATGATTTCCATGGAATTGTAAATCAGTTAACTTCAGTCAAAATAGTTTTTGATGATGAAGTTAAGGCTCTCTTAATCTTATGCTCTTTACCTGAAAGCTAGCATAGCTTGGTAATGGCAGTTAGTAATACTACATTTGCTTCAAATATATTGAAAGTTGATGATGTTTTTAGTGTAATCTTGAATGAAGAAATTCACAAGAAAAGCACAGGGGAAACATTAGGTAATGCTTTAAGTGTTGAAAGCAAGGGATGGCAAAGAGAGAAGGGAAAGCAAGGGAAATCAAGGTCAAATATAGGTAGTAGATCCAAATCTAGAAATGGCAATATAACCTTCTAGAATTGTGGAAAGAAAGGACATGCAAAAAAAGATTGTTGGTTGAAAGAAGATCAGCATGAAGGTAATGAAGAAGCAAAAGATGCAGGTATTTTTGCACAGGATGCTCTCATATTTTCTTTAGATAGTCAGGTAGACTCATGGGTTTTAGTTTCTAGTGCTTATTTCCATGCAACCCCAAATAGAAATTTTTTCCATGATTATGTCCATGGAGACTTTGGAAAAGCTTATTTAGGGGATGGTGAGCCTTGTCAAATTGTTGGCAAAGGGAAAGTGCAACTAAAATTGTAGACTGAGAACATATGGGTGTTGAAGGATGTCATGCATGTACCCATCCTGAAGAGGAATTTGATTTCTGTAGGGAAGTTGGGTGATGAGGGTTACACAGTAACTCTCATAGCAGAATCTTGAAAATTTTCCAAGGGTGCACTTGTATTAGCAAGAGGTAAGAAAGTAGGTACACTTTATCTATCTACTTATATTACTGATTCTCCTTCTATTTTATCTACATCAGATGTAGATGCAAAGGTATGGCTCTATAGGCTTGGTCACATGAGTGAGAAGGGAATGGATGTTCTTAAGTCAAAAGGTATGCTTTCAGATTTGATAGATCTAGATTTTTGTGAGCATTGTATGTTTGGGAAATAGGAGAAAGTGAGGTTTTTGAAAACTGGGCCAACAAAGAAGAAGCACAGGTTGGAGCTTGTTCACACAAAGGTGTGGGGACCAGCTCAGGGAGCTTCTATTGGAGGATCACAATATTATGTTTCTTTCATTGATGATGCTACAAGAAAGGTATGGGTTTATTGCATAAAGTGGAAATCTGATGTTTTTGACACTTTTAAGACATGGAAAGCCTTGGTTTTCAAGGAGAAGATGATGGATAGAGATCAACTCAAGAGGCTAAATAATTCTAAGTAGGGAAATTTGGATAAGGTTATGATCCAAAATGAGCTTGCAGGTAAAAATCATCACTCATAGGAAAACATAGTTACCAACGTCAGTTAGGTGAGAATCGATGTCGATCAGGCAGGATCTGACGTCAGTCTGGTGGAGACCAAAGTCATTGATGTCAAGCAGATGGAAACTGATGTCATTTAGGTAAGAACCAACATCAGTCAGGTTAGTCACATGGAACTGACATCGGTCAGGTGCAGACTGAGAGATGATCAGGATCGGTCACTGTTAGAACAAAATTTGGGTAGACAACAAGCTGTCAATGAGTCTCAAATGCCCATGTGGAGGTCTGAAAGGGTAAGTAACCCTCATTTTCATTATTCCTCTTCTTTATACTACTTGTTGCTCATTGATGGTGGAAAACTAGGAAGTTTTGAAGAGGCAATGCAAGTAGAATCTAGGAAACAGTGGGAGCATGGCATGAATGAGGAAATTGATTCCTTGGAAAAGAACCAAACGTGGGATTTGGTTGAGTTCCCAACCAGAAGGAAAGCACTGAAAGACAAATGGATTCACAAGTTAAATAAAAGAGAGAATGGATAGGTGAGATAGAAGGCCAGGTTATATGGTCTTGAGCAAGCTCCAGGACAGTAGTATTTGAGGTTTGATAGGTTTATGACAAAGCATGGCTTTAGTCAATGTCAATGTGACCATTGTGTTTATTTTACCAGGTTGGATAATGATAACTACATTATCCTGTTACTGTATGTAGTGTATATGCTTGTTGTAGGGTCACACATGCAAATATTTACTGAGCTAAAGGTAAAAGTAGCTCAGACATGTGCCAAGAAGGATTTAGGAGGAGCAAAGAAAATCCTTGGCATGAGTATTTCTAGAGACAAGGGAAATCACAAATTGATTTTGTCTCAAGAGGATTATGTGAATAAGGTAGTGGAGAGGTTCAATTTGTAGGATGAAAAATTGGTAAGAACACCTATGGTTGGATAGTTTAAGTTGAGCTATGAATAGTGTCCTAAATCACATGATGAGGTTGAGTACATGGTATGTACTAGACCTGATATTGCCCAAGCAGTGGGAGTTATCAACAAGTTTATGGCCAATCTAGGAAAGAAGCATTGGAAAGCAGTTCAGTGGATTCTTAGATATCTGAGAGGGACCAGTAGTAGGTATTTATGCTATGCAAGGTCAAGCACTTCTCTACATGGGTATGTAGATTTGGATATGGCAGGTGACTTGGATGGCAAGAGAAGCACCACAGGATATGTGTTCACTGTTGGTGGTTGATCTTCAAGATTGAACTTGAAGATGGAGATACAAGCCAAAAACAAACTAGAGGATGTATAGGTACATGTATAGGTGTAGCTATTTATCTCCAAGTGGGAGATTGTTAAGTTGTGGAGCTAAAAGCTTCACTATTATGTAAATGGTGGAGGTTGCTAAGTGCCAAAGTAACTGACATCAGTTAGGCCAACTAACATCAGTCATATTTATTTACACAGTAACTGACATTGGTGATGTATCAGCTGGCATCGATCAGATAGGAATCGACGTCAGTCATTTCCAGATAGACAGGAACCAACGTTGGTCACCTGTGTGTTTGTAGAACTATTCTAATTTTAGATGAATAGTGAGTTTGTATGTAAAGACTAATTTTAGTCTTGAGTCTGCATTTCTAATTATTATTTATTTTGGGATCTATTTAAGAGACCCATGGGGCTGTATTGTAAAGTAAGCAAGACCAATTAGATCTATAGGGTGTAAGATAAAGAAGGTCTATGGAGTATTGGAGGCAATAATAATTGGGTTGATTGTCACAATCAAAGTAGGCAACAACAACCATTGGGTTGATTGTCACTAGAGGGAACAACTCAGTGTTGAGTTGGTTGTAATTGATTGAGAGAGAGAACTCTTGAGGGAGAATAACTGTATGCCCAAGAGGTGTGGGAAGAGTGAGATTTCTTCATTGTATTTCCTTCTAGAAGAGTGTTAATATAGATTGTATTGTTTCTCGTATCATCTATTCTTTGCTATTTCTGAATTCTAGTTACTTATTAATTTTGGTTTAATTCCGTGTTTAGTTGCTTATACAATAGTAATCAATTGAGCTCTAAGGTACACACATTTGGTATCAGAGTGAGCTATAGGATTCCTAACACATATGCCCACCTAATAAATCCTCTATAAGGCCTCCATATGATGCCATGAGACACTAATCCATATAAAACCCACTTATAATGGTCTATCTCATGAGATAAGATAGCCAATATGCTCATCTATGTCCCCCCAAATGATTGTGGAGGTGCTCACTTTGACCTTGATAATCCAATTAGCCACATAATTGCTATGTGCTCATAGGCCCAATAATGCAATAAGGTCATTGCACTCACCCCACCACTAAAGGACTCTTATGTAAACCTGTAGAGATGCCTATATAGGTGGGCAAGCATAGTCATCCCCCATGAGAATACACTTATATATACGTCCACACTACACATAATCCTATACATCCTATATGCAATAGATACTCCATTCCCATCCACAAAAATAAAAGATGCCAACCAAATAGCCAACCACTTCTACAAGAATGATTAGACTACATAATGACTAACAATAACACATTAGTATCACTACCTCTTTGATGTATAACCAAAGGCACACCAAAAAAATACAAAGATGTATGATAAATCACATCAACACCATGTCATATTATACCATCACTCACCACCCACTTATCAGTAAATGTAGTATGTGACACACACCTCTAAAGTCATAGTCATCTCCCCTATAAGAAGTTAGAAATTACATGTATCCACATTCCACCTCTCACATAAGGTATTCATCAGATATCAATCCCACTACATTATACATAGGTCACACACATGACCCAACCCCACCCTATCCATAATGATTCTCTCATCAATAGATAATGGAAGTAGCCTCAATGTCTCCATCACCCAAATCTTATGAATTTTATCATCCATACCTTGTTAAGCACAGAATATACTGAGAGGTGGGGGTGAATCAGTATATTATATATCTTATAAAACTTTCCCTTTATCAAATTCCACTTAGTCAAACATTCAAGATATGCAATAAAACTCAAACAATAAACATCATAAAAGATAGAGAGAGACACTAGATATAACATGGAAACCCAATGTGGGAAAAACCACAGAGAACAATCTCAAGTATATTCATGAGAAAAAACCCACAGGAGCACCATACCCCTTTGCTGAGTACCAACCTCAGCTACAATTTGTGAGCACCAACCCACATGAGCTTCAAACCCCTTTGCTGAGTACCAACCCAGCTACTATTCATGAGCACCAACCCACAGGAGCACCAACCCCTTTGCCGAGCACCAACCCAGCAACAATTCGTGATCACCAACCCACAGGATCACTAACCCCTTTGTGTATACCACACACCTATCTCTCAATGTTTCTATCTCAATAAATGATAGATCAATACAACATCTCCTTCCTCTCTCTCTCACCTTTGCTCTTCTAAGCTAGATATAACAAATACAAATCATATTCATCTCTCACAATTGCTCTTCTAAGCTAGATATTACAATATCAAATCAACCTCTATCTCTCATATTACAAATGGCTTCTCAAGCCTTTATTTATAGCTTTCCAAATGACCTTTGGCCTTCCCCCTTTGTGACCCTTCAATCCTCATGGAAAATGGCACCAATCTTGGATGACCCTTCATATTCAAGCCTTTGAAAAGTCATGTGGTGACCCTTCATGACCTAAAACATCCTTCCCACTTTTGTCCTTATCTTTGGTAACTTTTCATATTCCTCAAAGTGTCCATGAGAAATTGTGCCCTTACTCTTTTGTCTTCAATTGGTGACTCTTGGTATTCCCCAAGATGACTCTTCATGGGAAAATGCATCCCATCCTTCTTTTGTCTTTACGTTGTGGCTCTTCAACTTCTCCATGGGCCCTTCTTTTGTCTCATATGCAACCAAAAATATATTCATTAATATTAAATAAATATTAACTCATATTAGCCAAGATATATTTATTACAAACAACATTAAATGTAATAGGGCCTTTATCACCAATAATGTTAAACCTTTGACATCAATGACAATATTTCCAACATACCTCACCCTGTAAAATACTAAAAATAACACATCTATCAATCATCAATACCAAATCAAAAGCCAAATAGAATAATAATGAATACAAAATAAAAATCATAAAAAAATTATGCCACTAGGACAATAACACTGTAATAAGGACAACATCACTGGATAAGAGCATTGAAACCTGGATAGGAGCATTGAAACCTAGACAAGAGTGCTAGATATAGGACATGACACTAGAAGCATAATTTTTTTCTAAGCTACTCTTAAACCCCTCAAAAACACCAAAAAAAGCCAAAAAGATGATAAAATCTAAGCATTTGAGCTGCTTGCTAAGGTCACATTACCACCAACTTGAACTTGGGTCACTAGCTACTTGAATAGGGTTGTGGTAGGTGCTCATCTGCTCAACATTTTTCTTGCTCAAGAGCTTAATATATCAACCTAGTCAATGAACAAATGAATCAAGAATCAATCTAATTTCTTATGTTCACCAAATTTTTCATTTAAAACAAAATATCATTTTGCCTACAACTCAAAACCTGTAACTCCATTTTTCAAACCATTTCCTTCTATGGAATTATTACAATGATAACTTCAAAATAACTCAGGCTTCACTCTCTTACTACCTTATTTGCCTACTATGGCATGAATACCTCTATATTTATCTTATAGACAGACATGGACCTTGGTCATCACCAATCAAAACATGTTCCACTCTCAACAACACATTCTAATTAATTAAACAACCTTTCAATCTATTCACAATATAACAACCTTGTTTCTAATACTACACCACTAGTCATAACTTTTGGCTCAACCTCCTCTATCACATATTTTGTCCCTCTCCCCAAAAGGGGGAATCATTTATACTATTCCTATTTCTACACTTACCTAACATGCCTATCCACTCTCATAAGTGGATACACCATGGTTCTTACACATCCAACATTTAGATTATCAAATTCAACTTAGATTGGTCAAGATATATAGTGATTCAGATTATGTGGTTCACTCAACATTACATAAGACATTTAAAAGGATATACCTTTAGTTTATAGATACATTGACTATTCAAATATAGTGGTTTAGAATATATGGATTCACAATGATTTTGGTATAGATACATATTTAGATACCAGATTTGAGGGCATGTACATGCTACACATCTCACACATACAACTTCATACAAAATGACAAAGTTATAGAATCAGATAGTAGACTATAGGAATAGTGCATATCACAGTGTTTTGGTCTCTATTTTTGCACATGAGGCATGACAAGACATGTCATATCACATGTGGTTATATAGATTACCATATTATACAAATGCATCACTCACATACCAGATTTGGAGCCATGGTATAGATGTTCATGTTCTTCATCACTCAAGATTATATAGATGGAATGGTAAGACATGCCATTCTCTTCTTGAACATTGACCATATTTTTAAATTACACCCAACTATATCTCGATTATCACTAGGTTGGATCACATGACCGTCTGTAGAAGTTGGTCCATTGTATTACTTAGAGCCAAAATACATGAGTTTGTGTAGAATAGAGGACAAACATTAGTTTTGGGCCTTGAAGCACTACTCATTTCTAGTTCAGACATTCAAAGTGGGGGCATGACATATTTTTCTCTTCAAAGCATATAGATTTTATACATATAACCAGATTATGTGAGTTTATGTGGGATAGAGGACCAACATTACTGTTGGGCCTTTAAGCATTCCTCATCTTCAATCAGATTCAACATAGGGGCAAAACATTGCCCTCTTTCTCCATTATACATGTATTACACATTTAGATTCAATATAAGGGGCATCTACTCCAAGATTTCTTCTCTTTCTAGGCACTATTCAACTCTTCATCCACTTCCTTGGCTAGAAAGTGAGTTGGACACTTGCAACACATTTATTTCTATATAGGTAAGTTTAGGCATGCATTTTATTCTTCTTTATTTTACTCTAGTATTTCCTTTCATTGCATCACTAGAATAAAAGGGGTGAAAATATATACACCCTAAATTGGTCAAGACATCACACATAGGTCCTCTTCATAGGAGAATCTGACTGGAGAATATGATCCTTATTCGCACTAGCCATGTCTTTATTTTTCTTGTCTTGGTCTTGTTTCTTGCTTTTGTCACCTTTTTGTTCATTACTAGTCATCTAGAACCTTCTAAATAGTCATTCCACCTTAGATAAATAGTATTCCCCATGCCAATCCTATTCTTCCAAGTCTCGAGCCTATAGGATAGGAGCATTGGAATCGAACAATAATGCCAAACATGGAAGTGTCATGTTTTCAGTGATCCTTTCCACTAGCAATTTGGGCCCTAACGATCATTATTTTTTTCTTAATAGGTTTAAAACCCTTTTTAACCCCTCCTTTACATTTTATTTACCTTTTTGATGTCAATGAACATGAATAAAATCTCCCAAATTAAAAATAAAGAGTCTCCTATATAAAGGACTTCACAAGGCATTTTATATCTAGCACTTACTATTTTGGCACACTAATTAAATAAAATTGGTCAATAGTATAGTTCATGATTCTATATCACACATAAATTTACATGTTTGATCAAGGAAGGTCCTTAATTCTTACATTTAATATGCACACTGATTATGCATGTTCCTTAAGGGATAACTACATTTGAGCTAAGACCCTAGTTTGAGGGTTAATATAAGAAATGATCAGGACAATAGTGGTTCTAGATCATGTGATCATACTTCCCCTAACCCAATTTTTTTCCTTTTCCTTTTGATATGTTTATTTTTTTTGTGTAGATAGACCTAGGGTTTGAGAAGAAAACAAATTATACAGTGGCACCTATAAGCGATCATAGAGAAATAAAGACACCTACATGATCTAGAAACTAGATCGTATCAAAATCCAAAATCCAAAATTGATTTGGACAACAACACTAGAATTAGGAAACAATATTGGATACCAAAGTGTCCACTTTTTGGTGATCTTGTCCTTTCACTGAACAAAATCTAGATTCATGTTTTTAATACCTTCCCAATCCTACACAATAGTTTTCATCCTCTATATCAGCCATCTCAACCTGTTTTCCAACTAAGTCATATTTCTCTTTGTTTATTACTATTTTTAGAAAGGTAAATAGTTGTACAAATCAATATTGTATTTATTTCCATCTCTTGTACTAATTTACTAATCCAAACCATTAGTTAAATTAGGAATAAAAGTCCATTATTCCCAAAAAAGTTAAATCAGATACCTTGTCTTGACATTTGAAGGAAATAAAATCAACAACTAATAAAGAGCACAATAACATTATTTTCATCCAAATTTGTAGTACATTTTTGATAGATCATCTATTTTATAATGGTGTGGGATGGTAATTTATATTATTGATTATTCTAGTTTTATCATATGTTGAACAAGACATGCATCTCCACATTAGCAGAAACAACATAATCACTTACCATACCCAGGCCAACAAAAATTTACCATATCATTTCCATTTGTCATATACCTTATTGTTTTCATTTTTCAATTCCCTTGCCATTGTTCCATACCCTACCATTTACCTTACCTTGTCACTTGGGGACGACCCTCTTACCATTATATCCTTATGCCATACCCTATACCATTCTACCGTTATGTCTTTATTAGACCAAAGCCTATTTTAAGCCATCCTACCTAACCCCTTGTGATCTTGGTTCCTTTGGTTTTTCCCACACCTTTCATAATGAGATTTTGATCTAGTTTCAATAGTTTTATAATACTGTGTTTAAATGATAGTTTATGAAAGTAGTGTGATGATCGATCTGGTAAGTTATCTTTCATTTACGTTTGACTGGTGCTATTGATTATAACCACCTATGGGTAAATAAATAGTCCACCTTGTGTTACTAATTATAATTTCCTATGGGTAAATTAGGAACAATGCCTTTATCATGCATTACTGCATCACTTTGCCATTACTATTTTCATTTGCCTTGTCATTTGGCCTTAGTTTTAGAACTTGTGACCTAGCTGATTCTCCCTACCTTTTATTTTAGTAGAGTTACTATGACTTGAGATCATTTTGGGACTATGTAGGCTATTCTCAATTCACATTAAGGTCAACTCAATCCTTGTTTTCCATATGCTCTCATCATTTTACACTTACCTTATGCCAACCCTTTCACCATTTTATGAGTGGTATCTTGTTAATCTCTAACGAGTTAAGATATATCAAAATTTAAAAAACATTCAAAAAATTTTAAAATCCAAAATTATTTGTCGTATCTAAGCCTAGTTAGTCATCTTTGATCCACCCTACTAGGGAAAATCCATTTTTAGGGTGGTTTATTTTAATTTTACTTTTAGGCTTTTTGTGTGTTTATTTACTTAATTATTTATTTGTTTTTTTACTTTCAGTACTGTGCCTCAACTTAGTCTATATGTTCTCATTGGGTGATTCATTTCACATCATTATTGAGTCCATCCATATTCATATTTCAACATTGTCATCATGGTTTTTATCATTGGTGCATTATTTTAAATTATTTATTAGATCAAAAGTCAATCTTTATGTATATTTTGGCCAAGTTATCATGGTTTTATATCATGATACCTACCATCATGTGATATAACAAGAATCATCTTAGGAATTCTAGAAAGCAATAGATCCATATAATTTTCTCGTTAGTAACCTTGGAAAATCCTCCCACCTTCGCTGATCAAATCAACTCCTTGACCATTCTAGTTACATCAATACTTATAAGGATGGGCATCTCCACATTGGTAGGTATAATCAAATCATTTCCATTGATGAATTCTTATACTTATATCCATCACTTTGCATATCTTTGTATGCCTGGTTGTTTGTAGCTTCTTCAATCATTAGACTATTGCATCTATTTCTACATCCACCCCATCTTTAATTTGTGTAATATATTATATACTTAAGTTATGCTTACCAATATACCTTAATGGGGAACAATCAAATCATTTTTTAATCCTAGTCATCTTCATGATTATAACTAACTATGGGAAAATCATTATTTTGACTCATCATCCCTAACTGGGACATATACCATTGCCACTAATTATAACTTCCTATGGGCAAATCAATGTCTCAACCTTTGTTACTGATTATAACTACCTTTGGGCAAATCAGTACTTTTTACATTAATGCATGCAAAAATTTTATCGATTGGATTAATCTCACCCATGAGTTAATTTAATTCTTCCTCTTACTTCTTTTTGAGGGACCATCCATCAAACATATATGACAACCACTCCCTCGAGAGGGTATCATTATAGGCTTCCCAAACATTGCTTAGAGATTTTTATTTAATCATCATCTTCTTTTAGGCATATAGGAAATTTTTCATTCTTTGAAAAGATGTTACTCTGCTTATAACTTGCAACATTTTTCCAAATAGGGGCAAACTATAGACACCTAAAACTAGCCACCAATGACATTCAATTAGACTTTAAACTGATTCCTACCAACCATTGCAAATTAAGCCTAAGAATCATTAAACCTCCCAAATTTTCTTGTGCATTATTTGTCAAATCTTAGAATCATGTTGAGACATCCCCAATTGGGGTATCTTATCGTAAACAATAAAAACCTCTCATAGATTCATCTCTAATCATCCTATGACATCATAACATGTAATTTGTCCTATATACCTATTAAATGGGGCACATAGACATATGAATAAAATAAAATAAATTAATAAGATAAACCAAATTAAATGCCTAGTTGAGTTATCCATGTGTAATTAATGAAATTCTAAAAATAGAAATTCAAAAATGCAAATATCTTAGCTTTTCATGATTACCTTTTTGTGAGTTGTCAATCCTTTGAAAATATCTCAAAATATCTCACCCATGCCTATTCATTGCAGATCATTAATTGTTGACACCTTTTAACTCTATTGGGGTTAATTAACTCACTTAAGTTATGTTTTAACCCATTCCATGTTTAAACTACACTTTAACTCACCTTGAGATGGGGTTAGTTCATAATCCCATATATACAAGCCTTTGCCTCTTCATTTGAAGAGCTTGGATATTGTAGAGTTATAATGCAATTTTTTACATAAGACTCATGAAAATAATGTTATAATGACAAAATATTGAGCCAAGACATTAAGACACAAGCATAAGACACATCAATCAAGCCAACCATGGTGCCAAAGAGAGAATGAGCAAGCCACAAAAACATGATTTTGATATTTCAAAGAAGGTAAAGATTGTTGTTCTTTATATTTTAGTTGGGTTTTCAATTGTATTTTGTCCACTATGTGCCCCCTAAGATCTAGGGTTAGAGATGTTAGCATGTTAGTGTGTTGATTTCATTATTATGTAAAACTAACACTTGATCTAACCTCTTCTCTATTATCAAATTCCTATGATCATAGAAACATGTACAATCTAAATTATGATAGAATGGCTATAAAAATTGACTTTGTTTAAGATCCCTATGGTGAAGAAGTATTTTGTGAGATGGATTCTTATCCTCCGTACAATCCTCAATTTAGGGAACAAAGATAATAACCTCAAGCATAATATTTGGTGATACCTTATTTTGGTCTATTGACGTATGATGTTCTCCATATTACTAATTATGATGACCATTCATCGACCTATACCATTAACCCTCTTTTAGACTGCATGAGCCACCAATATCCATAGTGTCCAAGGACTACCATTTCTATACCAGGACCTCATCCTTTGGCTTGTGTGAGAAACTAAGCTCCACATCATCTAAGGACTACCATTTCTATACCAGGACCTCATCATTTAGCTTGTGCGAGAAACCAAGCTTTGTAATGCCCTACCATTTCTATACTAGGACCTCATCCTTTAGCTTGTGTGAGCAACTAAATTCCATAATGCCCTACCATTTATATACCAAAACCTCATCCTTTGGATTGTGTGAGCAACCAAACTCCATAATTCCCTACCATTATCATTCTTGACCCTTCCATGTATAGTAGCTCATTATCCCTTCAATCATAATTCGATGAGTCATAATTATTATCCTAGGCTAGGAACCAACCTTTGTTAATCCTATAATTATTCAATAACCAATAATTCTTCAATCATTGATAATCATTACTCTCTTTATAAAACCCCTATTAATCATCCATCCAAAACTAACCCATTCCATACCTCTCCAACTGATCTAATCATTCGAATACCAAGATGTTTTTAAAACTAGTATTTTATAACTAATTGTAAAATAAGGCCAAGAGAACCAACCAATCCATGATGATTTTATTGAACCAACCATTTATGATGAGTCAACCTATGATGAATCACCTCTTAATATTATATCTATTATCGAGGAGTCTCATTTTGACAAGCTAATCTTTGCTGAGTCACTTCTTAATGATTATAATCACCTTTGGGAAAATCATTATCTTGACCATATGCCTATTTTTAAATAGCCTCCTTTTGACAAGCCAGTCTCTAAGGAGTTGTCTCTTGACCTTTTTCATATCATTGAGGAGTCTCACTCTGACAAACTAGTCTTTGTGGAGCCTATCATGCCATCATAGGCTATTACTTATCCAAAACCAAACATTCAACAAGATATCATTGTAGAAGTGTCTGCACCAGATGAATAATCAACATTGAAGTTAGGTTTTATTCTTGAACTAACATCAAATTTAACATTAGAATTAGAATCAATGTCAGTCACAACATCAGATTTAGAATCCTTTGAGTCAAACTCAGCTTCAAAGATAGAGTACATTTATGGTTGTTACAATAGTGGTTACTCATGCCTTGTAGACCAATTTGAATATATTTTTGATCTTTCCATAGTTTTTTAGTATGATTACTTAAAATTTGACATAAGTTATCCTAGTATATTATATAAGGATTATGTTTCTTCCCCCCATTCCATTACCATTCCACATACCATTAATACCTACCAACCTAGCCATTATATTGACATTTGACCTCTCACAAGTGTTGATAGGACTGATAGAATCATACCCTATTAAATTGCATCCATGGTGACATATCAGTTAAAAAACATCAGGGAGGCCAAGACCACATTTATGTAGAATAAGAATAATCTCATGGTGAAACCTTTTCAAAGGTGTTAGGGGAAAATCAAAGTCTATACTCAACATCTTCTAGTGAAAACCTTTTAGAGGTGCTAGAAGATAATCAAATTCAAAATTCAATGCTTCTTATTAAAACCTTTTCAAATGTGGTATGGTAAAATCAAGACAACTTCATTGGTGAAAACCTCTTCTAAGTGCCAATAGATAAGAATAATAGTTCTTCACTAATTTATGAAGACATTATCAAAGATGAAATCAATACAACTTCAAATGTACAACATAATCAAATGGAATATACTCTTAGGCCCAAACAATAAAAAAATTTGGTGGTCCTATCAAGAGCATATTCAAAATACTTCAACCCCACCTCATCCAAAGTTATGTTGAATCTAGAATTAACAATATTGCATGTGCTTGAAAATATCAATCTTCATTTATCTCCCAACCATTATACATTCTATTATCATCCATATTTACATTTCCAAATCAAACCTATCATCCATCATTTATCCCTATTTACCATCTCTGACCACATTTTCCTTTGTAGAGTCTACAAAGACACCTTGTCTCGATGTTTGAAGGAAACAAAATCAGTGACCAATGAATATCACAATAACATTCTTGACATGCAAATCTACGACAAGTTCTTGATAGAGTAGCTATTTAGAAGAGGTGTGGGCTATAAATTTACATGATTGATTATTCTAGTTATATCATTTACTGATTAAGATGTGCATCTCCACATCAGCAAGAACAATAAAAACATTTCCCTAGTCAAAATCATAAAACCAAAGACCATACCTTGTCAAAATCATTTACCATGCTTTTTATTTTGCCATTTACCTTGCCTCTTTAATTTGCCATTCATTTTTACATTATTTCATACCCTACCATTTTTACTCACTTTATCACTTGGGCCAACCCTCATACCATTTTATCCAATCTTCATACCACAATCATCCTAAACAATGCCATATCATATACAATTTTACCATTTCATCTCTATTAGACAAAAGCCTATTTTTAGCCATCCTACCCAACCTATTTTGATCTTGGTTCCTTTGGTTATTATTGAACCTTTCATGAGGGGATTCGGATCCCATTTCAAAATTACGTGTTTAAATGACAATCTATGAGATTAGTATGATAGTGGATTTGACAAGTTATCTTTCATTCAGATTGACTGGTACTATTGATTATAACCACCTACGAGAAAATTAGTAGTCCACCTTGTGTTACTAATTATAACTACCTATTGGGCAATTGATACCATAGATGTATGCTATTGATTCCTAATTATAGATACCTATGGGAAAATTAGGAACAACACCTTTACCAAGCATTTCTGCAACACCTTGCCATTACTATTTTTATTTGTCTTTCCATTTGCCTCAATTTAAGAACTTGTTATAACTTGGTTGCTTCTCACCACCTTTTGTGTTGGTAAAATTACTGTGACTTGAGGTCATTTTGGGACTATGTAGGTTATGCTCAATTCATGTTGATATCATCTCAGTCCTAATTTTTCATAAACTCTCTCCATTTTATGAGTAACCTAAGCCCACACTCATGTCATTTTGTGAGTGGTATCTTGTCAATCTCTAACGAGTTAAGATATCTCAAAAATTCCAAAAACATTTGTACAACTAATTTAGAAAATCCAAAAACATTAACCACTTCTTTGCCTTAAGGATTTTGGAAACCCTCACAAGTCATAAGCAATTACTTATCATTTAGTTTCTCCATCCTTATTGGCCTGCCATCTCACACTATCATAATTTTTCAAGCCCAATTCCATATTCCTCTATTCTATAATCATGTTTTTCTTCTTATAATCATTTAATTCTATCCCATATCCTAGGAGAACTATATTTAGCTTGAAGTTTTTGTTGGATATTCCATCCATGGAACTATGTAGGAAAGGTCCACTTGCCTAGTGCATTTGGAGACTACTCAACCAACTCCTTCCTCATTTCTATTCCCCTATTTTTATTTGTTTTATTGTCTCTTATCGTCTAGGGATAATGTTTGTCATCTAGTTTGTATCATGTTATTTGTCCTAACATTATGATTAGTCATTATTTGTTGTTATTTTCTTAGTTTTGTTTTGTTCTTTACTTTCTTGATGTTTTATTTATTTGTTTGTTTGTTTGCCTATTTATTTACTTTCTAATTGTTCCTTAATTCAATATATGTGCATTCATTGAGTGATTCCTTGTGCATTATTATTGAATCCATCCATATTCATATGTCAACATTGTCATCATGGTTTTTATCATTGGTACATTATTTTTACTTGAGTATTGGATCACATTTTAGTACTTATGCATATTTTAGCCAAGTTATCATGGTGTTTTATCATGATGCGTACCATCATGTGCTACAAAAAAAATTAGTTCCAAGAGTCTACATGAGAATGAAGCAATAATATATCTACTTAGCATCAACAACATTCCCAATCTAATCCAAATCATATCCTACACAAAGTAGTTAAATAATGAAAGAATTTTCCACCTTGTGCATTCAGATGAGTATCTCCATACTCCCAAGTTTCCCAAATTCATCTTTCTCCTCTGTACCAATTTTCCATCATATTCCATATCATGTTTGTCATAATTGGGGTATAATGCTTATAACTGTCTTTGGGAAAATTATTGTATATTGTCCCACTTGTATTACTAATGATTCTAATTACTTTTTGGCAAATCATTTTTTTTTCCATCCATTTGAAGGTTAATGACTATAACCACCTTTGGGTAAATCATCTACTTTCTTCTACTTGATGGGGTCATGTTTTTATCCTACCAATTATTCTAACTGCCTCTGGGTAACTCATTGTTTTCCTTTTTAATGATTATAATTGCCTATAGACAAATCATTCTTTTGTTACCCTCAACCTTTTTCAATGATTATAATTACATTTGGGAAAATAATTACATTTTTTGTTTCACATATGTCGATTATTATAACCACATGTAGGCAAATCGTCTTGTTTGTCTACCCAACCAGGGTAGATCCATATGCCACTAATTATAATTGAATATGGGTAAATTAGTCTTTTCCACCCCATTTCATCTTTTTATTCCAATCATTTCCTCCTTTAAAGGTACTTATTACCAACCCTTTTTCCAACCACTCCTTCGAGGGGGCACCTACAGTTCATCCATTATTGTTGAAGTCATAAGCATACAAGAACTTTTCATTATTTGAGAAGATGTTATTATGTTTATAGTTTACAACACCTTCCTAAATAGGGGAAAATTATAGACACCTAAAACTTGTCACCAATGGATTTTTACCAGACTTCAGACTGATTCTTACCAACCATTACAAATTAAGCCTAAGAATCATTGAATGCCCCAAATTTACTTTTGCATCATTCCTCAAAGCTTATAATCATGTTGAGACATACATAATTGGGGTATCCTACCATATGAAACCATAACCCCTCATTAGTTCATCTCTAATCATGTTGAGACATCACAACATGCAAATTGGCCTAAAGACTTATTAAGTGGGGCACTTGCACACATAAAATCAAATATTGAAAGAGATAAATAGCTAATGATAATTAATTAACAAGCTAAACCAAATTAAATGCCTAGTTGAATTATCCATTTGAAATTAATAAATAACTAAAAAATGAAATTTAAAAATATGAAGTATCCTACCTTTTCATGCTTACCTTTATAAGTTGTCAAGCCTTTGGAAAATATCTCAAAAAAATATATTTTTGGAGACCCATGTCTATTCATTGCAAATCATGACCATTTGACACATTTTAACTCCATTAGGGTTATGTTGACTCACTTAGGTTAGGCTTGAACCCATTCTATGTTTAAATTACACTATAACTCACCTTGAGTTGGGGTTAGTTCCTAAGCCTATAAATATAATCCATTGCCTATTTAAAAGAGAGATTGAATATTGTAGAGTTATAATGCAGGTTTTTGCATAAGGTTCAAATCATTAATGTTATAATGCCAAAATATTGAGCCAAGCTAAATCAAGCCAACATAAGCCACAATGGTTCCAAGGAGAGGAGCCACACAAAATCAATTGGAAAAGACTTGTGCACAAACCGAGAAAACCACATAATGAATCATTTGGAGCATTCAAGGAAGGTAAGAGATTGTTTATATTTTGAATTTTAGTTGTGTTTTTCATTTGGTTTTATTGATTAAGCTCCTCCTATGATCTAGGCTAGAGATGTTATAATGTTAGTATGCTCATTTCATTGTTTTATGGACTAACACAAGACTAACCTCCTCTCTATGTCAAATTACTATGATCACAATGTCTAGTGCATGAGAATGTATGCCACAAATAAAATGACCTAAAAAATATTATTTTTATCAATAAATTAAGACTAAAATAAGGTCAGCTAAATAAGCCTATATATATTTGGATGATCAAGTAAATACCAATGATTTATTTAAAATCCATCCAAGGTAAAATACAAATAAAATTTCAAAAGGAAAGGGTTCAAAATCTAGGCCCTTGACAAAAGGATGTAACCATCACTAGACCTTGACAATGGTAAATGTTTGTAATTATGTTTGCAAATATGAAAGTAGAGAAGATGGTTGTAAAGGAGTATAAAATAAATGAAAATAGGGGTTATAATTTTTGTACATGGGTAAAGTGAAATGGTCAACCAAATAGGTGTATATGCAACATAAAGTTATTTATGGAAATTATAATAAATCCTATGTTTGAACAAACTTGTTGGGTATAGATCAATCCTTAAAAATGACAAACACATACATCCACAACAAAATAAACAAAATAATGTCTAGCCTACTAAAAAAATAAGGGAAAGAGTGGAAGGATGTAAATATTTATCTTGGGGTGGATTTGTTGATGGTTATATCTTCCCCTTGGATAAAGTGGATATTTTAAAATGTAATATTGTAGGTTTAATAACTCAAATGGTTAGGTGAATAATTATATATCATCTTTTAAGATCTCTAAATGAATCCTCCTATTGAGTTTTAATGACATCTTAAGACAAGACAAGATAACAAAACACACTCCTATTAAGTTTCAATGCTCCATACTCTGTCAATCACACTCCATAGTTCACAGTCTAACTTTGTTGGCTTGTACTCATGACAACCTTGGTTCATATATTTGCATGAATTATATGGGCTTCACATTCATATGTCCATGTGTAAGCATGCTCTGATCATGTGACGCATTGGGTGGCTTACTAGATTTAATGTCAGCACTATCTATTGACACCTTAATAGTCATTATTCATGCACCAAAGACTCAAATCAAAAATGTAGTTAGAACATTTATTGTTTTATCTATTACCACCAACCATCACTACCAGGAAGATATTTGTGCCAACCTACATTATCCTCAATAGCTTAACAATAGTTATTAGTGCCTCTATAATGTACATGTTATATATATTTTTAACATAAGGTATTCAATCATCATACATAATGAGACTTAGTATTAATAGTCATCCTTGAGAAAACATGGATTCAGAGATAGATGCCATTGTAATCCAACATTTTAGTTGATTACATACACGTTTGTATTTTATATTTCTTGCCTCAAGCATATTTACTACATAAACACACTATATAACATTGTAATTTATTTCTCCCTATTCACCATTAATGAATAGAAATTATAATTCTTACAAATAGTCTCACTATATAGCTTTCACATCGATCAACGTGTAAAAATGCACATTGATAAGGATGTAAAGGAGTAGACAGGGCATAAAATAAATACATATGGATGGGTTGACTTCAAGTCATGGTGTATAAAAGGAATAAATGGTGGTGTACCACATGTTTTACTTGCATAGGGGATAAAATTTGATAGGGGTTTAAATGTCATAAGAACCATGATCTGGTACACATCAAATTTGGGACCCAATGAGATGTTTATGTGACAAATGTCACTAAATTGTGCATTCATGATTTATAGAGACTCAGTGTATGAAATAGGTTTGTAGAGATGAAATTGAATCTAGATTAAAATAGTGAGAAGGTATTTAAACAAGTATTAAAATAATCAATTCACTCTTAATGAATAGAAGTTACATTTCCTACAAATAGTCTTTTACTCCACTGAAAGTGTTTTATTTATTATTTTTGAATATCTTTACACATTCACATTGTATAGCCATAACTCGATTGTCCCTTGAATACCATGGTTTTATCAAAACCCTTGAAATGACCATTTTAATAAAAATTGAAGGTATTATAAGGCCCTTTAAGGTATCTCTTAGGTGATACCTTGAAAGAAAATTCCAATCATGTGAAAGGTATCTACTAAGAGAACCCTTGAAGGTACTATGATACCCTTCAAGGTATCTCCTAGGCATTGTTTTACCTTCAAGGGTACCTTAAAGGTGTCTCTTAAAAGATACATTTCAAACATGGATAAGAGTACCCTTAAATGTATTACAAGTCCCTTCAAGGTATTTCCTAGGAGATTCCTTGAAATAAAATTTCAATCATGTGCATGTTCAAGGTATCTACTACTAAGAACCCTTGAAGGTAGTACAAGACCCTTCAAGGTATCTCTTGTAGTACCTTAAAGGGTACCTTAATGCATGTTTCAAAGGTATCTCCTAGAATATACCTTTAAAAAATTCATAAGGGTACCCTTGAAGGTAATATAAGGCCCTTTAATGTATATCCTAAGAGATACCTTGAAATAAAATTTCATTCATGTGCATGCTCAAGGTATTTACTAGGATAACCCTTGAAGATACTACAAGAGCCTTCAAGGTATCTTCTAGAAGATACCTTTAATGGAATTATATTACCTTCAAGGGTATCTCTAAGGTATCTCATAGGAGATACCTTTCAAACATGCATAAGGATACCCTCGAAGGTATTACAAGGCCCTTTAAGGTATCACCTAGTAGTTCCTTCAAACATACTTTGAAGGGCCTTGTAATACCTTTAAGGGTAACCTTATGCATGTTTTAAAGGTATATCCTAGGAGATACCTTCAACATCCCCTTGAATGTATAGCAATGCCATTCAAGGTATCTCTTAGGAGATGCCTTCAAGGGTCTTGTAATACATTCATGGGTAACTTGAAGGTATCACCTAGGAGTTACCTTGAAGGGAAAATCAACTCTTATTCATGTTTGAAAGGTAACTCCTAAGAGATACATTTAAGGTACCTTTAAATATATTAGAAGGCCCTTCAAGGTATCACCAATAGTGCCTTTAATGAGAGACCTTTCGAATATGCATAAGGGTACCCTTGAAGGAATTATAAGGATCTTCAAGGTATCACATAGTAATGACTTCAAACATACTTTGAAGGGCCTTATAATACATTCAAGGGTACCCTTATGCATGTTTTAAAGTTATCACCTAGGATATACCTTGAACATCCCCTTGAATGTATGATAATGACCTTTGAGGTATATCTAAGGACATGCATTCAAGGTATTTATAATACCTTCATGTTTAACTTGAAGGTATTTCCTAAAAGCTACCTTGAAGGAAAAATCCACTCTTGTTCATGTTTTAAAGGTATTTCCTAGGAGATACCTTGAGGGTACCTTTTAAGGTATTCGAAGGTCCTTCAAGATATCACCCAGTAGTGCCTTCAAGGAGATACCTTTCAAACATGAATAATGGTACCCTTGAATTATTAGAAGGCCCTTCAATGCATCACCCAATAGTGCATTTAAGGGGATACCTTTTGAACATGCATAAGGTTACCCTTGAAGGTATTACAAGGCCCTTCAAGGTATCATCCAGTAGTGCCTTCAAACTTACTTTGAAGGGAATTGTAATAGCTTAAAGGGTACCTTTATGCATGTTTTAAAGGTATCTTATAGGAGGTACCTTAAATTTCCTCTTGAATGTATGACAAATCCCTTTAAGGTATTTATTAGGAGATGCCTTCAAGTGCCTTATAGTACCTTCATGGGTAAATTGAAGGTATCTTCTAAGAGCTACCTTGATGGAAAAATCCACTCTTCTTCATGTATGAAAGTTATATCATAGGAGATACCATGAAAGTACACTTGAAGGTATTAGAAGGCCCTTCAAGGTATTGTTATCACTCTAAATTTAACCCTTGAGAAAGTTGTTCATGCCTCCTTGTTTAGGTGTTAGCATGGAATCACCTTTAGGTTGTGGGTTGCCTAATCAATGAGGTGAATCTCTAGATATAGATATCTCCATTGATGCTTCACCTTGAAATTAATACTAAAATAATACTTTTTAAGGGAAAGTGGATAGAAAATGACTAAAATTAGGGGGAAAAAACTATAGGTGATGCACTAAATGTATCTTCACTACTTGTCAATGTTTGCACTATTTGAAGGACAAATTATAGGCTGATTAAACTACTTAAAGGCAAATTTTTCCACATAAATAATTCAATATGAAGGCTATAGCTACACAATAGTCAAGGTGATCAATTAAGATGTCTGAAAATAGGCACTAATGATACTCTAACACTTGAATACATTAAACCATATTATGCACTTTAGATGACCTATGAAAGGCAACTAATTCACATAAAAGCATGAATGAAAAGGACAAATTCAAGGAAGAAATAAACTATAATAACATTCATGAAAAGAACATATAAAATTCACTAAAATTTAAATTTAAGTAGATATAATCTAGCTTGAATTCTATTCTAAAGGCAACAACAAGTATGAAGTTTGGCATGGCTTTGCCTTACACACTTAGAAGATTATTTTACAATGAAAGACCCTAGATTATATAAAAAAGGAATCCTTTGGGCCATTTAATACAAAGAAAAGCATGGATTATAGAATTAAGTGTGATAATAGAGACTTAGGAACTATAGCTCCTTTATGTAAATACATAAGGATGACTAAAATTAAATGAAAACTATCCTTTGTCCTCAAATCATGATGAGAATCATCTTAAACTCAGAACCATTAGTTTAACTTATTCTCTCATTGGTTGGAGAACAATCAATATTTAATATTTGATGATCCCACAATTTAACTAAATTTTTTAGGTGCAAAACTATGATGTATTTAATGTTGAATTGATATGAACCTTGAAACCATGTCTACCATTAATTATTTGATCATGATCTTACTACCCATCATATTCACATTGGCACCTTACATGTTTGAAGCTTAATATATTGATTGAGATCCTTTTGGTGGCATAGATAGAAATATGACCCATTATCTGCATGCATGTGCATTGTTAATTGAGTTTCTAATGTGTATCTTTTTATGGGGTCTCTACCACATGGTCCTTCATGATTTTTTATCACTGCTAAAGCTTTAACTATATCGAATGGCCTCTCTATCTATGGTGAAGTGAGATCATGCCACCTAGATTGATCTTGATCACCTGAGGGATGCTACACTCTTTTATCTATATTAATCATGTTAAGAATACTGGGACTACATGTTCATGGTAAGTGGCATCATCCCTCTTACTCGAATCTCTACAAATCTACATGGATGGCTCTAAGAATCTAGGTTATTAGGATTAAATCACATGGAAGCATATTGCTAACTCACTACTTTGTCTAACCTTGCTGACATGGGGATCATTAGGTAAAATCTAAAGGAAATTACTAAGTTTTGAGAGACTTATGAACATGCCTCAGGGCTCTAAAATTTTAACACATGGCTCTAGGGAGATGGATAAAATAACTAAGTATCATTTGGCTATCCAAGTCAAAAGGGTCACAAAGATCACCACGTGACTTAAAAAAATTTATAATAATAAAATTTTATTGACTCAAGTGACTTTACTTAAGATCTTGAATTATCTTGAATTGGGAATTAGCTCGACTAGGATTGAATCAAATCAAGATGGCTCAAGATTAACTCAAATTAGATTAAATAGACCTAGAAAGACTCAGGTTTAAAATGGCTCAAATCAGAATAGATTTGGGACTCAAATCAAATTTAACCTTGATCCTATAATAGACCTTGGCTCAAATTAGCTCAAATAACCCTACCTTATTTTATCAAAGGATAATGGTGACCAAAATAGGGACAATAAGGATCAGCCAATAGTTCTTTCAAGGAGATACCTTTCAAACATGCATAAAGGCACCCTTAAAGGTATTACAAGGCCCTTAAAGTTATTACAAGGTCCTTAAAAATATTTCCTAGGAGATTCCTTAAAAGAAAATTTCAATCATGAACATGTTCAAGGTATATATTAGGAGAACCCTTGAAGGTATTGTTAACTCACCAAACTACACCCTTAGGAGAGGATTACTCAAACCTCTCCAAGTTTGGGGTAACATGGGATTATCCCAAGGTTGTGGGTGACCTATGGATGGGATAAACCTCTAGTTCATGGGGATATTTCCCCTGATGCATATTTCATGGATCAAATCCTAACCCTACTAACTTTTTGGGGTGTAAAGGGATATATAAATGCATGAAAAGAAACTTATGCTACTAAGGGTGATGCACCAATATGACGTATCCACTCTAATTAACCTTAAATAATATATAAAATAAACCACTCTCTCCAAGGGATTATATACATTAGTAATTCACATAAAGGATTTTTAGATATTATAACATGAGGTTCATGAAGGGAAGGTCTAATTCAATACACTTACTAGTCAAACTCCACTCCAAGCTCGACCACTTACATCTTTACACATTATATGACTTGCATAGAACATGTACTAGTATATAGGTTAGGCAAGGACCTACAAAGGGAGATACACCTTCCACTTATCCAAATAACATAATCATAACACACTAAACCAATATTAGAGAAGCTGAAATAGTCCTTCATTCATTCATGAGGTTTAAAAGGTACAAACATAGGTAAAGTTTCCTCCTACCTAGTCGAGGGATGAATATAATGGCCTTAGAGCCTAAATATATAGAAAAATGATAAGGTGAGAGATTAAAATATGTAATATAAGTGGATTTTGGATGCCATTAATGACACTCATTCAATCTAATAATTAGTTATGGCCTCCATAAGAGTTCTATCATCTCTGCATGTTTTGCCTTCATGATTGGTGGTCTTTAATGAGCCTTTTAGGCATTGAGATGGAGTGGTGGAGGCTAATTAAATATTATTTTAACTCATTAAAAGAATTTACATGCCAATTTGGTTAATAAATTACTCTCTTGTAATTTACAAATGTGTCATCATGGTTTAATTAGCCTTCATGGGTCATCAAACAACCCACCTTCCCTTTGTGCATGTTAACTAGGCTTGGAAAACTACCCCATCCTCAATTATGAACATGAATTGTGTATTATATATTTTATGTATCAGTTAAAATGGTTTCATGACCCTAAAATTACTCACTTATCATCCTCTCACACCAACCAACATCTTCTCTTGCTTAATCAAGTAGGTCTACTAGGCAATTAAGCCTAGTATCTTAGTGTTAGATACTTGGTTCACCATGAGACATGAATAGTATCTTGAGAATAGGTTAATGAGCATGTTAAATGTCTAAAAAAGTGTTTCACATCATTAGTTGTGTTTTTAGATAATACACACCATGCAACTTTGCCCATCTAGGTGACTAGGTCACCTTTCACTAGCACTTATAAATTGGCCATTTGGTGCAAAATTATAGGGGAATTTATAGGTATAATTGTGAGAATTTTTTAGCTTTATAGGGTGAAATAACTTTCAAATTAACTTACAAAATTATTTTAAACCTCTAAGTTATTTTTGCACCTTAAAAATACTGTAAAACCTTACAAAAATAGTGTTTCTGGGGGGTCAGTATAACTTTCCATATAGACCAATGCCATGTATGGGGCATACATAGAGTGAATAATGTTATTTATGTGTTTAAAAATCCAATATAGATCATTTTAGTGTAAATTATTTATGTTTTCTCCCATCGGGTCTCTATTAAGGTTTATACAGGGTTTTAGTGGCCTACAATCTTAATGGTGGTTCATAGAGTACATGCCTCAAACCTAAAACATTTTTCCATGGATATTTATCCCATATACCCCCTCAAAAATATTTAATTTATCATAGTCCCATGAATTTTTTATGGTGAGTTATGAGTGAAAGTTGGCAAACCTCAATTCTTTGCTAAGCATTCTATGCAGGTTTTAGTATTAGTGATTGTTTATAGAGTTGAGATCCTAAATTAAACTCTTTACTCCATGTATCTTAAGTGAATATGGGTTAAAAACTCACCTTAAGATAATTTATCTTTATTCATCATGATATGTGAGATACAAGTGCTTGAGTTGGCAACTCGACATGGCTGTTAGGGTAGTAGACATCGAGAGGGGTGATAAGACTAAAATGGTCATTTCCTTGTATTACTATGTTCCAAAAACATTATTTAGGACCTATATCAACATAATATATTATAATTTCCTTAATTATACTTGTGGGGTTTGGATTTACCACAAGGAAGAGGTTGTAATTTTGAGGCCTAAGGGTGGTTTTAGGCCTCACATACCTAAACTAAATTTGAGCCACGTAAAAGTGAATTAGTGACTAAAATATCACCATATAATCATTTTACATCTAATTACACCATTTTTTCACATGAATTTATTTTTATACACTTCCACATCTATTTCTCTCTCTTGTAGGCCTGCCTTGAGTATCATTACCTAGCTTGAATACTTGAAAATTGGTATTAGAGACCTAGAGGAGGATATTCTCTCCTACAATGTTGATGAGGTTGTAATATTCAAGTAATATAATTTTAGAGTATGATAAAACCCATTTAAAATTTTATCCCCTTCAATTCTAATCGTCATACCCCTCATATGTTTCCTAGGGTTTATGAGTAACTAGGCCTGTTTAACCGTAGTGGATTGGTTAGTGTTTACCTTGATCATTTTGAGATTCTTATCATTTTGGGAACCATTTTTATGTATTTATCAATTACCAATTTAATTATTTCATGCCTCAAACACTCTTGAATATCTGATCTATCCCCAATTTGTATGAATAGGTCTAAACATTCCAGTATAAGCCTACTAGGCCTAATTGCCTTTCAGGAATCTTGTTACTTTAGAGGACCAGATCATTCTAAGTAGACTGAGAACCTTAGAAAAAAATGAGGGTAATTTATTTATTTCTCTTAATTCACCATTATGTAAGTTATTAACACTTCACCTTCATACTAATGACCTTGTCTATAGGTGGCAATTCTGTATTTTGATCGAGTAAGTGTGGTTAGTCTCTTCTTTATGAAAACTTCTTTAACAGTCACAACATATATCATTTTTTACATGTATTTTCAATCTATTTTAAACTCATAAATCTTAAAATCTCCTTAAAATGGGATTTTATGATTAACCTACCCTGTTTCTATAGTTGAATTTATAGGTGGTGATTCTAGGCCTCTTTTACTATGAGTGATTCATTTGAGAGGTGGGATTTGATGTTCTATTGTTTACATGGGTTACCTAAACATGTTTGTGACATTTTATTTATCCTTTTAAATTTATAAACCTCATTATTCTCATAACACATCAATGTTTCTCCAAACCCGTAACCACAATACTATTTGCTTTGAAGGCTTGACTTGAGCCTATCTTCTTAGGGAGAGTTGATGGTGTTGGTCTATGTTTGACCTTGATCTATCCACTTATAATAATATTCATATGTACTTATGACTCTTAAATACTCCTAAATTTATTCAACACCTAGTGTTATTCTTCCAACAATGGACACCTTACTTGCTTAGTCTGCTTAAATAGGCATGTAGGTGTCTAAGTGAGGGATTGTCTCTCAAAGGATTAAGGATGAGAATGGGATTTGAGTATAGGAAAGTGAGGATCATAATGAAAATATTATATAGTATGACCATAATATGAATCCAATTCATGTTTTAACCCAAGTTTATGGTTCTCCATAGTCACTATAATGACACCCTATTCACACTTATATGGGGATCACCTTATACACATGGTAGTTACATTGGAGTAAGACATGAAGGGGATACTTTATCATCTAGTGGCTCAGATATGTTTGGGAAGTAGATAATACTTTAATTATTACAATAACCCATTATCCTCTTAAACCTATACCTCACTTCTAGATCTATGTATTAAATGTTATGCAACATGAGAAAACACTGCTACAACCTACACATGTGTCATCTTGGAGGTTTAATTGATGTATATGGATCACACAAGTTAAATAGTAGTGGATAATGATGTATATGGACTATGTAAACCCTTGGAAGGAACATATAAACATTTATTAATAAAACCATTTCAATAATGCACTAAAACCATTGTAAAGTTGGCCCCTACATAGATGAAGATGACAACTTTGACTGATCATATTCTTAGAAATTATTCATAAATCATGATATATGAATCTAAAATATAATTCCCAGTATGGAAAGGTTATGAGACCCCCTTCCTTTTCCCAATATATTAGATCACCATCTTCTATCTCTTGTACAGACTAAGTAAAAACCTAATAGCTTTTCAAGGTTTTCAAAGAGATTAGTGGAGAAAGGGAAATTATTTTTGACCCATTTGAATTGATATCTCATGTATTATTCCATATGATGTTTTAAATAAGTCCCATTTAAATATTTATTACCTCCTATGACCCTGACATATCTGTATAGGTCTGTATAATCTTGAAACACCTACAAAACCTCTTCTTTTCTACATTTTTTCATGATTTAATTCCTTAAAATACTATAATAGGATGTGAGGAGGTCAAATAGAGGTTAAATAATATTTTAAAAAATAAGGTGTGGCTATGGAAGTTGATAAGTCACATTTTCACACATGTGGCACCCCTTTAGTGACTGGAAAATGTGTTTGGCTTAAAAAAGGACCCTTTTATGCATATGAACACCTTGTAATGACAATAGGATGGAAATGACATCCTTTTAAGACCATTATAATAAAATATGACAACTAAACACCACTTTTCCAAAGTTTTATAATGTGGAAATGACTCATATGAGAGTTTGAAGGACTGTTTGATGACTTGGAGGGCTAACAAAAGCTTAAAAGAATTTTGCTGAGTATACCATGGAGGTGACCTTGGATGCAGTTTTTGAATTCATTTTATGACTTTAAAAAGTATTGAACACCCTTATACATATTGATAACAAGGCCTATCTCACAAAAAATGGGTAAAATAGGCACAAATATTATGAGAACCATAAACCTTAATTCCTCCAAAAACCTTAAATTCTATTAAAAAACCTTATTTTTTTCAAACAGGGGTTTGGACATTATCTAGGCATAAAAATACATTTGACACCCATCCAATCACTCAAGGACTACCATGACAAATTATTAAATCATCCAAAGACCCAAAATAACTAGAAAAATATTATCTCTCAAGCAATGACTAACACAA
Organism: Torreya grandis; assembly: GCA_037957365.1. Classification (NCBI taxonomy): domain Eukaryota; kingdom Viridiplantae; phylum Streptophyta; class Pinopsida; order Cupressales; family Taxaceae; genus Torreya; species Torreya grandis. Next base: position 6,837,491 of record JARHVA010000146.1, read on the forward strand.
ATTATGACACCTTAATCAATGCTAAAAGGCTTACAAAAGATACCAAAGAAGACATCATAATGCATGATGACCACCATATATAATATTTAAGGGGTATCATGGAAATTTTTTTGATTATATGGGTTGAAATTTGGTCTGTGAGGCCAAATTATCAACAGGTACTACAAGACCCTTCAAGGTATCTCCTAAAATATACCTTGAAGGGCATTGCAGTACCTTCAAGGGTATATTGAAGGTATATCCTAGGAGATATATTTAAAACATAATTAATGGTACCCTTGAATGTATTAAATGAATTTCAAAGTATCACCCATTAGTGCCTTCATACATACTTTGAAGGGCCTTGTAACACCTTCAAGGGTACCTTTATGCATGTTTGAAAGGTATCTCCTAGGATATACCTTCAACATCCCCTTGAATGTATGATAACACCCTTTGAGGTATATCTTAGGATATGCCTTCAAGGGAATTATAATACCCTTATGGGTAACTTTAAGGTATCTCCTAGGATATATCTTGAAGGAAAAATCCATTCTTGTTCAAGTTTGAAAGATAACTCCTAAGAGATACCTTGAAGGAAAAATAAGATGAACATTGAAAAATCATTATTGACCAAGGACAAAAATAGTCATGAGATATATTATTAATTATTTAAAAAATACATAATTACACATGGTTTTGAGGAAAACTAATATTAAACAAAGAAAATAAAAGTTAGAGTTATGAATTCACAATAAAATATTTCAAAAATAATTAGAAAAATTTAAGGCAAAACTATCCTTTATGCAAACAAATTAATAACATATATACAGATAAAAAGTATTGAACCTACATTAATGGGTCAATCATAAATGGAAATGGAAATTTTAAGATGAAAAATAGGACTATTATTGCTTGGTAAGCTCTATAGCTAGGGTGGTTCAAACTCAATTTTGATGAAGCTTGTTGAGGAACCTGAGAGCCTCTGGGGTAGGGTGTGTGATTAGGGATTATAGTGGGACTATAATTATAGTATTTTATATCAAGATATTGTATGATACCAATAATGAGGATGAATCTCAAGCCATAATTAAATATTTCACTTGAATGTGGTATATCTAAGCTAGAAATTGAAGGAGATTCTAAAGTTGTCACTCAAGCCTTGTTTAAATAAAGGGCTAAATCCTAGAATTTTAATAAAATCCTTGAGAAAGTTTGGGATGATTTATATATAATAAAACAATTGTAAGTGTTTAAATTGATACATGGAGGCCAATCTATAGACCTATTTTTTGGCTAATTTAGTGATCAAGTAGATTGAAGTCAGATAGGAAGACAATGATAGGAGGACATTCAAAGATTTTAGTAAGGTGGTTAACCTTGATTTTTGAATTATTTTTTTAGCTTGTTTGCTCATGTGGATTTATGTGGTATGAAATGAAATTGGGATTTTGATATTTGAATTAATAACTTGTCTTATCTCATTCATTGGGCTTATGCAGGGATCAATCATATTGTAGTCAAATGGGAGGACAATGATCTATCAAAATTAAAAAGGAAAACAAGTTCTATAAATCGAAAAATACTATTACATATTTTTAATTGATATAACCCTAATACTTAATCCCAAGATTTTTGAAATTAATATTTCATATATCTAGAAACTAAGCTACTAACTAGATAAATGTATAAATACTATAACATAGAGATGAAACAGAGAGAATGAGTCATGCAACACAAATTTTTAGAACAACCAAAAGGCCTCTATCTATACTAAATATCAAAATTTCTCGTTACTTTGAAATTCAAAGGTTATGTGTATATATAGCTAAGGATGGTGGAGCCTCATCAACATGTTATTTTCAAAGTTTACATTGTTTAAAATATCTCACAAAAAGACATGTATGACATATGTGTCTCAAAGATGCTATTAACATACCATATAAAATAAGATTATCATAACAAACATTTAGTTACCACATTCACTAGAAGATGACAAAATAATTTATCTATGAGGAATTAGTTATATTCAATGATGTCGACATGCTAGCAATTGTTGTTGCTAAATTTGTTGCAATGGCACATCTAGCTACTGAAGGTGAAGGTGTTGTTGAGGTGGCCAATGGAGGCAAAGTGTCTTTATAAGCCTACTTGCTTGCCTAAATTTGTAATTAGAAGGCATGACTTACCTAAAAACCAACTTTTATTGCCTTGAAGTCTAACAAGGGTCTCTTGAAGAGCTGGGGGGATTATACATTAACTTTATGTGCATCCTCAACATAGCCTTGAGCTTCACATAGAGACTCACTTTATTAAGGACTTTACCTCTAAAAAAGTTCATCAATTTCATTAAGTCATCTTGTATTTTATATATTATGCCTTTGATCTATGTTTTGAAACTATTTGTATAGAGTAGGAATCCCAAGCAAGCTAGTTCATGCATTATTATAGTAAAACCCAAAATAAGCATCAAGGACATAATGTACTAATTGTAATCCCTCTTGGGGTTTTGAAAATAAATTTTAAGAAATATTGAAAGAAGGAATAATGCCATCAAACCTTACCAAGAGTGTCCCTCCTCCAAGAGTGGCCAAGAAACATGATTTCCCTAAATTTGGTGCTCTAAGTCTTTTTCAATGATGAATAAGAAGCTTATCTACCATCTCTCAATGCACCAATGGCTTAGGATCATGAATTTGATCAATGTGTGCAAATAGTTGAAGCTTCTCTATTACAATTTATTCATAATAAGTTTGCATTAATGAATCTTAAATGGTTGTCTTGGCCCTCTTATTTATAACTTTTTGAAATGATCAAAATCAGCTATGACCATCCATCTCGAGATTAATATATGTGGATATGAATCAATTCAATTTTAGAGGATCAAGTCATAAATATCCCCATTAATATTTGAAAGAATGGAGCATTAATGAGGCATGGGAGGGCTTAAACAAGATATTTGTTTAATTAATGTCTTGTGAATACCACCCCATTGATAATGTCATAGGGTGATGTAGAACTGAGTAATGAATTTCCAACTAATAGATTTTTAATAACTTCCATAGATTTTTCAATTAATCTCTTAATTTGATTTAATTTTCTTAAGTGGGTTTAATTAATTTTCTATAATTATTTAGAAATTGGCTATTTATTTAATCAAACTAGTCAAAATGTCAATTTACTAGAGTCATAATATGACTGGAGAATAATTAGAAGGTATCAATTGCATACAAAATAATTCCCAATTTAGAGCATTGTAGATACAAAATAACACATGCACATGATATATGTTTCTAAATTAGAGGAATTTAGTGGTCTAGAGCACCATTTTTCATGGTCACAATTTGACTCAAAGTGTTTTGAGAAAATATAATAAACACATAAAATGTATTGCTCCATTCAAGGATATGTTTGCCTAAATTGACACCTGTATATGACAAGTTTGAACCATTTAGCGTAATTTAATGATTTTGGCCCAAATTGTGTATTGTCACAAAATATTTCCTAGATTGAAAATTTTACCACAATGGTGACAGGAATTGTATGTCTACTTTTTCCCCCTATTTGAGAAGGCATGGTGAGACATTCAATTGAAGCAACATATTTTAAAAGAATGAAAGAGTTGTTAAGAAGAAATTGGAAGGTAATGATTGAATAAATGATCCATGATGCCCACTCAAGAGGGCATTTAAGGATGAAAGAGATGGATGGACTCTCCAAAAAGAGAGAAAGAGAAAAATTAACCCATGTATCAGATTAAATCCATTTGAACTAATGTTTTCATGTGGCTCTAAGGCAGGTAGAAGTACGAAGAATGCAATGCCAAAATATAAGTGACACATTTTGACATACCCAAAGGAGGGAAAAAGTTGTAGGCTTAAGGAATGATCGATCTCAAGATAAGTTGCACATTTTAAATTACTAGAACAAGGGAAAAGTTACAAAACTTGAAATTAGAAGAAAAATGAGAGAATTGATCCAAATAAAGGAGGCTAATGAATTAATAATGTTCCCTAGTAGAGCAGATTTGATCGGTTGATAAATTGATTTTGCCCTAGTAGGCATGATTTTGATCACTAACAATTAATTGTTCCCCAGTAGGGTAGATTGGATTGATGATTGATGTAAATATTGTGTCGAAGTAGGCTAAATTGATAATCATAGCTCAAGGATAGAACCTAGTGCATAGATTAAATATGAATGGGCATAAACACAATTGTGAGAGTCTAATGATAGAAGAAGCCATAAAATACTAGGCATGTAAGGATGCACAAAGTGATAAAAGAGATGATTAGAAGAATAAGGGTGGCCAAGCTAACTTGAGATACGTCATGTATCCAAGCACTACCTACATAGTCCAAATGGACCTCAGATCAATGTAGTTCTCCTAGAAGAAGGAGAAAATGGAATGAGGAATGAAGAATAGAAGAAATATGGACCACTGTTCAATTGGGAAATCATGCTAGGTAGAAAATATGCATGATAGTGCCTTCACTAGATGCTATAATATAATTTAGGAGATGCATGTCCCAAACTAATTATAAAAATAGTCAATTAGATTCATAGTGTATGCCAAGAGATTCACATCTTGCATATAGTCTGGTGTTAGGTATGGTGAATTCAAAAATGATCTTCAAAGCATCATTGACTTTTAGACTTGGATTACTTGGTGTTTACTATATCAAATGAAATTATGTATCATAATTATGAATGACTTATAATAACATTGTATTTTAATTGCTATTGGCTACTTCAAATGTGAATATTTATAACTAAGGATAATGACAAAAACTACCAATACCTAGAGTAATAACTATTTACATTTAAAAAAAAACAAAAATGATAACCATAAAAATAACAAACACAAAAATGTAACCTAAATTAAAATCAAGATATGAATAATCATGATTTAAGTTAGAATAAGAATGTATTTTGGAAAAGAGAAAAAAAACCCAGTCAAACACAACTCTAAATAAGTTAAGCCTAAATGAAAAATAGACTTAAAAAATGTATATAGAATGTATTTGAACACAAAAGAACAAAAACATACAAGCCAAGACAAAATAGTAGCACACAAGACTAAAATAAATAAAACACCAAGAACAAACAATTAAAGGATTAAAAAAAGAAATAAACAACAAAACAATAAAAAAAATAGAATAACCACTCAACAACAACAAAAAAACTATAAAAATACAAATGAATGATCAATAAAGTACTAAAAAAAAATGGAGAGACAAAAAAGTACAACAAAACAAAAAATCAAATAAACACACACAAAGAAGAGTTAGGCATAATGTTAGTGAAAACAAAGAAAAAGGTGAACTAAAATATAATAGAGGCATTACTCTTTGTGACAGGGTATCCCTAATCTAAGAAATAACAAGAATAACACAATAAAACAAGAATAAAAGAGACAAATTTGCCCGCAAGTGGTAGGGAAACAACATAAAACAAAATGGATGAAAGAAGAAAAGGAAGGGGTGGACGAGTTGACTCTAGATGTATGAGACAAGTGGATAATACCTATATCGTTCCATAGATGTGAGACCCAACATGAAATTAAGGCCAAATGCAATTCTCCTAGGAAATGGGATAGAAGAAAAATGATGATAATAAAGCTTGATTGATGTTGTAAAGGAAATAAAGGAATGGGCTCATAAAATGGAAAGAGCATTCAAATGCTTGCTCATAAAGTGGTGAGAGCATTAAAACTTAGAAATTGATCACAAAATAGAAAGATCATGGACTTAGTTTGATCACAAAATGGTGAGAGGATGGGATCATAATAAACAAAAGTGTAAGACAATGTTTTTATTCTTTTGTCGATCAGTTTCTAATGTTTTTATATTTTTGGGATAAGCAACAAAAATGAAATATTAACAAAAGGATCAAGGAACTACCTAGCTGAGGAGATGTACTTCCATAGGTAAGAGTTCAAACAATAGATAAACTAGCTACAATAGGAAACATGGATATAAATAATGGCATAGGGAACTAACTAATCAAGGAGATGCATGTCCAAGAGTAGAAGTTCCAATAATAGATAAATCCAACTGCAATGACCCTTTTGATCATGTTAAGGCAAAAATGCCTATGAAAAAATAACAAAATAATAATAGAATAGTATGCTATGTTAGATAAATATAAATAACCCATTTAGTAGGCAAAAACCATGTGTTAATATATCCTTATTCACTTGTCTATAAGAGGAAGCTACAAATTATTATTCAAGCTGAATTGCTTTGTATAACTAGCATTGAGTGTGGACTTATTTTTCTCTCAAAATGGTGAGAGTGTGGGCTTAGATTGCTCACAAAACAATGGGAGCATTAAAATGAGTGCTCACAATATGGTAAGAGTGTGTGGAAAATAGGGACTGAGTTGACCTTAATACAAATTGAGTGTAGCCTATGTAGTCCCATTAGGACCTCAAGGTACAATTGTTTTTCCCACACAAAAGGAGGTGAAAAACTGACCAAGCCATAACAAGTTTGTAAATAAAGGCAAATGGTAATAGTAATGACAAGGTGATGAGGCTATTCATGATAAAAAGTGTTATTTCTAATTTGTCTATAGGCATTTATAATTAGAAAACAACATTTCAAGTCTGTGCTTCTAATTTTCCCATAGACAATTATAATTAGTAACATAAGGTAGGATACTGATTTTCCCATAAATGATTATAATCAGTGGCACCAAGTGGAATACTAATTTTTCCACAGGTGGTTATAATCTGTGGCACCAATAAAATGTAAATGAAAGATATCTCACTAGATCCACTATCACACTAGTTTTATAGACTATCATTTAAACATATAATTTTGAAATTGCATCAGAATCCACTTGTAAAAGGTGCTAAAAGAACCAACAAAACCAAGGTCAAAATGGGTTGGGTAGTTTAGGTTAAAAAAATCTTTGGTCAATAGTAAAGGTATGGTAAAATGACATATGGTATGACATAAAAGAAGATGATAGGATTGAAATTGGATATAATGGTAAGAGGGTTGTGTTGGAAGTATAACCACTGAGAGGGGGGTGAATCAGTGCCATTAAAATAATCATTCAATTTCACCTATCATTCATGAAACATTTATTCAATTACATACATCAACTAATGAATAAATAAGCATACAACATATTAACACATGATATATGTGAGAAACCCTCATGGGGGATAAAATACACTAAAACATAGCTTGGACTCTAATTATATAAGCCATTAATCAAGATTTAGTGAGGTACCAACCCCACAAAGAGCACCAACACCAACATGAAAGAAAGCAACAACCCCCAAGGTGACTCAGCACCAACTCAGCCACCTAGAACTTCTAATCATCTTTGGACACCTATTACTCAATCAATTGATGATGATCACCTCTATTTTCTATTTACACTCTTCTATCTCTCTCAAACAACCTATTAGGCCTCTTTGTTCAACTAGTCCTCTTTTTGAAAAATTTAGGTTATATGACCTTACTCATCATACTCAAAACTTCTTTTGGATATTCATGAATGATCCTATACTCCCATTTTATGGTCTACATAACCTCCTTATACTCCTCAAAGTGTTGCTTTATTTTCTTGCACTCTCATTCCTCTAACTTACTCAAATAGGTCTATTTGGCCTTCTTTTTATACTTGTCACTAGTTCACTCACTCTCTCTATCAGCCAAAGCACTAATCCATTAGGATTAGACCCAAAAATTTATTAAGAAACATTACACACAATAATTAATCAAAATAAGATCACCATTAGGTTGTCCAATCTCACTTAGACCACCTTCTCTTTTTAAGCATAATACAAACCTAATTGCAATTAGGTCTATCCTTTCCATAGAACAAATTGAACCTCAATGGACTAGATGGACCTTACCAAAGAGATAAAACATATTAAAAATGTATATGACAACTTAAAATAACCTTATTCATTCTCAATAAGTCAAAAATCCTTTGGTCACACTTTGGAAAGCATAATTAGGCTTTAAAGACCTATTATGCCTAATTACCTCAAAAAAACTATCTTCAAAGATGAAGATCAAACACCCTATAGAAGCACACTATATGAAAAATACACATATGTATGGAAACTTTATAGACTCAAGGTCATCATAAAACTCATTAGACTCCATCACTCAGGCTCCAACGACTCAAAAAAACCTCTTCTAAAATCTCACTTTGAACTACCAGTTTGCTCAAAACCTAGTTATTATTAATTTGACCTCAAAAATCAATGTAGGAACTTTACAACACTCCATATTCATGTATAAGATTACATTTCATATATATAACATATCCACATGCTTTGTATAGCTTTGAACTAGGCATAATGACTCATGAACATCAATCTTACTAACATATAGAAAACTGCTTGAATGCTCTAAAACACAATCCTCATGAATGTTGTATTTAGATCCTATAAATAAACTTACAATATATATCATTCAAATTATTAGTTATTATATTATCTATATAACATCTTAAAATAGATATATCATAATTTCTAGTGTCAACTATTAGTCTTGTAGACTAATTTTTTAGCCTTTTCTTTCATAGTTCTTACACAACCAAACAAGTCATTTTGGCTTCCCTATTTCAACATCTTATGATGAATATAAATATTATATAAAGAATTTATAGGTATTATATATTCAAAACAACAATATAATATGAAATAGTTTCTTCAAATAATATCATAGAGCCTCCAACTCAACACTCCCACTAACTTACTCAGAACTGCCATTCTGCCTTAAAAACCAATCATGGTGAACATGACTTAAAAAATATGTAGAATCAATTTAATGAGATTTAAATGCATTTATATGATACTTAAAAATTCGAAAATCAACTTAAAATGAATATATTATGAGCTCAAATAGTAATATTGGTCTTTATAGACCAATCTCATGTCTTCACTGTATAGAGATCTCATTGTGTTAGATAAATCAGTTTGAAAGCAATTTTATACCATACACAAACAACTTCAAGAATTTTATAAATTAAGGATATGTGTTACAGGTATTGAAAAATAACCCCTTGAATTTGGATCCATCCCTAATCCATGATAACCCATCCTTAATCTCATTCTCACTTCTACCTGATTATTCTCATTTTCTTCACTATTAGAGTTTTTAGCGATATGTCAACTTGCATGACTAGTTTAGAACTCTTGAGATATATAACTTGCTTAGATAACAATATGGACATTAAGTACAAGTCACAATATTTAACCTCCATCCATTGTGCAATTTTTACTTAGTCAACCTTGCCCACTATACTAAATTTTTGAGAAATAAGTACTTTTTTGTGGGGTGCACTCATTCACATGACAAACCAATTGTTAGAGAATTTAATGAATAAGTGGTGATTATTTAACCCTTATTACATATTATGTAATTTATTAAATAATAATATTAAATTATTTATTTACACGATGTGAAAACCTCATGAAAATAAATAATATTATTAGAATTATTTAATAGTTATCAATATTTTTATTGACTCTTCAGGATGGTTAGATCCATTATTCACAGTGATCACCTCCCTTAAAAATTAAATATAAAATAGGGTTTAACCCTATTGGTTATTACACATGTAAATTCATGGGAATTTATTCAAGAGTTTTGTGAAGGTTATTTTGGAGAGAGAAGTGAGAAGAGAAGTTGTATTGGGATACTTTATTTCTCGATATATGAAAATCACTTTTGGTGGATTTTTTACCTTATAGAGGTTTTACCATGGAAAATATTGTCTTTGTGTTAATTGATCTATGCGATATTCTTTTCTTTCAACTACATTTCTAGATCATGTGTATGCATATATATTTTTAAATGGATTCTATTATGGTAACATAGCTTGATTGAAGTGTTGATTGGTTGACAAGACTATAGATCATTGAAGACATCAATCAAATAATTTAATACTATTAAAAATAAATTTTTAGGCAAAATTCATATTTTTAAAGGAATGGTATGGCCTTGAAAAGTTTCTAAAATCTTATCTTTTATTCAATATTTTTTCTTAGCCATCCTTGGAGGTTTGTGGATCAATGAATTGCATTCTAAGACAAATTTGAGTACTAATATGTGTTATTCAAGTCTCAAATTAAAATTTTGAAGATTTTTGCTATCAAAAAGTATCATTTTCAGATTTGTATAGCCCATACAAAGAAGAAAATCAGAAATAAATTATTTTTATCATTCTTCAGGATATTTGGTGCTTTAAAAGGTCATTATATGCATATTTAAGTAGTCCAAATTCATTTTTGAGGCCTAATAAGATTTAATTCAGCCTCTTAATTTTTTATTGAGCCTATTCAATGCCATTGTACAGCCAAGAGATGTAAAACAACAAATTCTCCACCAAAAAATTATTTTTGAAGCTTGTTCTAGCAATAGACAATTTAAGACAGATTTCGAGTCTCCCTTGCCATTGGTAGTTGACTCCTCAAGTGGCATTTCTCCCCATGGGTCTTCAAAGGTTCCCCTATAAAAATAGTCAAAAAAGAACCACTTACTAATATCAAGACAATTTAAGATAGATTCTAAAAATTTCAATCTATTCGGAAGCTTGTACAATTTACTATGAGCATTTACTCACCTCCATAACTAGTCATAAAGAAATAAAAAAGGTTAGTATTAATAATTTTAATATATTTAAAAAATATTTGATTTAATTAAATCTAAAATTTTCATGCAAGCCAACCCTAGGGCCCACCTTGAGTGATTTCTTTAATCCAAAAGTTCATAAAAATTAATTAATTTAATTTTTAAATTTACATGCACCATATATATATTAAACAAAAAAAAACATATAAAACATATAAATTTAAATTAGTGCATGTAAAATCTTAAGTAAATTCTTAGAAGGGTTACTAGCTTTGATTTTGTTAAATCCTTGTCACAAGGGAGGTCTTGTGTTCAAATCCTCCTTAATATTATTTTATTTTTTTTAAATTTTTTTTAAATTAAATTCAAATTAAATTAATTTGAATTTCAATCTTGGGTTGTGTGCCAACTTTCTCACATTTTGGCATCAAATTTATTTCAACTTTCCACCTAGTGAATCATTTGTTTGAAGGCTCTTATTAAAGTTTACACTTTTTTTAATAATAGTGTTTAAGTGGTCATTTTGAGTGTGACTCTTTTGACACCTAAAAATTATGTAATTAAGTATGTTTTCATGTGTAATTCACTTTATTTTGAAAATAATTTAAAAACTATTTAAAATAGATTTTTTTAAACACTTATTTACTATTTTGTTTAAAGGGAAGATATGGTTTCGCCTCATTTTTCTTTAGATAAATATCAAATGCTTAATAGAAATAACTAGAATATATGGAAATTTCATGTTAAAGCTAAATTTATGGCCCATAAGTTGTAGAGTGTTTTTATTGGGACTAAAAAATCCTCTTCTAGATGACATGTAACCCTTGAGCTTACCAATGCATTTCAACAGAAATCGTAGGAAGCTATGTCCATTATCTTGCAGATTGTTAAGAATGAATTATTTATCCACATTGAGAATCAAGAGTCTCCTAACAATGTTTTAAAACTCCTTGAATCCATGAATGAGGGAACTCACCTTTCAAAGATCATTAAGTTAATATTTGAATTGCTAATTGCACCTATGAAGGGTGAAGACAAAGTTAATTTTTTTGCTAAAATAAAAAATATTAAAATTTATTTAGATGGATGTAATTATAATTTTATTCAAGATAAATTATTTTATTTTATCATTCATTTAAATATTCATGAAAAATTTAGAAATTTTATTTCAATTTTGAATTTTAAGTATCAAACTAAACAAGATATCCCTGACCTTACCACCTTGTCTGCTCTCTTGATTCAAGAAGAGCAAGTTATAATAAATTTTGATTCTAAAGAGAATATCACTTAGAAACTTCTCACACTAAATAATATTTTTGATAGCACTAAAAATTAAAAATCTAACCCTAATTTTGCTAAAGATAAATATGGCAATAAGAAATTAGGTAATAAAAATCATACACCTAAATTTAAAAAAATGTAATTTGTGTGGTAAATTTGGTCATAGAAGGGAAACCTATTATAAAAATAAGGATATAAATAACAAACAAACTTATAAAAATAACAAAGGGAATAAATTTAATCAAAATAAGTAGAAGAATCAAAACCTTAATCAGAATAAAAATTAGGATTCAAATGTTATTGATTTATATGTTGCTTTATGTACTTCAAATAAAAATAAATGAATTTTAAGTTGTTGTGTATCACACCTTATGGCATGCTTATCTGATATTTTATGTAATTTTTATAGATATCTCTAAAAAAATTTACTTAAGAGATAATTATTTTTTAGAAGCAACTAAATAGGGAAAAGTAAAATTTTCAAATATTACTATAAATGATATTTTTCATATATCTAAGCTTAAAAAGAATTTTGTCTTGTTCTCAACTTACAAATGATAATTTAATTGTAATATTATTTAAATATAGTTGGTCCATTAAAAATTAATTTGGTTCCTTGATTGTTGAAGGCATTTAAAAGAATGGTTTATATATCTTTTTTATTCTTATGCATGTTTTCTTTCATTGAATTATAAGAATGAATCTCAATTATGGCATGAAAGGTTGAGACATGTTAATTTTATAAGTTTACACGATATGTCTACAAATAATCTTATTGTTGGACTTCATTCTATCCCATCTCATCATGAAACTTGTGAGCGTTGCTTATGTGGTAAGCAATATACTAACCTGTTTCATAAGAATCATGATGTGAATTCTTCAAATCCTTTATAATTGATTCATAGTGATGTTTTAGGACCTATTAAAGTTGTATCTCTTAATGGTTATTTGTATACTATTACTTTTATTGATGATTACACTAGAATGATCTGGGCTTTTTTTATTTAAAAAATTCGGACATGTTGTTTAAATTCAAAGAATCTAAAGCTAATATTGAAAATGCATTTGCTTTTTATATTAAGAGATTAAAAATTGATGATAGTGGTGAATATGTTAGTAAAGAGTTTAATTCTTTTTTCATTAGTTTTGGTATTCAAAAGGAGCTAACAACTTCCTATTCCTCTCAACAAAATAGTATTGCTGAATGGAAAAACTACATCATCATAGAAATAAATAGAATAATGTTACAATATATAAATATTCCTAAGTTCTTATAGGCCAAAGCCATGAAAACTATTGTTCATTTTTTGAATAGAGTCCATACCAAATATTTTCATCTTTTTATGCCCTTATAAATGTGGAATAAAAATAAACCTAATGTGGCTCATCTCAAAATCTTTGGTAGTCCTACTTCTATCTTTATTCCTAAATTTAAAAGAAAGAAGCTCGATCCCACTTCCTATTATTGCATTTTTGTAGGTTATAGAGGTAAGACAAAAAGTTTAAGAGTGTATGATACCTATAAATGTAATAATATTGAGAATACGAATGTTCTTATTCTTAAAAAATCCTTTTGTGAGACCTCCTTGGATCCTCCTTAGTGTTCTTCTATTGATGAACCTAAATCTCATGTTTCTCCTTGTGATGAAACATATGCTCTTGAGGAAGTTGATCCAATTATGGATAACTTATAGTCTGAAGAACCTCTTGAGCTTCATGTTTAATCTGAAAGACCTAAATAGATAGAATTCATAATTCAATCTTCTAATGTTGAAAATATTAATAAATTAAATAGAAGTCAACATTATTATTGCGATTTAATGATTATGTATGAAGGTGAACCTCAATAATTTGAGGAAGCCACTCAACATGATAGATGAAATGTTTTTATGCAAGCTGAATATAATTCTTTAATTAAAAATTAGACTTGAGATCTTGTCCCTCCTCTGCTTAAAAGACATATTGTTAGTTGTAGGTGGATTTATAAGATCAAATATAATTCAATTGGTAAAATTGACAAATTTAAATCTAGATTAGTTGCTTATGATTTTACTTAAAAACCCAGGATTGACTATATTGAAACCTTTGCTCTAGTAGAAAAAATGAGTACTGTTAAACTTCTTGTTGCTCTTGCAACCAAAAACGGTTGGGTTATCCACCAAATTGATGTCAAAAGAATGCATTTATAAATGATGATTTAGAAGAAGAAATGTAAATGATTCAGCCTAAAGGTTTCACTAATACTAATAAATAATATTATGTACACAAGTTGAAAAAATATTTATATGGTTTAAAATAAGCTCCTCGAACTTGATATTTTAAAATTAATCATATTTTTATAAAATTAAGTTTTTAAAACTATTATTTAGATAATGATCTCTTTGTTAAAATTGAGAATGATCATTTGATTTTAAGTATATTATATGTTGATGATTTGTTGATTATTGATGATCTAATTAGTTTAATTCATAAATATAAGGATAAACTAAGTCAAATATTTGAAATGACTAATTTAGACATTCTACGTCTTTTTTTAAGAATGGTTATATTTTAGGATAACAATTCAATTATTGTATCACAATCTCAGTATGCACATAATCTTGTTGTTACGTTTAACATGATTGATTGTAAATCTATGACTATTTTTATTGAAGTTGGTGTTAAAATTAATCCTAAACCTGCATGTGAAAAAGCTAACCCTACCTTGTATAGATAGCTTATTGGCAGTTTGATTTATTTAACATTTACTAGGGCAGACATTTCATATGTTATTAGTGTTGGTTTTAGATTTATGCAAGATCCATATTTGGATCATTAGAAATTAGTTAAATGAATTCTTTGTTATATCAAAAGAACATTTAATTTTGGTTTATTTTATTCTTCCATTGATAATTTTAACTTATATTGTTATTGTGATGTTGACCATGCTGGTGATATTTTAGATCACAAATCTACTTATGGATATGTGTTTAAGTTTGGTGCAGGTGCTATCACTTGGAGCAACAAGAAACAATCAATATCTCTCTCTTCTACAAAATTTGAGTACAAAAGTACTATGGAATATGCTAAAGAAGACATGTGGCTATGAAGACTATTGAGGGAAATTTATTTAGATATTTTTTAGAGTATCATCATTCATTGTGATAACAAAAGTTGTATAGCTCTAGTAAAAAATCTTGTATATCACCAAATAACTAAATACATTAAAGTTCATGTGCATTTCATCTGAGAAAAAGTTCTCAATGGTGATATTAATCTACAATTTTGTCTTACAGATGAAAAAGTGGCAGATATTTTCACAAAACCACTTGGTGCTACCAATTTTTATCAATTTAGTGTAATGTTAGACCTCTCGAAGTTGCCATTAAGGAGGAGTGTGGATGATAATGCCGCTTCCTAACAGCTATTTGTTTCTTCTCTTTCTCTATACTTTTTCTCATTGTAAAACATTGTAAACTTCATGTGAAAATTATGTGATTTAAGTAAAATTTGAGTGGAAGTTTTACTTTTGTACCCTAATACATTAAAAATCATAATTTGTAATGGAGGTCCTTATGTTATAAAAGACTCCAAATATGCTTAGTAATTTTTTATGAGAAATAATGAGATGTAATCTCATAATTATGCTAGCCTAAACTTACTTTTGAGTAGTTTAAAGATTATAATTCCTTTTGTTTCAAAAGGTGACTTTTGGCATGATGAAGGTTTTAAAATCCTTCAATTTTGTGCATATTATAATTTCTTTATGGTGCCTATGGATTTTATCCTCACTTACAATTAAGGGGGAGTGTTAGAACATTTAATTAATAAGTGGTGACTATTACCCCTTAGTCTATATTAGGTGATTTATTAAATAATAATAATATATTATTTATTAACACAAGGTGGAAACCTCTTGAAAATAAATAACATTTTTATAATTATTTAATAGTTACCTATATTTTTAATGACTCTTCATGATGGTTAGACCCATTAATCACAATGGTCAACTCCCTTCCAAATTACCTATGAATAGGTTTTACCCCTATTGGTTATTACACATTCTAATTCATGGGATTCTTCATGAAATTTTATTCAAGATTTTTGTGAAGGTTATTTTGGAGAGAAGAAGTGAGAATATAGGTTATATTAGGGTACTTTGTTTCTTTATATATGAAAATCACTTTTTATGAGTTTTTTTTTTACCTCATATAGGTTTTCCCAGGTAAATTATTTCTGTGTCAATTGATATATGTGATATTCTTTGCTTTCAACTACATTTCTAGATTCTATGTATGCATCTATATTCCTACATGGATTCTATCACCAATGCCACCTGGAGATACCTAGAAGAGTCCACTCCATGATACAATCATTAAAATTGATAATCCAATCCATTTTGACCCATTTTTATCAAGATCTTCTATATCAAGTCACTATGACGGTTTTAAGAGGGTTTTTGACCAAATTCCATTCTTAACAGTTATTCATATAACTCTACCCCTAAAACCAATTATTAATCTTTGTAAATCATTTATATGACCCTCTACCATCTCTCCAAAATATTTTATCTTTCCATGCAACAATCACACATGCCAATAAGTAATAGAAAATTCTTCTTGAGATTGCAACACTTCATTATAGCATTCAAGAAACTTCAAAATTCACTTTTATACTTTATTATTCAACTCAAGACCTTAAAAATTCAAAAACACACTTGAAAAAATATTTCAAACCTCTAACCATGCTCACATGAGCTCACAAGTCTCCAAACATGATCATGATGCCTCATCATTGCACCTAGGATCTTAAGACAAGGTCTATGATATGACCACCAATGAATAACTTGCCCCTTTGATTCTCTTTGAGAGTCATGTGACTAATATACATATTTATTTCATGTTCTAACATAGTATTTCACAACTTCAAGTTCATACACTTCCATATTATCATCATGAAGCCTCTAAAAGCCATATCCATGCTCAAGAACTAGTCCATCAAACAGACCTATTAGGAACCATACCACTTTGAGATATTCAAGACACCTTATATAGCTCATAAATCATCTACAAACATATAAAATAGACTCAACATCTCCCATCTTTCTCCTTTGACCAAGACTTCTCAAACCATATAGGTCTCTTGCAAAGACTTAACTAGTATTCTTGATCACACAAGACATGAATATAAAAGACATTAATTGTATTTAAATTATCTCTCTCTAATGATCTCTCATAGAAATACAAATCAACACTAATCATAAACTTGTCAAATCATAAAATTATGCCAAGACCTTTTGCAGAACTCAAGGACTTACTAGATCATGCTTAAACCATCATGATCACTTAACATGCATTTTAACAACAACACCTTTGTGACATTAATGACAATTAACTTTGACATCAATGAAAAAATTAATTACTCAAAACAATAATAGGAACATACCCCAATAATCTCCCCCTTTGTCATTGATGTCAAACACTCTAAAAAAGTAGATCATTCTCATCTCCTCAAGTTAGATCTCCTCCAAACTAGTCTTTCTCCCAATATGGTCTTTCTCCCCCTTTGAAATTAATGACAAAGGGTCATCTCTTACAATAATACCATCTAATTCTTGGACCTAAAAAATTATTTCTCCTCAAACAAGATCAATCTTCATTTGATAAACAAAATAAGAACTTAACTCACAAAAGTACTCAACCATGCTTCCCTTAAGATTATGTAAACCTCAAACACATGAACATCACTCTCCTTGCTTGATGTTTGGGAAAAATTGAAGAAGGAACTATGTATTTGAAAAAACATCTTCTTGTTAATGATAACCATCTTCAATTAGATCTCGTATAGACCTAGACACATTAGGCATGCCTATAATCAATAGAATTATTCCAAAGAACAAACTTATTCATTTATATACAAACATATTAAATGTCCATATGTCATATCAAAAGATTCTTCATGCATCAATCTATCCCCTTTATGTTTCATAAGCCATCTTAGCTTAGACTAGCTCAGAACAACTTCCACGTAGCCAACTTCCAGTTAGGTCTATGAGACCTCATTCTTTGTGGTAGACCTCTATCAAACATTCTTCTTGACAAAGACAATTAAGCACCTCTACATGCAATATTCATAAAAACTTGTCATGACTATTATGGCATATCAAACCTCTGATTAAGAATACTTTGATCAGTCTTGTAATTCACATACTTTGTCAAGGATCTCATATATTGTCCACATGCATTACATGATCCTAATGTCACCTCAACATTCACCAAGATCACTTGACTCCACATGGTAATGACTCAAAGAAACCAACTCTACAGTCATCTTACACTCACTAGATTTTCATGGTTTCACTATGCTTTTCAAGATTAGACCTTTGTGATCTTCCTTAAGGCATATATATTATTTTAACATACTCTTTAGTGAACCTTATATTATCTCTATTCTGATAGATAACTTTTATCTAATGTACACATTGGTTTTATAGACCAATCTATGTTCCACTTGATTGTTAAGATAAGTAGAGCACTTAGATCACTTCAATTCCTCATGATTCATTTCATGACACTCTATCTGATGTTCATTAAACTTCAAAAGTCTTTACAAGTTCATTCACTTCATGAAAGATCTTCTAGGTCTTACTATCCCATGGATTATTGAAACCCTCATTACATGCCAATCATGCCATATGCTTCAAATACCATTGTCCACCATTTATCATGCCCATAAGGTATAATTATCTTATTATGTCTTTATACACTTAGATTCATCTTTAGATATTGAAAAAAAATGAATATACAAAGTGAACATATGACAATATCCCCTTTGTTCTTATACTTGATACCCTCATAAGAGTACTTAGAAATTTTAACCTAATCTCACTATGTACACAGGAAAATCACATTATTACATAGTTAACTACCTTTAGCAAGCTCTTAAAACCAATTACAAACCTCAACATAGATCAAGCTCACAACCAACTGTCTTCATGATTGCTACATATCTTCTTGGCATACACACCTACTCTTGGAACATGATTGGCTCCCCTTATCTCCATGAGATATTTAGAAACTATCATGAATGTGAATTGGTTTGATCAATTCATCATATAAATATCTTGTAACCCATATTTTGAAATCACAACTTCTCAAACACCTAGGCTTACTTTACTAAAATATTTGCACATGCTTTCTTATAAGGCCTAGAACAAGGTTATGTAAGACACCTTGATGCCTTGACCTATTTCATCTATGTTATGACCTCAATAAAATATTAATAATAAAAATATATGATAAACTTGGACCTATACCTCTCAACATGTCTTTAATGTCCTTCTAGACTTGACAATCAAATTAGGTTTGACCTTTGACTTTGCTTCTACATAATCCTTTTGAGTTGGCAAATAACATATTTGACATTCTTTTAAATATGACTTATGTACTATAATAAAACATAACTAACTTGGTTTATGAGTTTATCATGACTCATATTTTAATCCTTATTCTTCCTAGTCAACTCTACTAGTACCATTATTCTTTGGTAGACCATCATTATAATCATGATAAACACTATTAGCATCATATTTCAAGCTTGTGCTTCTTAGGATCACCTTTAGGCTATTCAAGAATCTCTCAAAGGAATAGATATGATACCAATTTTTGTAATCAAATAAATTGAGAGGGGGGGGTGAATCAGTTCCCTTAAGAAAATCATTTAATTTTACTTATCATTCATGAAACATTTATTCAAACACATACAACAACTAATGCATAAAAAAAAATCCACATAAGTATACAACATATGAACACATGAGATATGTAGGAAACCCTCATGGCGGATAAAACCCACTAAATTATAGTTTGGAATACAATCCTATAATAATGTATCAATATTTAGTGAGGTACCAACCCCACAAAGAGCACCAACCCCTCACTAGTCAAGCACCAACTCAATTAAGCTTTTAGCAATCACCAAATTGCAAGGAGGCACCAACCCCCTAGGTGAATCAACACCAAATCAAAAAATTTGAAACTTTTATCACCTTTAGAAACCTTTTCTCACTCAAATGATGATTATCACCTTCATTTTCTCTTTACACTCTTCTATCTCTCTCAAATAGCCTTTTAGGCCTCTTTGCTCAACTAATCCTCTTTTTGATAGATTTAGGTCATATGAACTTGCTCATCATACTTAGAACTTATGTTGGATATTCATGAATGATCCTATAATCCCATATGATGTTCTAAATTACCTCCTTCTTCTCCTCAAAATTATATTTTATTCACTTGTACTCTCATTCCTCTAACTTACTCTAATAGGCCTATTTGGTCTTCTTCTTATACTTATCACTATTTCACTCACTCTATCTATAAAAAAAAAACCAATACATCAAGGTTAGAACAAAAAAATGTCTTATTAAATGTTACACATAATAATAAATCAAAATAATTTTGCCTTTAGGACATCCAAACTCACTTAGACCACCTTATCTTCTTAGGCATAGTAGAGACCTAATTACAATTAGGTCTATCCTTTCCATGGAATAACTTGAACATATATAGCCTAGATGGACGTTAAAAAAGATATGAAACCTTTCAAACAATTGTATATAAACCTCAAATAACCTTATTAATGATAAAAATATCATAAATCCTTCTCTCACACTTTGAAAGTAAAATTAGGCCTTAAAGACCTATTAGGCCTAATTACCCCCAAAACACTATCTTCAAAGATGAAGCTCAAACAACCTATAGAAACACTATAGGAAAAATAAACATATGGATGGAAAATTAATGTGATCATGGTCATCATAAAACTTATTATACTCCATCACTGAGGCTTCAAAGATTCAAAAACACCTCTTCAAAAAACTCACTCTAAATTACTAGTTTGTGAAAAACCCAATTATTAGCAATTTGACCTAAAACATTAGTATAGTAAATTTAAAACACTATATATGCATATATAATATCCCATGTAGTTTATATAACATCTTTTCATGCTTGGTATAGCTCCGAACTAGGCATAATGACTCAGAAACATCAATATTACCAACATATAAAAAATTGCCTAAATGTTCCAAAACACAATCCTGATGAATGTTGTATTTATCTCCTATAAGGACACTTAAAAGACATATAATAAAAATTAATAGTTACTATGTGACATATATAAATTATTAATTAAAATATGTATATCACAAGTTGTAGTGTTAACTATTGGTCTTGTAGGACCAATTTGTTAGCCTTCTCTTTCACAGTTCTTACACAGTTAGACAAGTCATTTTGGCTTCCATATTTCAACTTCTTATACTAAATATAAACCTTTTATAAAGAATTTATAGGTCATATATATCCCAAAAAATAATATCATGTGCATCATTTACTTTATCTAAGAGTAGAGAGCCTCAAATTGAATACTCCCACTTACTCAAAACTACCATTCTGCCTTGAAAACCAATCATGGTGAACATGACTTAGAGAATATATAGAATCAATTTTTTGAGATTAAAATTAATTTACATTATTATTAAAATCTTAAAATTAAATTAATATAAATATATTATGATCTAAAATATAAATATTGGTCTTTATAGATCAATCTCATGTCTTCACTGTATATAGACCTCATTATGTTAGACAAGTTAGTTTGAAAGTAACTTTATGCCATAGACAAAAAATTCAAGACTCATGTCCATTACGGATATGTGTTATAGGTATTAAAAAATAACCCCATGTATTTGGATCCATCCCTAATCCATGATAATCCATCCCTAATCTCATTCTCACTTCTACTTGGTTTTTCTCACTATTTTCACTATTAGAATTTTTAGAGATAGGTCAACTTGCATGATCAGTTAACACTCCCAAGATCTAGAACTTACTCAGAAACCACCATGAACATGAAGTAAAATTCACAATATTTAACCTCCATCCATTGTTCAATTTTGACTAAATCAACCCTACCTACTATACCAAATTTATAAGAAATAACTACTTTTCTATTGGATCCACTCACTCACATGACAACCAGTTCCACCTAGAGATACATGAAAGAGTCCAATCCATTATACAATCATAAAACTAGGTCATGAAACAAATTATGATCCATTTCCATTAAGATATTCCATATTGGGTCACTATGAGGGTTTTAGGAGGGTTTTTGATTGGTTTCTATTCTTAACATTTATTCATATAGATCTACCTCTAAAACTAACTCCTAATGCTTGTAAAAAATTTTTAGGACCCTTTTACATCTCTACCTAAGAGATAAACTTACCTTTCAATAGTCACACATGCCAATAAGCAATAGAAAATCCTTCTTGGGTCTACAACATTTCATTCTAGCACTCAAGACACTTAAAATTCAATGTTTATGATTTATTATTCAAATCAAGACTTTAAAACTTCACCAACACACTTGAAAAAATATGTTAGAACTCAAAACATGCTCACATTAGCTCACATGTCTCCAAACCTGATCATGATGCATCATCATGCCACCTAGGATCTTAATATAAGGTCTATGAGAAGACTACCAATGAAGAACTTACCCATTTGATTCACTTTGATAGTCATGTGACTAATTTTAAATATTTATATCACGATCTAACATAATATTGCAAAAATTCAAGTTCATATAGATCCCTATCATCATTATCAAGCCTCTACAATCCATATCCATGCTCAAGAACTAGTCCATTAATAGACCTACTAGGTACCCTACCAATTTGAGATATTCAAGACACCTTCTGTAGCTCATAACTTATCTCCAAAGATATGAGATAGAATCCACAACATCTCCCATCATTATCCTTTAACCAATACTTATCAAACCATATAGGTCTATTGCCAAGACTAAACTAGCCTTCTTGATCACACAAGACATGAAGATAGAATACATTAATTGTCTTCAAACTCTCTCTCTCTCTCTCTCTCTCTCTCTCTCTCTCTCTCTCTCTCTCTCTCTCTCTCTCTCTCTCTCTCTCTCTCTTTGATGATCTCTCATAGAAACACAAAGCAACATTGTTCATAATTTTGTCACATCACAACATTATGCCAAGATGTTATGTAGAACTCAAGGACTCACTAGATCATGCTTACACCATCATGATCACTTACCATGCATCTTCATAAGAATACCTATGGGATATTAATGACACTTAATCACCTTTGACATCCATGAAAACATTAATGCCTCAACACAATAATAGGAACATACTTCAATAGGTCACCCCCAAATGATAAGAACAGGTAAATGGTAGGGTAAATGTAAAAAGGAAAATAATTCTGATACTGCTAACATGGAGATGCATGTCCTAGTCTACATAGGAGACAACTAGAATAATCAATCATAAAAATTGTTAGTCCATACCCTTTTTGAATAACTACTCTATCAAGAACCTGTTGTAGATTTGGACACCAAAAATGTTGTGATCTTCATTGGTCATTGATTCTATTTCCTTCAAACATCAAGACAAGATGTATTTGTAGCCTCAGTAAAGTAAAGTGATGCCAATATAGATAAATAATGTTAGGCATAGGATAAATGGTATAATTTGGCAATGAAAAGGTAGATGATAATGAAGTGTATAATGGTTGGGAAATAAATAAAGATCAATATTTTTAATCACACACAATGTTGTTGATTCTAGATTCAACATAATTTTGGTTGTGGTGAGGACAAAGACTTTTGAATATGCTCTTGATAGGACCATCAGATTATTCTATTGTTTGGGATTGAGAGTAGATACCAATTGATTATGCTACAGATTAGAAGCTTTATTGATGTTATCATGATTAATGTATTCATTAAGTAGTAAGTAAATAATGTTCTCAGCTATTGGTACCTCAAATAAATTTTCAATAATAAATCTGCTTTTATTTTCCCATAGAACCTTTGAGAAGGTTTTACTAAGGAATGTTGACTTTTTATTTTGATTGTCTTATAGCACCTATAAAAAGGTTTCACTAGAAGATGCTAAGTTTGGACTTTGATTATCCTCTAGTGCCTCTAAAAAGGTTTCACTAGGAGATTGTTCTAGTTCTCTATGAATGTGGTCTTGGTTCCCCTAATATGTCTCAATGGATGTAATTTAATAAAGTGTGATTATATCAATATCAATCGATGCTTATGAGAGGTGGAAATTCAATATAATTAGCTATGTTAGGTGGTGATAATGGAATGATGAAAGGCAACATAATCCTTATAGGAGATGTTATCCCCCAAAAATATCACTCTTTTTGGGAACAACCTATGAACTATTTTGGTTCAACAAACCAGAATCCTCTCTCCCCTTTTCAAGAATTGTTCTAAGCATTCAAGTTCTTTAATCTTTAAGCTTTTCAAAAATCTATGGACTCTGCAAGCTTAAAACTATAGACTCTGTAGGCTTAAATCTACGGACTCTATAGGCTTAAATCTATGGACTCTACAGAAATAAAATCTATGAACTCAAAACTACGGACTCCCCCAGTTCTATGAACTTGAATCTACAGACTCTATAGGAAAGAAGCAAGCTCTCAACACTTAGGCAATTTCAAGGTTGGTTCAACGACAAGGTTCAACCAAAATAATTCAATCAACAAGCTTCTAAGCACCATTGAAATATTAAACCATTGAACCTTAAACCAAAAAGGTTCAAGGGTTCAATGGGCTCAAGGTTCAATGTCATTGGCAAGAGTTGAGTGCATTCGTCAAAGTTCAAATTTCAACAACTTCAAAGTTCCATGGCTTCGAACACAACAAAAAACAAAGGCTTAAACCGTTGAACCATTAAACCTTGAACCACTTTGGTTCAATAGTTCAACGACCAATCAGTTCAATGTGTTTGGTTTAAAAGATCAAAAATACTTAGCCAAATAACAAAGAATGAACTAATTGAACCATTATACCATTGAACCAAAAGGTTTAATGAGTTCACAGGTTCAAAGGTTCAACTAGTACGATGAAGATCAAAGAGCTTAAAAAGAATAAGGAAATGATGAGCAGAGGAATAATCAATGAACCGATTGAACCTTGAATCAAAAGAGTTAAAATTTCAATGGTTCATAGGTTCAAAAGTTTAATGGCAGCCTTAGTCAAAGAAAGAAGTGGCAAATAGATGGTTCAACTAAGGAGCAAGAAAGCGATTGAACCAAGAAGTGATGGAACAAAAGAGATAGAATGAAATGATGAACCAATGAACCAATGTACTTTTAATAGGTTCATAGGTTCAAGGTTCACCATGGTTCAAGTGGCTAGGGACCATTGATGGCCCCGCAGACGTCAAATTTAAAGGGAACATCTATGGAAATTCAAATAGAGCACATAATTTAAAGGAAGAACCAAGTGACTAGTTGAAAAGAAAGCCTGAAGGCTCAAATTGCTATAGGGGAGAGAAGATCAATGCAAAAGATCAAAAATATCTTCAAGGGAGTTATTTCTAGTAGGTTAAACAGTGGATCAAGTAGACTTCTGAGCGCACCAAATCAAGGACGTGGCCTATTTTTCTTTCATGAAGTAAATATGAATTGGACAGCTATGTAGACATCAAGAAAAGGACTAGACAATCCATACCAAGGAAGAGATATATTAGATGAAGGGACACACCATAGTTAAGGCAATGCACTATTCCTATCATGGTCCCTCTAGACAGAATTGAAGGTGCATTGAAGACGTTGACTGTAGCATGGGCCATCCCATAGGAACAAGTGCCCAAGTCTTTCTTAGAAGTGCTATATATTGTAATTTCTCTCATTATGAAGGGAGACTTTTCATTTTTATAGGAGTGAAACTCTACCCAATTGAAAGCAGAATACTTAGACTTTCAGCTCAGATTGTAATTTCATTTCATTTTATCTAAATGAGAAAGCAAGTTATTTGTAGACTTTGTGTTGTTTTGGCTTGTATCATTTTAGGAGATTATTCTTATGTCTGTCTTCTAAATGTGTTCTCATCTATTTAATTTGGAAAGCAAAATTAGTGAAAGTAATAAGGAAGGTGTCCTAAATCCAACTATGGGAAGACTTTGTGCTTTCATAATTGTTTTTAGTGCATGTTTTTCTTTTCTTTCTATGTTGAGGATTCTAGGATAACTTTATGCCCCCATTATCCTCTATGTTTCACTCTTTGGGAAGTTGAGGTGGAGACTTTGCATTATATTTCATCCTATTGGTTGTTATCCTCTATTACCAGTCACTTATCATACCTAAAAGAAAATCTTGTTGTTTCCTGCAAGAACACTTCTGAAAGAAGAGAAGTACCATCAGTGTTTTCACCAAGATTTTCTCCTTCATTGGTAAACATCATCTCTAAAAGAAGAGAGATGGATGACATACACTACCCCTGAGTGTTATTTTTTGCATATTTATAATATATATAGCTCTTGTGTATTTATAGGGAACCTCCCCTTGATGAGAGGAGAGATTTGTCCACCTCTGATGTAGTAAAATTACACACTAGACCAACAAATCTCCTTTGTTGTGGATGATAAGACCTATTTTTCTCAATCAGACTGTTGACTGACAAAATATTCATCCAACAGTCTTTTTGGTGACTCTACTAGGGAAGAGCGCATAGTTTGAAGTCTCAAGCTTCAAGAAAAAGTAGATCCTACTCTTTTCCATTTTTGTTCTACAATATGGCAACTCCATATTATACCAAAAGCCAAAAATCTCAAGGTGTTGTTGACCCTACTTTTGAGTTGGTACAGAAGAGTAATTTTGAGTTGTTTCTTCCATAACCTCACCTTCAATGAACTAGGCATCTTCCTCTTATCCCTACCAGGCCACCAACACAAGGTAGAGCTTCTTTTTCTACTGCTAGCAGAGCTATGTCTATCCATTCTCCACCTAGATTTGTGATCCCACTTTTACATAATCAAATCATGGCTCAAGGCCCCTGGGGTAACTCTTTTGGTCCACTAAATTTAACTCCACCTCTGCATAAGCTTCCACATAGTTCAAGGAAGAAATTCCCCAAATTTTTTGGTGATGGAAAAGTTTATCTTGATGAACACATTGCATCTTTCAGCATAGCCTGTGGTGTAATAGGGGTGGAATTTGAAGATATAGAAGTTAGGCTATTTTTGGAGACACTACAAGGTGCTACTATAGATTGATTCTACCATCTACAAGCTCAGTCAGTAATTGATTGGGACACTCTTAAAGATAAGTTTGAATCCAGGTTCAAGCCTACAGAAGATGCACATGCCTTGTTGGTCCAGCTCACACAGATGAAGGAGCCTCATGAACCTATGAGGGACTTCATTGATAGGTTCTACAAGCTGAGGCACATGATTCCCATGGTCACCCAACTAACACCTTAGAATCTCAAGTGTTTCTTCATCAACTCATAGCTACCTGAAGTGAGTTTCTTGCTGAAATGGGCTAGACAGATAGACCTTGTTGCTACTCAGGACTTGGCTATTAAGGTAGAAGATGACCTTATCTTGGTAGGAAAGATAAGGAGAGACCCTAATAAAGGTGAATCCTCTTCATCTTCTAAATACTCACCTACAGTCACCATTGACCCAATGGTACAAAAGCTAGTAAATGAAGTACTAGCTCTCAGAAAGCAAATGGCACAAGGGATGTCATCTGCTCCTACATACAGAGATATGCCAAGGAAGAAATTTTAGAATCAAGAATATCAAGGCAATGCTACTAAGAATCAAGGAAAGCTAAATCACCTTCCTCCTCCACAGAGGAACCTCACCCTCAAAACACCTCCAACCAACTCAATGATTGGATATCTTGAGGCTAAATTAGATTTCTCATTCCAGTCTGAGTTGAATCTTGAAGATGATGCTAATCTCTTCACTGAGGAAGAAGAAGAATTAGCTGGTGACTCCAACATTGGTATCTTGAATTATCAAGATGAACCCAAAAGTGAAGGTAATGTAGTTGAGGGGTCATATGTTGTATTCACCTGGTCCAAGAATCAATCAGCTCAATAAGCTGATAAAGAGAAAGCAGAGGAGTGACCTCAACTAGCAATTTCAATTGTTAAGTAGGAGTCCACTCTTCCTTTCTAGCCAAAGGACCTAGTGATTACAAGAAAGGTAAGTACCTCAAATGCCCCTATGCCTTCTACTTCAAAATCACAGTCTAGTCCTCCCCCTTCCAAAAATCAAAAGGATGAACTCCCATCCTCTACTCCTAGCTCATTTTAGACATTTGACATAATTGACCACATAAAAAAAAACCAAAATTCAAATGTCTGAATTTGAGTTCCTACAGTCCAATCTTGAGCAATTAGATAAGTTGGTTCAATATGTGAAAAACCAAACCATCCCTATAAGATAAGAAGCTAAGAAGGTAGCTCATGATCCCTCAAGGAACATGTCTATCCCAAACAATTTTGTGATTACTCCTCCTACTGCCCCTGGTAGGACTGAACCTTTCTATGTCTCATTGCTAATAAATAAACATTAGCTAAATAACTGCATCATCGATTCCAGAGCCTCAGACAATATTGTGCCTACCAAAGTCACTAAATCCCTTGGCCTTACACTAACTAAAACCTTTGGTAGATACTTCTCCATGGAAAACAAGTACCACTGCTGGGGCAGATCAAGGATGCCCAATTTGCATTTGCAGCATTCCCAGACAAGAGAATCAAGATGGCTATCTTGGTGGCTGACGTCCCTGCATCCTATGGCACCCTTCTTAGGTAGAATTTTTGTAGGGATGTTGGTGGTAAATTGAGCATGGACTTATTCAAGGCGAGGATTCTAGTCAAAGGTGTTATGAAGAGGCTACTCCCTGAGTAGGAAGTGAAGTACGTGGTTACCTAGACCTCAGCACTTGAAGCTCAAATTTTGTTTGAGTCTTCAGGCATGGGTAACTACTTTTTATCCATGGATGAATTCCATGAAACACCTATCAAAACTCTTGAAGGTGACAACCTAAAGATTAGTTCAGCTAGAATAGTAGAAGACTTAGCTGAGAGCAATGCAAGTGTGGAAGAATCTCTCCCTTCGAATGAAGAGAAATCTAAAGAAAAATTAGTATCAAATGAGGTATGGATTCTTGAATTTGATGGTAGCTACTCCTCCATTGGTTCAGGAGCCAGAGTTGTGCTGATATCTTCTCAAGGAGATATTTTTCCTTCATCCTACAAGTTACAATTTAGCAACACTAATAATACAAGTGAGTATGAATCCCTCTTACTTGGATTGAGGGTTGCTCAAGACAAGGGCATCAAGCTCCTTCATGGCATAGGAGATGCTGAACTAGTGGTTTGTTAGGTGAGAAACCTGTATCAAACTAAGAATGAAAGATTGTGCCATTACCACAATCTATTCTGGGATCAACTTGAAAACTTTGATGCTTTCAACATCTCTACCATTCTTAGAGAATTCAATGATTGGGTTGATGCACTGGCTATCTCAGCTACTCTCTTGGTCCCCCACTCAAACTTCAAAGGAAAAAGGTACACTATTGAGCTAGTCTTTAGACTGAGTTTACCTAATAATGCTAGTCATTGGCAAGTGTTTAATAATGACAACCAAATCATTGCCTTCTTGGAGCAAAAAGATAGCTTTGAATGGCTGTATTTTGAAGGCAATGGACCTCAGAAGTGTGAACCAACTCCTGAATCAAGTACAGATGTAGGTGAGGATTTCTTACAACTTAAAGGGAATAAGATTCCCAAAGGCTTGATTTCCCTTGAAAAATTGTTTGACAAACATGACAGATTCGTCAAATAGTAGCAAACAGATTCAAGCTCCTCCCAGGAGTTTGATCAAGTAAATCTAGGCACCAAGGATGATCCCAAGATGGTGAACATTGGAAAATGTTGCACTCTTAAGGAGAAATTCAAATTTACTTTTCTACTCCATTAGTACATGGACATCTTAGCATACTCCTATGATGACTTGAAGTCACTCAGGCCTGATGAAATTTGACATGACATTCCTCTCAAGGCTAATTCGGCACCATACAGGCAAAAGTCCAGGTAGTATAATCCAAAAATATTAGGTACCATTTTGTCTGAGATACAAAAAATGCTAAATGCCAGGATAATTTTCCCAATCCATCATTCCACATGGATTGCAAATATAGTGCCTGTAAGGAAGAAGAATGGTGAAATTCACCTTTATGTGGATTTTAGGAACTTAAATCAGTCATCTTTGAAGGATAACTATCCTTTACCAATCATGGATCAAGTGCCTCAGATAGTGACAAGTTTAGAGATGTTATTAATGCTAGATGGCTTCTCAAGATATAATCAGGTTGAAGTTAGTGAGGCAGACCATCATAAGATTGCTTTCACCACACCTTGGGGCATGTTTGCATATAGAAGGATGCCTTTTGGCTTGATAAATGCTAGCACCACCTTCCAAAGAGAAATGGACCTTACCTTTAAAAATGAAATGGGTAAGTTCATCATAGTTTATCTTGATGACTTGACCATCTTTTTTAAGCATCACCCAGATCATATACACCACTTACAATAAGTGATGGAGCACTGCCGCCAGAATGGCATTTCCTTAAACTCCAAGAAGTTAGTTTTTGGAGTAACAGAGGGGAAACTTCTTAGACACATTATGTCCAAAGGAGGCATAAAGATTAACTTAGATAGAGTGAAGTCTATCTAAGAGCTTACCTTTCCCACAAGTAAGACTATTGTTCACTCCTTCTTTGGAAAGGTGAATTTCTTACAGAGGTTCATGCTCGAGTTTGCTGAGAAGACTAGGCACATTGTAAACATGATGAAGAATAAGGCCACCTTTAGCTAGACTGAAGAAGGCAAGTTATCATTTGAAGATATCAAGACTGCCATTGCCCATGCGCCATTTCTAGTTTGTCCAAATTATATGAAGGATTTTCTCATGTATAATTATGATTCTGAACACACACTTTTAGCCATCCTGGTTTAGTAAAATTAAGAAGCTATGGAATCTCCCATTTCTTTCATGAGCTATCCTCTCAAAGCTCATGAGCTGAAATATTCAAACATGAAGAAGCATACTTATGTGGTGGTCAAGGCAGTGAAACATTTCCATTTCTACATTCATGAGTTATTACTTTGGTTCCTAATACCATGGTCAAGTCCATATTAACTTAGCAGGAGTTTGGAACCAAAAGAGGTAATTGGATTGAAAAGATCCAAGAGTTTGATCTAGTCATCAAGCCAACAAAGTTGGTATGGGGAAAGGGCTTATGCTAATTGGTTGCTGACAACAAACTAGAAAAAGCCAAGGTGGAAGATGCACCAACTGCCCTCTTTGTCTCCACCATGAATGAGTGGTATTTAGGTATTGCTCATTTCCTTACTTATGGTGAGTGTCTTGCTCACCTATCTTATAAAGAAAGTAGATCTATCAAGCTAAAAGCTACCAGTTTTGTCCTTTGGGACAATGGCCTATATAAGAGGAGCCTTGATGGAGTGTTCCTTCACTGTGTGGACAAGGAACAACAAAGCCAACTTTTGAAGTCCTTCCAAAATTTGGCCTGTGGAAGAAATTTCTCTACCCATGTAACTGCCCATAAAATTATGTGAGCTAGGTATTACTGGCCAACTCTCTCTCAAGATGCATACAAGTGGGTAAGAAAATGTGAACTATGCCAGTAGTTTGTTGGGAGACCCAAGTTAACTACCCTGCCTCTCAAGCCAGAGGTCATAGAGGAGCCATTCCAGTAATGGGGAATTTATTTTATTGGAACTATAAACCCATCTTCAAGTGCTAGACATGATTATGTCCTTATAGCAACATACTACTTCACCAAGTGGGTGGAAGTAATTCTAACCAAGCATGCTACTTCAGAATTAGTATGTAATTTCCTCAAGGAGAATATCATTTCCAGGTTTGGGGTCCCGACCAAGATTGTCACTAATAATGCAACTCTTTTCACTTCTCAGGAGATTACTAAATTTTGTTTCTACTATGGGATTACACTCTCCCACTCTTTTGATTATTTTCCACAAGGGAATGGACAAATTGAATCAAGCAATAAGATCCTAGTGACTATCATCAAGAAGCTGGTGGATGATAACCAAAGGACATGGCATAAATCATGGGTTGATGCTCTATGGGCAGACAAAATTATACCAAAGAGAGCAATTGGTATGTCTCCTTTCCAACTTCTTTATGGTATCAATGCTGAGATACCAATCACCTTGGAATTTCCAACATTGAATTGGCTAAGGTAATTGAGGATCAAATGTATAAAAGCACCCTTGATAAGAGGATCATGTGCCTAATTGAGTTGGATGAGCAGAGAACTATGGTGGTAGACCGAATTGTTGCCCATCAAATTCTAGTGAAGAAGCTCTTCGACTAAAAGGCAACAAACTATGATTTCTGGGTTGGAGATCAAGTCTTACTATGGAACAAGAGAAGAGAACCAAAGAGGATGCATGGGAAGTTTGATTCTCTTTGGAGAGGCCCATTTATTATCCATCAGATCAATGGTGAGAATAGATTCCTATTGAAATATCAAGATGGCACACTCTTTTCTCTACCTCGTAATAGGCAACATCTGAAGCACTTCAATTACTGAAGTGTCAAATAAGTTCACCTATACATATGTATATCTGTATAATCTTTGTTTCTAATTTGTGTTGTTTATTTTCATTTTTTAGAGCCTTTATTTTTGGGTAGCATGAATCCATAGCCAATGGCATGATTCAAGGCACTAGAGATTCTGGTTTCTACTCCCCTCAGTTGCTTCAAAATTTTAACTAAGGGAAGTTCCCCAACTAAAGCCAGCTATTGTCCTCCAAAAATATCACTCTTTTTGGGAACAACCTATGAACTATTTTGGTTCAACAGACCAAAATCCTCTCTCCCCTTTTCTATAATTATTTTAAGCATTCAAGTTCTTCATTCTTCAAGCTTTTCAAAAGTCTATGGACTCTGCAAGCTTAAAACTACAGACTCTACAGGCTTAAATCTATAGACTCTGTAGGCTTAAATCTATGGACTCTATAGAAAGCAAATCTATGAACTCAAAACTATAGACTCCCCAAGTTTTATGAACTTGAATCTACAGACTCTGTAGGAAAGAAACAAGTTTTCAACACTTAGGCGATTTCAAGGTTGGTTCAACGACAAGGTTCAACCAAAATAATTCAATCAGCAAGCTTCTAAGCAACATTGAACCATTGAACCTTGAACCAAAAAGGTTCAAGGGTTCAATGGGCTCAAGGTTAAACATCATCAATAAGAGTTGAGTGCATTCATCAAAGTTCAAAGTTCAACCACTTCAGAGTTCCATGGCTTTAAACACTTAACGAAAAACAAAGGCTTGAACTGTTGAACCGTTGAACCTTGAACCACTTTGGTTCGATGATTCAATAGGTTCAACGACCAATTAGTTCAATGCACTTGGTTCAAAAGATCAAAAAGACTTAGCCAAATAATGAAGAATGAATAGATTGAACCATTGAACTATTGAACCAAAAGGTTCAATGAGTTCACAGGTTCAAAGGTTCAACCAGTATGATGAAGATCAAAAAGCTTAGAAAGAACAAGGAAGCAACAGGTAGAGGAAGAATCAATGAACTGGTTGAACCTTGAATTGAAAGAGTTCAAAGCTCAATGGTTCATAGGTTCAGAAGTTTAAAGGCAACCTCAGTCAAAGAAATAAGTGGCAAACAGATGGTTCAACCAAGGAGAAAAAAAGCGATGGAACAAAAGAGACAAAATGAATCAATGAACCAATGAACTAATGTACTTTCAATGGGATCACAAGTTCAAGGTTCAACATGGTTCAAACGGCTAGCGACCATTGATGGCCCCGCAGATGTCAAATTTAAAGTAAGGGAATATCTGTGGAAATTTAAGTAAAGCACGAAATTTAAAGGAAGAACCAAGTGACTAGTTGAAAAGAAAGCCCAAAGGCTTGAATTGCGATAGGGGAGAGAAGATCAATGCAAAATATCAAAACTATCTTCAAGTGATTATTTCCAGTAGGTGAAACAGTGGATTAAGTAGACTTCTAAGCACACCGAATTAAGGATGCCGCGTATTTTTCTTCTATGAAGTAAAGATGAATTAGATAGCTGCATAGACATCATGAAAAGGACCAGAAAGTCCATACCAAGGAAGAGACATATTAGATGAAGGGACATGCCATAGTTAAGGCAATGCACTATTCTCAACATGGTCCCTCCAAATAGAACTGAAGGTGCATTAAAGACGTTGACTGTAGCATGGGCCGTCCCATAGGAAAAAGTTCCCAAGTCTTTCTTGGAAGTGCTATATATTGTAATTTATCTTATTATGAAGGAAGACTTTTCATTTTTAAAAGAGTGAAACTCTACCCATTTGAAAGGAGAATACTGAGACTTTGAGCTCAGATTGTAATTTCATTTCATTTTATCTAAATGAGAAAGCAATTTGTTTGCAGACTTTGTGCTATTTTGGCTTGTATCATTTTAGGAGATTATTCTTATGTCTATCTTCTGAATGTGTTCTCATCTATTTAATTTGGAAAGTAGAATTAGTGAAAGTAATAAGGAAGGTGTCCTGAAGCCAACTATGGGAAGACTTTGTGCTTTCATAATTGTTTTCAGTGTGCACTTTTCTTTTCCTTTTGTGTTGAGGATTTTGGGATGACTTTGTGCCCCCATTATCCTCTGTGTTTCACTCTTTGGGTAGTTGAGGTGGAGACTTTGTGTTCCATTTCATCCTAATGGCTCTTATCCTTTGTTACTAGTCACTTATCATACCTAAAATAAAATCATGTTGTTTCCTGCAAGAACACTTCTAAAAGAAGAGAAGTGCCTTCAGTGTTTTCACCAAGATTTTCTCCTTTGTTGGTAAACATCGTCTCTAAAATAAGAGATATGGATGATATACCCTACCCCTAAGTGTTATTTTTTGCATATTTATAGTATATATATCTCCTACGTATTTATAGGAAACCTCCCCTTGATGAGAGGAGAGATTTTTCCACCTCTGATGTAGTAAACCTGCACACTAGGCTGACTAATCTCTTTTGTTGTGGATGATAAGACCTATTTTGCTTGATCAGACTACTGACTGAAAAAATATTCACCCAATAGGAGATACTAGGAGAACTTATGTCAATGCTAAAGTAATCATCCTCAAATATCATAGAAGGATTAAAAATATATTCAAATTAATTTACAAATAAATTATAACCAATGTTGTAATAAACATGATATTATTCAAATTTTGAAGCTGATTCTGACTCAAAAGACTCTAAATCCAATGTTGAGACTGATGTTGATTCTAGTTCTGATGCTAAATATGATGTTAATTAAAGAATAGAACCTAAATTCAATGTTGATTATTCATCTGATGTGTGATGCTGCTATAATGATGTCTTGTTGAATTTTTGGTATCAAATAAATAATGGCTCATGATGGCATAATGGGCTCTATAAAAATAGATTCATCTAGGAAGGGTCCAACATAGACTAGCTCATCTAGGTGAAGCCCCTAAAAAAGAGAGAACTACTTGAAGGGTGACTTTACAAAGATTGGCTTATCAAAGTGAGACTCCTTAATAAGGGAAAAAAGGTCAAGAGATAACTCCATGAAGACTAGCTTGTCAAAGGGAGGCTCTTTAAAAAAGGATAATGTTGAGATAATGATTTGTTGAAAGGTGGTTATAATCATTGAGAAGTGACTCAATAAAGATTGGCTTTTCAGAGTGAGACTCCTTGACTATAGGTAAAGGAGCATAAGGTGATTCATCAAAAGTTGACTCATCACAAATAGGTATTTCAACAACAACATTGTGACCTTGGTTTACAATTGGTTACAAAATATCAACTTTGAATACATTTTAGTCCTCAAAAGATGTTTCTTGAAGAGGTAATTTTTGTTTCTAATGTGGCTCGAAGAACAACATGAATTTTATAAAGTGGGGAATGGTTGACATAGGATGAATAATGGATCGTGGTTCAATAATGGGATCTCTAAAAATTAGACTATCGAAGAAGGGATCAACAAAGACCAATTCATCAAATTGAAGTTTCTTAACAATAGGTTTAATAAATACTAGCAATGGGCCTAGAATGGTAATGACTAGGAATTGTGAAGTTTGGTTGATAGTGCAATCCAAAGGAAGAGGGATGAAATAGTGACCCTTGGGCACTGTGGAGCTTGGTTGCTCATGCAAGATGGAGGATAACCTAGAATGGCAACCTTTGGGTATTATAAAGCTTAGTTGATCATGCAAGCTAAAGGAGGATAACTTAGAATGGTAACCTTTGGGTATTGTGGAGCTTAGTGTCTCACACAATCTAAAGGAGGATAACCTATAATGGTAACCTTTGAATATTTCAGAGTTTGGTTCCTTGTGAAAGCCAAAAGAGGAGGATGGGGTTGGTGTATGAAAATCAACATGGATTGACTTGGTATTAAAAATTATGCCCAAAGAGGGTGATATCCTCAAACATGATGGAGTGCTCATTTACATCATAAAAATGGTCTTCCTCATAACTAGGTCTATAAGAGACCCCACTATGAGTATACTTTTGCATCATACTTAGAAGATTGTTATCTATGTTTTCTAAGATGTGAAATGTGTTTTGCAAATGTTAAAAAAATGTGTTTTAGATTTTCTTCAAATAAGTGACAAAGTAAAACCATATTATAATGAAATAAGTGGTGTACTACCACATAATTAGAAGAAATGGTCACAAATTTAATCAACTTTGGTGGGTTGAAACCATCAAATTAAAAGAGGGTATGATAACTTTAAAACCTAAAGTGCAAGCTAGAACAATAAAAATATGTCAAAGATACATCAATACTATAAAAAAAAGATATAACTATGATGAGTTGTGACTAGAAAATTAGAAAAGGGTCTTTCTGATTAGGAAGATAATATTGTAAACTAAGAATCTCAAAATGTGAATTAACACAAGAACTCTTAAGTATAAAAATAAAACCAAATGGGTATCACAACATGACCACATGGTAATAGGATGTAGAATGGTCCAAGAACTTAGAGCGTGAGTGAACAAAAGATAATCTAAGTCTATAATGAGAATAAAAATTATGATGAGTCCATGTAATGACCTTCAATCCAAATGGTAAATCTTACCCAAGTTTACTCAAACCAAGTACAAATGGTAAACTGATAACACCTTAGATTAGAACTTACAAAGGTCAGATTTTGAATTTAGATTAAAAATGAAGGATTTTGAGATTTTACAAAGTGGGTAAATGGTCTAGACTCAAATGGGTAGCACAATGATGTTATTTATAAAATATAAACACAATATTATAAATGATGTTTTGAATAAGGCAAAAAGTGATTTTGATTTTGTTAGCTTAATACCTCCCTCTTCAAATAGAATGATGTATGACAAAATTGTTTTATGACATGTTTTGGTTTTCAAACAATTTTACACTCAAAAAGACCAAATAAAGGATAAAATGACAAAATACACCTAAGTGTAACATCTAAAGTCCAAAAACTGACAAGGTTACATGGTACTATTGAATTCCATCTATATACATGCTCTTGAAAGGATTTTAAGTGTTAATCCAAAAATAAAAGTGCATGAATAACTAGGGTTTTTACACCCCCTTCTCTCAAGATATTATAAAATGACATAGAACTTTGGGTTACTCACCCTGCATCAACAATATGTCCACAATAAGTGGGGTTGTTTTAAAATTGAAATTTCATGAATTTATAAATGGTCCCAAGTGTGGATAACACAAGACATTATCACATCATTTGGATTCACATCAACTAGATTATTATGAAAAGGTCTTTTCCTTTCACAACCACTACATCCATCACTTTCTTAGTTTAGTGTGATGTTTGAGTTGTCCCTATGATCTGAGGTAATATATTACTAATGGAAATTATTTAACCACTCAAATAAGCATCCCAAAAAGTTGACCTTAGTTTGTATACCCCACCATGGAGTGGGGTTGGAACAATGCTAGGAAATGAATTCCCAGGTCAACAGTTCCCTAGAGAACCTACGAGGAGGCTATGAACTCCCTCTCACAAGCTAAAATGCATAAATGAAAAGACTTCAGGGTCACGTTTAGATCACCCAATTCATATTGATTTGGGGAGGACCTTGAGGATGTTATTTTTATGATTTTTGGACTAAAATCAACCAAGGCAAAAAAAGAACACTTTTGGTCACCTGAGTTCCCTAAAGGGGATAAGGGAAGAGTATACATGCATCAATCATTTTATAAAAGTATACAACTTTGAAGGAACAAGTATAAAACAAGTACTCTTAATAGTATGTAATTTAAGTGTGATTATTTATTTTATTGCACCAAAGTGATATGTTTATGAAATTTTAGCCCCTTGGCCTTAATTGAAAAACTTGGAAAATTTTCACAAACAACTAAGCATAAAACAACTAATTTTTTTTAGGCACCAAATAAACTGTCCAAGATTTAACCACTTTAAAACTTATGCCTTTTTATATCTTGTGACCTAAAATTTTTAGAGGGTTTATTCCTTCTTAGAAGCCTAAATATTAATGAGAAAATAAGATTTCAAAAATAAGCTCCCAAGTCTTTATATTTCTGTCTCAGAGATCGATGTCAGTCTATGCAAGGATAAATGTCAATTCATAGAAATCAATTTTGGTTGGTCCATAGAGGGATAAATGTCAATCAATAGAAGTTGATGTCAGTTTCTATAAAAAAATGAAAAAAAATACAGTGATTTTTATGAAAAATATGGTTAGTAAAACAAACATAAAACCAAGAATCTCTCTAGATCCTGTAGAAAAATATTCAGGCAAAGAGCATGCATGTTTTTAAAAAATAGAATAAAAACTATAAACTTCAAGAAAAACCCATTGATCATGTTTTTCATCATGTTATATTCTTCACATAGTAATCAATGCCAGTTCTGAAAGGATTGATGTTAGTCTAATAGAATTGACATCAATATCTTTGTAAACTATGTGTCTCTAGAAAAAAGAAAATATGTGAAAAATGAAACCAAAACTTGAAACATGATTTTCCCATTCCAAATATCATCCCTTCTCTAAGAGTGGTTAAGAAACATGATTTTACCTAGATTTGGTGCTCTAAATCTTTGTCAATGATGAGTCACAAGCTTCTCCATCATCTCTTAATACACCAATGGCTTAGGCTCATGAATTTGATCAATGTGTGCAAATAGTTGAAGCTTTTCTATTGTAATTAATGCATAATAAATTGGTATGAATGAAGCTTAAAAATGGTGGTCTTGGCCCTCTTATTTATAGATTTTTGAAAATGATCATAATCAATCATAATCGCCTATCTTGAGATCAAGATGTGTGGCCATGAATCAATTCAATTTTGGAGGCTCAAGCCATAAATATCCCCATTAATATTTGGAAGAATGGAGCATTAATGAGGCATGGGAGGGCTTAAAATAGATATGTGTTTCATTAATGACTTGTGGATTCCACCCCATTGATGATGTCACATGTTGATGCGAAATTGAAGAAGGAATTTTTAATTAATAGATTTTTAATAACTTATATGGATTTTTCACTTAAGATCTTAATTTGGTTTAATTTACCTAAGTGGATTTAATTAATTTTATGCAATTCTTTGGAAATTGGTTGTTTATTTAATCAAATTGGTCAAAATGTCAATTTACTAATTAATAATTTGACTAGATTATAATTATAATAATATGTCAGTTGTGTATGGAATAAGTCCCTATTTAGAGAATTTTGGACATGCAATAACACATGCATGTGATGTGTGATTTCAAATTAGATAAATTCAATGGTCTAGAACATAATTTTGTGTGGTCACAATTTGACTTAAAGTGATTTTGGAAAATATAATAATCACATAAAATGTGTTACCTCATTTAGGGATACATTTATCTGAATCAACAACTGTATATTACAAGTTTAAATAATTTAATGCATTTTAGTTATTTTGGCCCAGTTTGTGCATTATCAAAGAATATTTTGTAGATTGATAATTTTAGCATAATGGTGATAGGAATTGGATGTCTATAGTTTATTGTAGTTTGAAGCAGATCCTCAAAGATGGATCTAAGGACCAATTCTCCTTGTTGATTGATCATGGTCTGGATCTTTAGATCTCCAAAAATGGAAATGGACTACCCCTCATAACTAATGACTTGCAACACTAAATTTTGCATATCTTAATGTTTCTTGAACAAGTCATCTCTTCTTTTAACCACATAATTTTTGGCCTATGCTACATCAGGAGTAGTTATTAAATTTAGATGATTGTATAATTTATTTCTAGATGCTTAGATTAAGAAATGGAGTTTGGCCTCCATTTTATTCAATTTTATAGCAAGGGGAACCACATCTCCCCACTTGGGTCATGACTCTCTCTTAGCACTTATTATCATCTATATAACATCATATAGCTTTTGAGCTCTCCCTGAACACTATGAATGAGGTCCCTTGGAGGTTGTGTGGTGCTTTTTCCTCATAGAGTCCCCATGGCCTGGTCATAACCTTTGAATATTTAATTTATCATTCCCCCCACTAAATCCATAAAAAAGTAAGGATATTCTATGTAATGGCTCAAGTTATAGGGGATTATTTTTCTCTTTTTAGTTAGAGATAACTAAAAGGAATGTCAACAAGATCATTCCAAGCTCAAGATCTAAAGCATTAACAACAAAAGTATCACAAGAAGGGTTTTAAGCTTTACAAATATGATATGTAAATACAAAGAAAATATCATATAATATCCATACAATAAATTTTATATGTTACAAATGAGAAGCCTTGCATATATAGGTAAGCACAAACATGAAGTAAGTTAAACTAACCAATGTGGGATAAATCTACAAAATGAAAAATAAATAAAGAGAGAAAAAATATCTATAAAACCGAGAAAAATATGAGAACCAACTCTAACACACCCTCAAGTGAAGCTACAAGCTGAAAATAACAAAAAAAAGTGGCATATCCACAGTATGAGTCCTAGTAACAAGGCCTGATAAGGTACTCATGTACAATATATATCCATGAAATAGAGAAAGTGTTACATCCCAATTCCTTACTAAGCAAACTA
Organism: Torreya grandis; assembly: GCA_037957365.1. Lineage (NCBI taxonomy): Eukaryota > Viridiplantae > Streptophyta > Pinopsida > Cupressales > Taxaceae > Torreya > Torreya grandis. The sequence continues at coordinate 6,878,302 of JARHVA010000146.1, forward strand.
TTTGATTATCTATGGATATTTATATTTGACAAATTTGATTTAGTTATTTTTCACTAGGATTTGAGATATATGTTATTATGTCATAGTTGGATATTGCTTAGGTTACATGATTACATTACTATGAATTAGTGTTACTGTATATATTTACATTATGAACATGTTGATTTTTTATTTTAGTTTTATTCTATGATGAACATATATCATGATGTTATGATATAACTACCTACTTATTATGAGATTGATGCACAAGAAGTCATACCTCAGAGTGTGATGGAGGGAGAAAATCATCAAAAAGTGTGATGTAGATAGAGATGTTAGAAGATGATAGAGAAAATAATTATAACCTTGCACATGCCACATTAGCTAGTACATGTTAGATGCATAATAAATGGTTAGCATAATGTGTTTTGACGTCATTTGCATTAAATAGGTTAACATTGTTTCTAGCATAGTTTATTGATTTTATGGAACTCATTTTGCATGATTTTCATGTGTGATCATTAAATACTTTTAGAAATATGATTTTCATAATTATATTTAAATTTAGATTTATTGATTGATTTATCATTAAACCATCATGATATTTGAAGAGCTAATTTAATTAGTAAATATTATAATTAACAATAAATTAGTAAAATATGATAAATCATATTTTAAGATGAAAAAATGGGAAAAAGAAAAGAAAACTAAAACCAATAATAAATAAATAAATAAATGGAAATGTCTAAAATTAAAGATAAACAAAAGTGAGATATTAATAAAAAAAGAAACAAAGAAAAAAAACAAAAAAATAAAGAAAAAATCTAAAAAATAAAATCCACTCCTTTTTTCATATATAAAATAAGAAAAAAACTTAAGGTAAGGAAAAATAAACAAGAGGAGGGGTGGAACATATAGAGATGGAAGAGAACTTGGAGTAAAAGGAGATCGGGAGGTCTTGACAAATTGCTTTAAACACAAAAATTTGGTAGGCTATGCCTTAAATTTGTGTTATGATATTTTTGAAAATTGAATATACATATATGTGTGTGTGTGTGTGTGTGTGTGTGTGTGTGTGTGTATTTGTTTTATAAATGGAAAACACATATGCATATAGGGCGATACAATTTTAGAATTTACTTGACAATAAATTCATATTGTTTCATTTATCCAAATGCTTTATATAAAAGATGTTGGTATATACCTAAATCACTATAAGAAATGTAGTATATATTATAACATGTAGATTAAATATATAAGAAAAATGAGTCAAGTTATTTAGGACCAATGATTCATGATAGTGTATTAAAACATATAAAATGTTTAAAGCATATCAAAAACATGGCCATAGCAAATTATACAATAGTCGAACAAGGTTCTGACAATATTTTGATATTTTGTTAACATATCAATTCACCACTTAGAAATATTATAACAGATATGGTATCAATTCAAATATAGTCTTCATATATTATAATGGAGATATGGATATATATAATATAAGTTTTTGGATCAGATAAATGCATATAATACATAGAAGAAAATATAATGGATCGATTCGCTATAGATAATTAGTATTTAAACTTGTACATGATGTGACTCATTAGTCAAAACCAATGACTTGTATTTTTGTAAATACATTTAAAATACAACACCATACAATGAGATATACTAGAAAATATAGTGAAAAATATATATGTATTTATTCTTTCCAGATAAAAAATCCCATAAGAAAACTAGATGATGCCTTTATGCTGATAGTTATTCCAATATACTTTTGATAGAAATAATTTAGGAGCAATGACTTTATTTAGTGAATGGTGACATATTTATATAGTAAAATGTATTTAAACCTATCAAAACTCAGTGATGTGGACATTTTGGAAGTGGAGTGTTCTACATATATGAGTCCTTGCTCTATCATTCTATGTAATTATCAAATATATGAGTTGTTACCCTTCAAACATTTCATAGTAACCTTTATTTTTAGGTAGAATGAATATAAGTGGAGGTTCCCATAATATTTTATTTTATCTCAACTAAACATTTAGATGTAGCACTTTGCCTTAATGAGTATAGTGATTAGAAAATGTTTCATGGCCTTTATGTTAATTGGCATAAACTCAATGAGTACCTAGACCCGATGACTTGTATATTTAGCCATAGCATACAATCATACTCATATAAACTAGTATTCTATATAGTTGCTTTTGTTTAGCATGAGATACTATAGACTCTTATTTATCCAATAATGTATCTCTATTTTATATATACTAATTTGATTTGGTTATATAATTCTATTATTTAATTGTATATGTTAATTTGGATATATATAATTTGAAAAAGTTACAATTAGTTATTTAATACCATGAACTCATGCTAAGTATCTTTGGTTTGGGTATTTAATTTGATCAATATTAATTTGATTTGGTTATTAATGTGTATGTTCATGAATTCTTTACCATGGACTCTTGTGTATCCAATATCATGGCATTTAGATTATAAAATATCATAATAATAGGTGATCATCTAATTATAATGTATATGTTAGTGATTTTTTTGAACCTAATTTATAGATAAAATAAGACTAAGAGTAATAGTTCACTCTAAATGGACATATAGTTTGTATCTTGTGACCAACAGCAAGTGGAACAATAATATAAGTTTAACTAATATCTTATGTCTTATTGTGAAAATAATTATAATAGTTATGTTACTTATAATAGCATGCATGTAGTTATAAGCTTATTGATATCATAATATGGTTTAGGTAAAGCATGTGAGACGTATATAGCTAAAACATAGTCTTTTGTTATATCATGATAAGCTTTATGATTTGGGATCACTGTCCATAATAGCCTAGGAAACATAAACATGTAGTGTGGAATAACACTATAATAATCTATGTATTTATAAACTATTAATGTTATGATTAAAATATTAAAGGTATACTTATGTCAATAGTTTATACTTGTACTTAGGGGTGTGCTCTTCTAATTATAGTTTCATTAGTGGTTTAAAAATATATTATAGAATTCTAGATAATAGAACCTTATGTATGCATGCATACAACCTCTTGAGAGTATAACAAATAATAGAATAGAATATTATGTATTTCATGTGAACTAAGAGTTTTTTTATTATAACTGGTTGTTTGAACATAAGCTTATGCTTTCATTGATTCATAGCTACTTTATTATGACTAGTTGTGGTATTTAGTAGTTATGCATAAGAACACTAGACTATGATAATATAGGTTGTCATAGGGTGTAATATATTTGGAAATCTATTTAAGAAGGGATAAAAACTATGTAGGAGTATTAGATTATTGAATCCCTTATCTTATAAAGATCATCAATATATTTTGTGAACATGAAAGTGTAATGATTTTTAAAATCATATGGAGTTCTTGACTTATAAATATAGTTGACCATTGATATAGTATTTATATATCATTTGTGTGATTATATACAATACATATTATGTTGTTTGATTATTCATATATAAGAAACATATTTAATCATGGACTTAAGAAACCATATAAAATATTACATATATAGATGCATTAGGTCATATGCCTAAGCTTATTGTTAAATGGATGGTTATATTGAGTCATAAGGTGTTCGAAGGACCAAAACTATAACCATATGTAATCAGTCCCTAAATATGGAATTAAGTTATTTAAATGGAAATTTGTGGTATAACTTGGTTATAGGTTATCTGAGTCTTTGAAAATAGCATGACTAGATATTGATACATACATACATACATATACATACATATAGTAATGAAACTGGTGAGCCATATATATTATGAGTAGATTAAAATGTACAAGTGTTTAGACTAAAATAACATATATTAGTACATCATGATGTGTGCCTATAAATTATGTTTCTTTTAATTACTAGTATGTAGTTTAAACATAATATATACTTGGTTGGTATAAATTATACTTGTTTGCCTATTATTTAAGATTAAGGGACATTTGATTCTTGAAATTATGTGACTAGTTGTTTGTGATTGATTAGTGTGCTCATGTTCAATTAACTATGAAATTATGGGATGTCATAGAGTGTATTTTTATTTAAAAAGTACATTATAAATAAATGCTATATTTGGGTAGTATAAATTATAATTAATATGTCTATATTCATTCATATATTTAATGCAGTAAATGTAGGACATTTCTTGAAATAACATGTTTTATGATAGTTAGTAGAAAGTTTTGAATTGTGTTTGCTTACGAAAAATAGAGTGTGTGGCCTAATATATATTATACTTGGGTGGTATAATATGAACTTGTTCGTTTATTATTTCTATTATAGGATAAATATTTTTATGAGATTCATTTATATGTTTAATGGAATAAATGTATGTTTTTTTTTACTATTCCTATGCTTGAAAAGTTATGTGATCGATAGTATGATGTAATTTGTATGAATCTATTGGTTAGATTATGTTAACCAAATTTTGCATTGTTGATATTGATTAAGTAGTGAGATGGACTTCACTAGATTACTAGCATCATAATTCCATATAAAGGTAATCCAATCAAGTAGTGTGTATGAATTTTGACTGATTCATAGATCATTTATTATTTGAAAACTTTGATCAAAGTAATTTTTAGTGAGACATTATCATATTATGAGTATGATTTCCATATTTGTGTGATATATTGCAATAGAACAAGTTTTTATGATACACCACATGTTTAGTTTTAGAAATAATATAACACATGGGTACTAGCTTGTCTCTCTAGATTCTTGTGCCACCACTATCTACTCATCCTTAAAATGAGAGCCATTCCATGATGGAATTAGTGTAGGGGATCATTGGTTCAAGGTTGGCATGGATAAGTGTTTGGATTATGCTTTTATTCTCCACAACAATACTTAATTAGATAAGACACTTGAAATTATCACAAATACTAGAATCTAAGAAACTATGCTCCAAGGAGCCATGTAACTTATATATTTACATTGTATTGTATTGTATTTATTATTGATATATTATCATGATGAGTTGTATTTATTTATTTATTGTATATTGACAGCAGTCATTGTAGGAATTTATTAACTATGATTGGTTAATTGTAATTATTTTATATATTTGTATTATGATGTGTTTTGTTATGATAATAGTGATCAGTGATGTATGATGTAGTATATTTCATTTACAGTGATCAAATTTAGAGTATTTGAAATGATCATTTTTTATATTCTTATGGTGTAATCTATTTATAATATATGTGTTTAAATTTAAAAAATCATATATTTCTAGGTAGATCCTAGTGGGGATGTTACATGTGGTATCAGGGCTGTGGCTCAAACTCTAGGACCTAATGAGTCCATTAACATTTTTATATCCTTCTATTTACTAGAAAGGAGAAAAGTGGAATGTGTGTGGTACATTGAGTGTGTATCATAAGAGCATTTGTACCCTCTTAGAGTTGTTAAAGGTTTGGTTTATCGAGTATCTCAATGGTGATGGTTGTAATCAATGTTTGGTAGGAGAGTGCATTGCATAATTTATAAGTCATGAATAAGAGATTCCTAAAATATTTTTTATCACTTAGATCGATCACCTTGAGAGTGATTACATATTAATCAAGTCACCTCTGTCAATAGTGTTTTGTTTTGTGAGTGTTTAAAAAGTATGATATGCATCTCTCTTGAGAAAATGTGAATTTTAGATAGATTTTTGTGTCTTATTTAAGAGAGGGAATCCTAAAAAAATCATTTTTAGATTGGTACCACCTAGTATGGTAGGAATTTTATTGTAGTAAAGTGTAGATGTCTTGGTTGATATTTCCTGTGTGTTAGGAGTTTGTTCATGGATAGGCACCCTTATGTTTACATGGATTAGGAAGTGTCATATCTCATATCTAGAATAGAGGTGAGTTATTTATCTGTCATCCTCCATTGACATCATTATAATCCCATAGAATGGATTCATATTTGCATGATGTTAATCTGTTGTTTCCCTTGAATGGAAACTTGTTTCTAAAATTTTGTTTTGACCTTATTCCCTTAAGTTTGTGGGATAGTGTATCCTACTTCTTGTTGAGTGACATTGTAGGATTGGATGGATTAATTCATCTGTGGTTAGTATTTTTTTTGCCTTCTGATTCTTGAAACATGTTATGATACTACTATTACAAGTTTGGTAAGTATGTAGTGATTTTGACAACTTGGATTGTGACATTTTTATTCATACCATGTGAGGGTATTTAAGAGTTTTGTTGTTGAGATGTTAGTTCTCTACTTTCCACTTGTGACTTTTTAGAGTCACTACCTTATCTAAATTTTGAACTTTGACCATGTGAAGTGGCGAATCATGAATTTCTATTAGATCTAGATTAAGAATTATAAGTTTATTATAGTTGTTATGATATCATATACCCTTGATTAGATTTATATTATTATTATATTTCTTAAAAACATGTTGTTTTGATGATAAATTTATGTTCTTTCACCAAGATTAAGTAGGGTATAGGATGTGTGAAATTTTTTGTTAGTCTAAAAGGGTTGAGATAAACTTTTAAAATATTGTGTACTAGCTGCGCAAGTAATAAGACATTATCTCACTTATTTCCTTTGTAATATTTTAAGGATGGTGTGATCCTTGATGTGTGCATGTTATGTTAATTTTAAAAATATTTTATCTTAATTATGAATATAACAAAATATGTTAATTTTTGAAATATGATACTATATAAGTTTGGCTAACAACAACTTAATACAATTATGGAATAATTGTATTATTTCTCTTGTAATGTATGCTGGTACATATGGAATTATTTGGAATATATCATTGATTTATAGGATCTATTATTATGTATTTTTGAATCATTGAACCTTGTGCCCATTTTAGAGATCATTAGGTAGTGGAGACCTAAGGGATGACTGGTAAATTAGGAATGTGAGTACTAAAAGATGAGAGTGGATTCCATTTAGTCTCATATAAACTTGATATTTATTGAGTTTATATCTGAAAAGGGGAGGTTTTTGAATCCAAGATTTGATAGATGGGCTTATCAAATTCAGATGTATGACCATACACATGTAAAATGTGAAACAATTATTCCTTAATATTATATACATTAGAAATGTAGTATTTCTAGTTCTTATTCATCATCATACTTGTTAAGAACTACGCAGAGTAGTGGTAATATTGACATGTTATAATTATTAGGAGCTATGTAAAGAAGCAATGGTATTAACTTATACACATCATTCTTACCAATTTTCTTAAACACTTTTCTCCATAATGAGAAAAATAGTCTCTAGGTTAGAGAGATGTGCAAAGGGGTTAAAAAGTTTTGTGGAACTCTCATTGTCCATTATTTTTGGATTTTATGATGATATCATGTGCTTATAAGTCATTGAAAATTTCATTAAGATATGTGGGGCCCTTCGATGTATTAGAAGTGGCGAGACCTATAGTATATAGGCTTATCTTATTGGTTCTAGATCCTAGGGTGGTCATGATAGAACCTTTCAAAGTAAGTGATACTCGCAAACCTTGTTTACATAATAGGGCAATGTCATAGGGTAGGGTCTTATGGGACCAATACTCTGATAATAATGATACTTGAGAGGATTATGATGAGTTCTATAGGTTAATTTCACATTTTTTTTCTTGATTTGATACTATTATACTATGTTATTTTTCTGTTCAACAATATTTTTAATTTAAAACTTATGTTTGAATAAGAGTCATCAAGGATGATGACTAGATTCAAGGGGAAGGATTTTACATCTTGATTCCTCACTAAACAAACTATTTGATTATCCATAGATATATATAGTTGACAAATTTGATTTGGTTATTTTTAACTATAATTTGAGATACATGCTATTATGGGATAATATGTGGTGCACAACTATTAAAATGAATAGCTTCCTTAGTACAATTGTTTAATTAGATCAAGCTTTGCATTCTATTTTCTAGACAAAGGGTAAACATTTGTGAAGAACCTCTAGAGAAAAAATTTAAACCCTCGTATTTAATATAGAAATTGCAAAGTAAAGCTTCAAATCTCCTTTGATTGTAAATTTTATATATGAATTTGTTTTTAACATGAACAATTATTCTCTTTCAAGATAATTTAACAAAATCTTTCTGATAATAATTTCTTAAAACTCAACTCAATTTGCAATCTCCACCACAACACCATTCATCTATTAACATAAATTATAGTCTTCTTACAAGACTACTCTTGATGCTTCCTTATTTCTATTACTTTTGTGATTTGAAACCATAATATTTCCTTTTATAATTTATAAATAAACAATCTTTTGATTAATTTACTCCTGTATTTAATTTATTGTCCTATCAAAATATCAATTTCAAGCTTAAATATTTAATAAATACAATTTTATGACTATATTCTCCTCAATTTTCATTTAGAAGCTATTACAGATTCCTTCCTAGAAGCTTCCTGCACCCTTTTTGGCCTTCTACCTATTTCAATAATTTCTTCAATTTATAATAAAAATAATCCACTTTAGGCATTGGAATAGAATAAATAAATTATTCAACAAGAGATCTTACCTTAACTTGAGTTGACCACTTAAATTATTTGCATGCATTCAATGTTTTATGGAATTATTCCCACCATTCAAATTCCATGCCATATTTCAAGAGGAGGAATTAAATTCATGCAAATTCCCATGTCAATTTTCAAGAAAGAAAAATTATTTTATTAAATAAATTCAATTCCCTTTCTCTTAAATAAATAAAATTGCATGCAAACACTAATAATTAATTCTTCAATCATTAATTTGTGAAAATGGTTCTTTTAGGAGAATATGGAGATAAATAAATTAATATTTGAATTTAATTCACTACTACTTGAACTTACAACTTTTCGTTCACTAGTTGGACCTTTTATAAGCTCCTTGTTGAAACTTTTCGCTCACTACTAATTAAATATAATTCCACTTGTAAAAATAAATATATCTCCTTGTTTTCTCTTGAAATTGAATTATTTATTTATTTTTCATAAAATAACATAAAAAACATCTTATATAAGCTCCAAATCTTGTCTTTTAAAACTCTCTTCATGTTCAGTGAATTTTTCAAAAAATGTCAAGTTGAAGAATATATGTTCTCCCTATTATTCTCTTGACCTATCTAAACAAAGAAAATAAAAGAACAAACAATATTTATCTAAAATTCTATTTTTAATGACTCAATTATCCAATCTGGACACCTAGACTCTCTAAAATACTTTTAGAATTTACTATAATTCTTCCTAATTAAAATAATATAACTAATAATTAAATTTTCAATATGAGCCAATTTTAATTTTTTAAATGTTTTTATTTTAAAATAAACTAAATGGACTCAAATAAAATTATTTGTTTCATCAATCTTCATTTTGATTTTTTGAGTCTGAATGCTCATGCATCAATCCATCAAGGTTCAAAAAAAGTTTTCTTGATTTCTTCTTTGGTATTTTGGTACTACAATGTCTTCTTATCGAATTACATCCTCTAGGATCCCATGATTCATATGTTGATATAAAATCTATTTCACCTTCAATCGATTGAAAGTGACTTTTATTAAAATCTGAGATGTCTATTATTAGGTTCTTAATATTTTCATGGTTCTTTATTATACCTAGACAATAAATAAACATATCAACTAAAATAAATTCTTCTTTTTATTTTGGACTTTGAAGTCAACCTGGTTCCTCTGCAAACATTATATTTCCATTTAGTGCATCAATATGCTTTCATCTTCTTGGATGGCCACCAACTCTTTGCCATCATTTAATCTAAAATCTCCCTTGTTGTCTTTCAAGACAACTTTCCTTCCTTTCTCTATCTCCTGTTCTCTTGAAAATTTTATGATCACATTGCCTTCCATGAAAATTTTACTCAACAACTTCACCCTTTTAGCAAATCCTTTAAGGAATTCCACACTTTTTATGAAATTCAAACTATTAGACAAATATAAGAATAACCTTTCAATATTTTTCTATGGAAAAATTTCAAGATTCAAAGACAAATTACCTTGTTCATCAACTGCATCATTTACCTCAGGCTGATCAACTAACATTTCATTTACTTCATTCACTTCTTGCTACTGCAAAAACTCCTTTTCACCTATAATCAACACATTAAAATCATGCTTAACATTTTCAATCTCATCTTTTAATGGTAGTAGTATATGTGTCTATCCTTCCTTTTCAAAGGTGTATGCATTTATTTTTTCATCATGAATGGCCTTCATGTCATATTGCTAAGGTCTTCCTAATAAAATATGACATACATCTATTGGCATCACATCACATATTAATACATCTTTATAATTTTCTATCTAAAATTCTACCTTACACTGTTCATTCACTAAAATATGATGATCTTTTTACAGCCAAAAAACTTTGTAATAAGTAGAATACCTTACCTTGTGCTTTGCAGGTTGTCCTAAATAATGCTTTCCTTTGAAGAGGTTCTTCTACAACTTTTTCATTTTATTTAATTATAATCTTTTTTTTAAGTAAGGAGTATCCATTTTTAGGAGCATCTTCATACATAGTAAATGTAGTATCTTCTTCATCCTAAGTAACTTGAGCTATATGAACATTTTCTTAGCTACTAGATACATACTATGGAAATTCATAAGACCTATGCCCAAATTTATTACATTTAAAGCACCTACCAATGAAACCACTTCTTCTACCTCTATTAAATGGTCTCTTACCTTTGAATTCTTGACCACCTCTTATAACTAGTTCTTGTCTTTATAGGTTACTTTCTTCATTATGCATCTATAACCATTTTCTTCCCCTTGACTATTCACTAGATTATCCTTTGGCCCTTGCATACTAGATATGTTTTCTTGACACCTTTTATTTAACTTTTAAAGCAAGTTGATAGGCCTCTTCCACTGATCTAGGTTCTAAAAGAGTAATTTCATCCTATATATTATATCTCAGTCCATTGAGATATTTAGACACCTTCTCTGCATCGTCTTCAATATGCTCTACTCTGATTGTTAGCTTATAAAAATATTCAATATAGTATTTTGTTGATTTTTATTTTTTCTTTAAATTTTGTAATTTTCTAAACAATTCAACTTGATAATATTTGAGAACGAATTTACCTTTAAACTTTGCCACCATTCTATCCCAACTTTTGATTTTAGGTTTGCCCTTTCTTCTTCTTTCCTCTTGCACTCCATCCTACCAGAGGGATGCATGACCCTTCAATTTGGTCAAAAAAACTTAACCATTTTTTCATCAACAATATTCTCATAATCAAAATATTTATCTAATGCACTTACCCAATCAATGAGATCTTCAAGATTAAGGCTACCTTCATATACTAGAACCTCTATTTTGGACTTTGCAACAACATTTATAATTATTTTAATCATCTTTTCCTCCATTGTCTCTTCTTCTATCACTATTTGCTCATCTTCATCTTCTCTATCATTGACATCTCCCATATCAGCTTCTCTTTTTTGGACTAATTTTAAATTTTGCAATCTGGTTTTCAGGTTCTTTATCTCTTCCATTGATGTTACTTGTCCAGTTTGCCCTGGTTACATCCTTCCTCTACCTTTTCCTCTCATTACTATCTTTATAATTTTATTTCAAAATATTCTAGATTTTTCTTTATAGAGTATGTTGCTCTGATACCAAAATTGGTGCACAACTATTAAAATTAATAACTTCTTTAGTACAATTGTTTATTCAGATCAAACTTTGCATTCCATTTATCAGACAAAAATTAAATATTTGTGAATAACCTCTAGAGAAAAAAATGAAAGCCCTCACAATTAATCTAGAAAATTCAAATCAAAGATTCAAATCTCCTTTGATTATAAATTTTAAATATGACTTTTTTAATAGGAACAATTATTCTCTTTCATGAGAATTTCATAAAAGCTTTTTGATAATAATTTCTTAAAATTCAACTCAATTTGCAATCTCCACCACAACACTATTCATCTATTAACACAAATTATAACAAGACCACTCTCCATGCTTCATTATTTCTATTATTTCTATTTTTTGAAACCATAATGTTTCTTTCTATAATTTATAAATAATCAATATTTTGATTAATTTACACCTTTATTTAATCTATTCCCCTATTAAAATATCAATTTCAACCTTAAATATTAAACAACTGCAATTTTATGACTACATTCTCCTCAATTTTCATTTAGAAGCTACTGCAAATTCCTTCCTGAAAGCTTTTTGCATCCTTTTTGGGCTTCCACCCTCTATTTCAAAAAATTCTTCAATTTATAATAAAAATAATCCCCTTTAGGCTTTGGAATAAATTAAATAAATTATTCGACAAGAGATCTTACCTTAACTTGAGTTGACCACTTCAAATTCTTTGCATGCATTCAATGTTTTATGAAATTATTCCTGTCATGCAAATTCCACATCATATTTCAAGAGGAGGAATTAAATTCATGCAAATTCCCATGTCAATTTTCAAGAAAGAGAATTTATTTTATTAAATAAATGCAATTCCTTTTCTCTTAAATATTCATGCAAACACTACTAATTAATTTCTCAATCATGAATTTGTAAAATAGTGCTTTTAAGAGAATATAGAGATAAATAAATTAATATTTGAATTTAATTCACTACTACTTAAACTTACAACTTCCTGTTCACTGGTTGCACCTCTTATTTAAAGAATTAAATATAATTCCACTTGCAAAAATAACTGTATCTCCTTATTTTCTCTTGAAAGTGAAATATTTATTTATTATTCATAAAATAACATCAAAAACATCTTACAGAAGCTCCAAACCTTGTCTTTTTAAACTCTTTTCATGTTTGATGAATTTTTGGAAAAATATCAAGTTGAAGCATATTTGTTCTTCCTATTATTTTCTTGACCTGTCTAAATATATAAGATAAAATAACAATCTTTATCTAAAATTCTATTTTTAATGACTTAATTATCCACTCTGGACACCTAGACTCTCTAAAATACTTCTAGAATTTACTATAATTCTTCACAATTAAAATAATATAACTAATAATTAAATTGGAAATATGAGCCAATTTTAATTATTTAAATGTTTGTATTTAAAAATAAACTAAATGGACTAAAATAAAATTATTTATTTATCAATCTTCATTTTGCTTCTTTGAGTTTGGATGCTCTTACATCAATATAATATTGCTTAGGTTACATGATTACATCATTATGAGTTGGTTGTAGTGTATATGTTTACATTACAAACATGTTGATTTATTATTTTAGTAATATTATATGATGAACATATATCATGATGTTGTGATCTAACTACCTACTTGTTATGAGGTTGATGTAGAAGAACTCATCCCTTAGAGTGTGATGGAGGGAGAGCATAATCAAAAAGCGTGATGTAGATTAAGATGTCGGAGGATGACAGATAAAACAACTAGAACCTTGCATACATAACATTAGTTAACACATGTTAGATAGTTTAACATACTTTCTAAAATAGTTTAATGGTTTTATGAAACTCATTTTGCATGATTTGCATGTGTGATCATTAAATATTTTTAAAAATATGATTTTCATAATTAGTTTTAAATTCATATTTATTGATTGATTTATCATTAAATCATCAAGATATTTGAAGAGCTGATTTAATTAGCAAATATGCTAATTATTATAATTAACAATAAATTAGTAAAATATGATAAATTATGTTTTAAGAGAAAAAATTGAGAAAAAAAAGAAAAATAAAAACAATAATAATAATAAAAAAGAAAAGTCTAAAATTAGACAAAGATAAAAGTGAGATATTGATAAAAAGAAAAAATAAACAAATAAAAAATCTTAAAAACAAAAGCCACGCCCTTTTTCATGAATAGAATAAGAAAAGAACTTAAGGGAAGGAAAAATAAATGAGAGGATGGGAAAAACATATAGAGAAGGAAGAGAACATGGATCAGAAGGAGATCAGGAGGTCTTGAAAAATTGCTTCAAACATAGAAATCAGGCAGGTGATGCCTTAAACTTGTGTTATGATATTCTTGAAAATTGAATAAATATATATTTGGTAAACTGTATAAACATGCGTATTTATTTTAAATATGGAAAACATATATGCATATATAGTGAAATAATTTTAGAATTTACTTGTCAACAAAATCTTAGTGTTTTATTTATCTAGATGCTCTATATAAAAGATGTAGGTATATACCTGAATCACTTTAGGAAATGCAATATATATTATAACATGTAG